>JAOWBW010000074.1:0-569599 GCA_026119855.1 Campanula takesimana
TTTTAGATATATTGGTCATTTATAAATTATTTTTTAATCCCAATTATTTGTCTTTTTAAGTCATGTTCAAAAATAATTAAAATTATAAAATATATATTTATTTTAAAGCTTTAAATATTAATGTTTCAAATTTTTTGTTCATGACTCTTTTACTTATAGAATTATCAATGAAGCCCTTAAAAGGAAAATCAACTTCAAACTAACTAGTACGTTAACTTTCATTGACTGTTTCGTTAAATTTTAACTGGCGTTAGAAAAATAGGACAAATTGAAAACGAAACTAAAGTACGCAAGACACATTTGTTGTTTATGAAGTACGCATGTCACATTGACTACGCCCAAATAGTACGCGGGTCAAAATGACTAAAAACTCAATTGATATATTGCACAAAGTACGTATGTCACTTTTGCAAAAAACTCTTTCTCTTACAACTTACTCTCCCTGTCCCTCTTTAACTTACGAAATTTGAGTTGGGCAAATTAATTAAAGAAAAATAAAAAAAAAAGTGATGTGTTGTAAGTGTAAATAGTTGAGATAGAGAGGGAAAATTGGGTAAAAAAATAGTAAGAGGATAATTGTTATGAGTATAACAAGCGGGTCCTACTATTTAAAAAATGTTAAAACATTTTTATATTATGACTTTCAAAATTAAAGTGAGACAACCAAAATGATAATTTTTTTTAGATTAAAGAAGGATAGAGGGAGTACATATTACTACTTTGACTTTGAAGAATTCGGCGTATAAAACTAATTATTGTCTTCAACCTATCAGGTTATGAAGACTAAATTAACTAGGAGTGGTGATTGGGTAAAAGCCTAAGTCACGAGGAGTTTGAGCTGGATCAAAAATACTCAAGGAGGAGCAAGAGAAGTAGACCAAACCTTATATAAACATGGGTGTCAGCCACAAACACGTGCTTGAGGTAGAGAGCTAGTATACACGAGAAAGAGCTACAAAAAGTGTCAATGAGAGGACCCGGAGCTTAGGAGAGTCAGAAGGGGCGATTCTACAACCCGTCCATAACTGAGATGTGTGTGGTGTTGTAGAGAAGAGTATCCATACTTAGATCTTAGTAATTGCATATGCGAAGTTGGGTTGTAACCATTATCATATATTGTTACAGTGTATGTCCTGGCTTGACAACGCTCCCAGACATTGTGTTAACGAAATAGGTTACCAAGTCTTTGTGTTATTTCTTACATGTTATCTGCGCGTGATTGATTTCCCCCATGTTAGGGCTGCTAGTATTAAGGGTGTAAGCGGTTCGATCCAAAACACGGTTTGGGACAAAACCAAATCATATAGTATGGTTTGGTTTTCAAGCACACGGTTTGGTGTCAAAAACTTGTAAACCGCGTGGTTCAGTTTGGTTTGTGGTCTGACCCCTCCGCACCAAACCAAACTAAATCGAGAGACCGAACCACCTGACTGAAAGCCAGACATCATTTATTATTCATATATTTGTATGTTAAGTAACATCCACCTTCGAATTATTAAAAAAATCTACATTACATTAAACCATTCATAACTCCCATTGCATCTTATTCAGCATTCATTTCATCGTGTGTTATATTCGTTGAGACACATAGTTAACAAATTTCTATAGTAGTGTGTTCAATTCCTTCAACTTTTTTAATCGTTAAATATTCTTCTTCCCCCGGATTTCCTCTTTCAAACAAAGTCTAAACCACGATTTGAATCGTGATATAAACACAGCCTTAATGGTGGCCAAGGTTATAAAAAAACGCTAGGCGGTCGCTAGGCGCCTCAGGGGCGCCTAGGCGGGGCCGAGAATTCAGAAATAACTATAATATCCTAGACGGGACCTAAGCATTTCATGAACGCCTAGCGCCTAGGCGGGGGACTTGTAGAACACTGATGGTGGCTTGAACCAAGATCTGAACCACATTCTAGACCATGGTCTGAACCACGGTCTGAACAACATTAATGAACTGCAATCTGAAGTCTAAACCAATCAAACCGTTGCAGTATCGTTTGATTCTATTTGAAATTTTGTGTGGCTCGATTCGGTCTAGAATTTTTCTAAACCGATGACTAATAGTTCGATCTTCGGTCTAGATTTTTTCTAAACCGATGACTAATAGTTCGATCTCTAGCTAGTATGGGCTAGGTAGGGGATGCGAAACTCCCCACCCCCAAAACCACAACACACACGCCAACAGTGAGACATGGCTATTTATATGACACACATATTAAAGAAGATGCAAATATGTAGCTTGAGCCTATCCAAATTCATGGCAACGAGCACAATTAATTTCCAACTAGATTTAGACGGAATGAAAGGTCGAGATGCATGAACTAGTCAACATTTCTATAATCTACCAAAGAAAACACCCTAAATATGTGAATTGTCGATCGATATTGAAATAAAGAGACCAGAATGAGTTCGCGCCGAGATGCATTGCAGTTCAATTGCATAAATTTGCGGTAGCAATTTATGAAACAATCCCTATTTCAGTGACAACTTTCATCAATCTAGTATTTTGAAAACGGGTAAGAAAAATATTTATTAATTTTCAATCCTAAAAATCAAATTTTAATAGTGTCCTTTTTCTTTGTCAAATATTCACGTCACAACAAACACATCTCAATTCTTTAAAAAAATGAGAGGTCCAAAGTATTCAAAATGATTAAGTAAAATAAAATTATTTAAATATATATAAAAAAAAAGTTTTGCCTTAAAAACAGCTAAAATAAATAAATTAAATAAAAGATAAAACTACTAAAAAAAAACTAATTAACAATAACTACCGTTTGAACCCAACCGAACAGGGAACTGTATATACAAAGGTCATGTAAAATTAAAATTCTGATAAATCGAAAACCGGAAGTTCATGAAGTAGGAGGGAGTATTATAGCCGCGACTCGGGAAGGGAGATTGAGGGCGGCCCGACTTTGATTTCGAACAGATCCACTCATGTCGCTAATTTTATGTTCAACGGTTGAGATGTGACCTTGATCGGAGCCGTTGGGTGGAGGGGTGAAGCTAACTTGGATGGAGCGGTTCTGGTCCGAGTAAAAATTGGTAGAGAGCAGTTCTAATTCCGTCTCTATGCTATGCCTTTTCATAGCTTTTCATTTCACAGAGAGAGAGAAGAGATACTATACTCTACACTACATTTTGGCTTTTTATGCGTTTATTTCTCTCTCCCTCCTTGTTTACAGGTCTGCCTCTAGAAGTGTGTGCGATTCCCCCTTTAGTTTAATGAATTGGTGTACAAACCCAAATGCAAATAGAGTTAGGATAGGAGGAGCTGCCTGGCTGGCTGGCTGTATGGGAAACTGAGTCTACAACTCTCAAACAGAGGCGGGTGATGTGATGCTGATGAGATGATAATGGAATATTCAAAAAAGTATTTCTTCCGTCCCAAACTAAGAGTCCTACTTTTCATTTTGGTACGTCTCAGATTAAGAGTTATATTCCTAAAATGTCAAAGAATCTTTACTATTCACCCCACTTATTCTCTCTCCTATTTTATTTTTATACTCACAACACCAATCAAATCACTATTCTCTCTCAGTTATTCTCTCTCCTATTTTACTTTTGAGGTGGTCTCTCATGAGAACAAGGGGATCCGTCTCATGCATGAGACGGGTCGCCCCATGACCCATGGGCATGACCCGCCACGTAGCAGCCTCCCAGAGGTCCAATCTTTTTTTTTTTATATTATTTTTTCGGCTTTTCAGCCGTTCACCAAAAGTAATAGTTACCATAACTTAATGTAATGACTGTATACATATAAAGTAACATTGTTCATAAGTAAACGTAACACTTGTTTTATAAAAACAAAAGCTCGTTTTACCCATTTTTTTCAAGGGAGGGGCTAAAGCCACTACGCTTTTTGCTCTTCCACTACACTTTTTATAAATAGACTAAATTGCCACTACTCTTTTCCTTAACAGACTATATTACCCTTTTTAAGTGTTCATCATTAAGTTAAAAATTTTATTGTACCGAAATAACCCTTCCCATTTAGACGCTATCCAATGCGGAATCAAGAGATGTTTCAGGAAAAAAAAAACGCAGAAAAGAAACCCTAGGTAACTATTCGATGAGCTTGATACCCCCTTCTGCGGCATCATGGGAATGCGCATGAGGAGTTGAAACTTGCTTCTACAGCCTCTTCTTTTACAGCCTTTTTACGCTCCTAGTCAATCAAGTGCTAATTTTGAATCAACAAACATAAGCAAGGTACAAACTGAATACGTATTGCATGCTACTGCAAGTTAAGTATTGATTTTGCTTCCTCAATTCTGATTTTAATAACTTCAAGATATGATTTGCTCTATCAAACCTTTTTGCGATAATCTTAGTGTTTATTATTTACTCTTCTAATTCGTTCAAATCAATTTTAGAGTTAGTAGACGTAGGCTTTGTATAAAAATCATTAATTAACTTTTTTTGGAAGAGGTTGCTCCATACAATTAATTTGTTAGAAAGCCACTTACACAAAGTGCTACCTGAGTGTTTGAGATAAGGGCCTTTCTGCTCTCTTTTAATACTCCGTCCCCCCCCCCCCCCCCCAAAAAAGTCACATTTTAACATTATAAGGGAGAGTATTAGTTATATTTTGTATTTGACATAGGGTCTTTTCAGCTCATTTTGGTTACTCTGTCCCAAAAAACTAGTCTTTGGGATGGACAGTATTAGTAATACTTTAATAATGTACAACTTGATTTCCATGATTTAAAATGAAAAAAGAAAATAAAAATATTACAGTAGACTACAGAGCCTATCAATTATCACATTTTAATTTTTGGAACAGAATGTTTTGATTTTTCTTTTAATATTTTATGGAAGATTGAAGTTACCATTGGCTATTTGGTTTGTTGATTTGCTACTTTGAAATCTTGTAGTTGTCGACATCTTGAAACATATGAAATGGAGCATGTGACGAGTGAAAGTCAAGAGCAAATTGAGGAAACTGAGCAAAATGAGACATTGTTACTACCGACGGGTGTATTTCAGGATCGGGAAGAGCTTCTCAGTGTTGTCCGCGAGTTTACTTTAAGACAAGGTTATGCAATTTCCATTAAGCAATCCCGAAAGGATGATTATGTGCTTCTTGGTTGTGACAGAGGAGGTATATATAGGAATCGGTGCAAAGTAGTTGAAGATAATCGAAAGAGAAAGGCTGCATCTCGTCTTATAAATTGTCCGTTTCAACTTCGAGGTAAAAGGAAAGTTGATGGCTCTTGGGTGCTTGAGGTAAAAAATGATCTTCATAATCATAAGCCTTCTGAGGATATGTCTGGTCATCCTTTCTATCGTCGTTTCTCTGAAAATGAAATTTTACATATTAAACAAATGATCAAGGCTGGTTTACCAACTCGTCAAATACTTTCTTCATTGAGGCTTGCTAATCCAAACCTTAAAGCAATATCAAAGACTGTGAATAATATGAAGGCTAGAGTTCGAAAAGATTACTTGGATGGTCGTACTACTATTCAAGCTTTGCTAGTAGAACTTAGTAATGGAGGCTTCATGCATAATTATGAGCATGATTCAGATGGTCGATTGATACGCTTATTTTTTGCCCATCCACTTTCAGTTGTGTTGACCAAAAGCTATTCGAATGTCTTCATAATGGATTGTACTTATAAAACTAATAAGTACAAGATGCCACTACTTGAGATTGTTGGCGTTACAAGCTTTAATACTTCATTTTGTTCGTGTTTCATTTTCTTACAGAAGGAAGAAGAAGAAGATTATATATGGGCTATGAGGATGTTCAGTAAGATATTAACTGATGATTGTGAACCTTCTGCTATTGTGACCGATAGAGAACTGGCGTTAATGAAAGCTATCCAGGTTATCTTTCCAAATTCCACTAATATCTTATGTATCTGGCATATAGAAAAAAACATTCTCACTCATTCCAAGCCCCATTTTAAAGAAGGAGAAGACTTACCTGGGTTTTTATCTTCATGGACTTTACTTCTTAATTCTTTAAGTGAATTGGAGTTTGAAGAAGCATGGAAGAAATTTGAGGAACAGTACAAAGACAAGTCAGTTGTTGTGAACTATATCAAGTCTACTTGGCTTCCGCTGAAAGAGCATTTTATTGGTGCATGGACTGAGAAGCATCTTCATTTTGGAACTCGTGTTAGTTCAAGAGCTGAAGGTGCGCATGCAATGTTGAAATCCTATTTACAAGTCTCCACGGGCAATCTTTGTGAGGTGAAGAATAAAATATGCCTTGCTATCGAAAATCAGTTCCAAGCAATCAAGACACAATTTTACAGCGAAAAGGTTAGAATTCCACACCACCTTCATATTCCTTTATTCAAAGAGCTTATCACACATGTCTCAATTTTTGCCTTGAATAAACTTTTCAAGCAATATGAATTGCTCAAATATGGAAATGATTTGGCATTTGGTTGCAAAAGTCATTTTTCAACAACTATGGGTCTTCCTTGTGCTCATAAGATGAGAGATTTGTTTAATGGAGTTATCTGTCTCGATGATGTACATGCTCAATGGCGACTTGACATCAAGTCATTTACTGACACCGAAAAAACTTGTAGTACTGATGAGACTAATTTTAAGGAATTGCTTGGGGCATTGGAGGGGAAGTATCAAGAATGGCCCATTGATAAAAAGGAAATTGTAAAAAGTCAAGTTGCTTCGCTAGTAAATGAACCAAACCCGTTGATATACGAGCCTGATGTACGTCCGCATAGAGGTCGTCCTTCGTTAGCTAAGAAGAAAAATGAATCTAACACTACACGACGTGATCCTTCCGCTCATGAAATTGTTGAAAAGGGTAGAAAATGTGGTTTGTGCAAAGGCTTTGGTCACAACATTAGAACTTGTCTAAGTAAGAAAATTGGAGTTTCTGAGCAAGGATGTTCTTCACACACAGCAAATCTTGATTGCTTCTCTGACACAGAAAATTTGGATGCGTTTGATTCGTCAACCACCGACTTATTACGTTGTTGATTCATGTGAGCTTCTCTACTTCCATACATTCTTGTTTTGTTATTGGTATTCTTATGACATGAAAAATTATGTGAAAATATATCTAATACATTCTTCTTTGACTTGATATTCAAGAACCGATAGATCATGAATTACATATTATCTTATACTCCTTCGTGAATGATGACTGAATTTTCTTTTGATCAAGAGAAAATTTAGGCATTCATCTTGGGACAGAGGTAGTATATATTTTTTGTCATATTTTTTATTACTAATTCAGTGGTTACAAATATTTTCAGCTGATTCAAGCCGAAAATTGTTGAAGATTCGAAAATTGTTGAAGATTGTGAGGGAGCTTGCAGTTTTTATGATGCTTCAAGATTCCTATGTTACCAAAATAATTTTTTGTTAGTTTATTAAGATATGAGGGTTTGCGTAGTAGTTTTGGATTGTTATTTTTATTTATTTTTCTTTTGGATTTGATTTTGCTTTCATTTGTTATGAAATTTTTAGTTATGTAGAAGCTTTTGAAAGAGTTGTTAAAATGTTGGGTCTTAGCACAGTAAAATTTTGTCTTTAAGATGTTCATGATACCTCCAGTATGACTGTGTTTAGTTCTAAAAAATTAAATTTGCAATGTTATGCCCGTAAGAATTTTAATTTATTTTTATATTGGTTTTGTTCTAAATAAATGTTAAAAAGTAAGAAATTACAAAAAATACTAAATGCATTCGTACATATTCATTTACTGGAGAGAAGAGAAGCTTGAAAGGGTGATTTTGGAAATATGTACAATTTTTATAAATGGTAGGTTCTTCATGGGCAATTTTGTCCAAAACACATTTAATTTTGTTTGATTATTAATAATGTAGTGGAAGAGCAAAAAGTGTAGTGGCTTTAGCCCCTCCCTTTTTTCAAATGTAATACTAACTATAATTACATGTAACCCAAACAATATATAAATGTAATTATCATTTATACTGAAATGTAATAATGCTTTTGCAAAAATGTAAAATATAGTGTATTTTGATTTAATTTTTTGAAAGAAAGTAACATTTAAAAAGTAACAACTCATATATGAATGTAATTGTTTGTACAAGTAAATGTAACACTTTAATAAAAGAAATTATAACATATTTCTATAGATAATGCAATACTTTTACATGTAACATTAATCAAGTGTTTTTAGCTCTAAAAATGTAAATGGTTGAATTATTACTTTTTCTATACATATGTGTTACAATTATGTATAAACCTTACATATAAGTAACACGTTCGTTACATTTTAGTTGTAATAAGTATTACTTTTGGCAAACGAAGAAAACATAGAAAAAAACACTGTTACTTTTCTGTATATATGTATTACTTTTATGTATACAAACTGTTACTTTATATGAACACAGTCATTACATTAAGTTATAGTAACTATTACTTTTGACAAACCGAAAAAATTTTTTTTTTTTTAAAAAAAAAAAATAAAAAATTCTTTTTTGGCCTATGAGAGGCTGCCACTCTGGTGCTTGAGCGAATTTTCGCTCACAAAAACTGACATGTTGTAGTGGTGAGCAAATTTTTTGGTTCACAAAAGTATTTTTATCAATAAAAAATAAAATTTTGAAATTAATATTATAAGATTCATGGTATAAATTATTGTTTAAATTAGTTTTTGTTTAGTCCAAATTACAAGAAAATTAAAATTAAAAATTATTTTACATTTTTTGTTGTATTACCGTAATTACATATTTTTGGAAATACACGCTCATACACAAATGTAAATTTTAATATTCAAAAGATTATACGCATGAAAATAATAACTTAAAATACCACATACATATAACCAGTGGCGGAGCCAGAAATCGAAGGAAGGGGAGGCAAAATATGTTGGAGCCAAGGAATGATGAATGGGGGTTTGGGGGCAGCGCCTCGGTTTTTTTTTCCCGGTGTTTCTATATACTGTACAATATAATTTTAGGCATAGACATATAGTTAAGTACTAACTTTAATGGTGACAATAAAGCATATACGATTCAACACATATACTCCCTTTGCCCCAAAGTGATATTTTTATTTGTCATTTTTCATCGTCCCAAAAAATCCTTATCATTTTTACGGTTTAGGCTTAAAAGTGCACAAACAAATTGAATAGTCAAATGTTGAAAATATTTTGAGACAAATGGAGTATAACGCAAAGAATCCAAAAGATTTAACATATATAGTTGTTTAACATCGACCTTATTTTTACTCACCTACATCACTTTTCTTACATAATTCCGTCTTAAAAATAAAAAATATAAAAGTGTACCCCCTCCGTCTCATACTTATCGCTATTTATTTTCCTTTTAGTGTCCCATATTTATTGCTATTTACCTAAAATGTTCCATCTTTCTCTCTCTTACTCACTCACAACAACTATCTACTAACTTGTTTTTTCTCTCCTATCCACTTACAACAATCACTTTTCCAACATATTTTATTAATCATCGTGCATTCCCATTTAGTAGCAAAAAGTAGGGGACGGAAGGAGTAAATTTTAGTGGGACGGGGGAATGTATTTGTATGTACAGTGTGTATATATATATATACTTTATTTTTTAACACACATATACATATATAATTAACTACCATTATTGCAAAAAAAAAAAAAAAAAATTAAAAAAAATTGAAAAGCCAGGGGGGCAGTTGCCCCTGCTTGCCCCGTTGTACCTCCGCCTCTGCATATAACAACACATGTGTGTGTAACATATGCAATGGTGAGCTCTATTTGTAGGTAATAAAAAATTTAAAACGTTTTTGATATTTAATACTCCCTCTATCCTATTTTAAGAGTAAAAAAATTCCTAAAATGGCGTCCTATGTTAAGAGTCGAAATCTTAAAATTAAAAGTGAGTCCTACATGTCATACTTACAACAATTATCCACTAACTCTCCTATGCCCCCACATTCTCTCTCCTATCCAACTATCAACGTTCACAACACATCACCTTTTCCTTTTGTCAATGTTAAAATACTACTCCCTCCGTCCCAAAATACTTGTAGTTTAAGGTGTTAGAGCAATTGAACAAGACTTGATGAGAAAATAAAGCAATCACAAGAACACAGATTTACGTGGTTCACCAACTTGGCTACGTCCACGGGGAGGGGGGAGAATATTATTATCACTGGAGAAACAATTACACAAGATCACACTAATCTACTTTGCACGAATTTTGATCACAAAATTCCTGACTGTGAAAACCCTAGATCTAGAATTATTGATCTCTCTGTGTAAACTGAGCAAACTGAGCTACTTGCTGAATAAAATTAGGACGGAATGAGTATATATCACGTATACTATCCCAAGCCTAAAGTTCCTAATTGCATTCCATAAGGAGTATTGACTCCTTGTTGAAAGATTACTCCTTCTTGCACAAGGACTTCCAGCTCATACGAAAATCATTAACTGCCCAAGGCCCATTCGGTCTCATAAGCTCCTTGGCCTAAGCTTCTGGCCTAAGCTTAAAATTCTGCACCTTCGCTATTTTTATGGCTTTGGCATGCGGCCTTAGCCAAAAACATTTTTATTCATTCTGTCTCGGAATTACGAACTTGTATATTTAATCCATTTAAATTAGGCGTCCCCAATTTCAAAGACATTAATCCTAACATAAGGGGTTGAAGTTTGTTCTAAAATATTTGTAGTTTTGTTTTTATCTAGACATTTTTGGCATTGTTTCCCAAATGGGTAAATATAAAGTCACAAAAAAGTACCACAAAATTTGGTCTACAAAATGATGTGTCAAAATTTTATTAGTGTTTTCAATTAGAGTGTGCCGGGTCCACTATCGCTCTAACCAATAAAATATCGCCACTTCATTTTGTATCCAACATTTTGTGAACTTCTTTTGTGCCCCTAGCATTGCCGTTGTCAAATATACCCTTATCTATGATGATAGTTATCATTGTAAAAACATTCAATTTTCTTGGTACTTTAAATGTTTCAAAGTTAATTTAATCCATTAAACATGCATTAACTATTTTTCTTAATTTGTAAGAAAATCTTAAAATTACAAGTATTTTGGGACGGAAAGAGTCACATTTACATTAAATAGATAGACATTGCTTGAAAGAAACCTCCTGCATCTAATGCTGCTGGAGTAAATGGTTAGCGGAAAGAGGAAAGAGGAAAGAGGAAAAGTAAAAGTACTTACGGGCCGAGAGGACAGACCCTGCTACTATGCAATAGACTTAGCCCAAAACATTATTCGGGAGATTTTTGTACGAGAAATAATAAAGTTATAAAATGTGGCTAAAAAATGTGATTTACAAAATGATGTGTCATAATTATGTTTGTGTTTTTTAATTAGAGCGTGCCGGGTCCACTATCGATGTAACTAATAAAATATCGCAACCACATTTTGTATCTTTCATTTTGTAAACTTCTTTTGTAAGTCTAGCATCGCCTTTTTAATACTAGCTGAATGACGTGTCAATTTCTCTCTATCTAATTTGATTTGATATGATATGATACTGAAACGTTAAGTCAGTCCAGTTAACTTCCTCTCACGTGATTTTTCTGTTTCTATTCTCGTCTCTCTCCCAACTGCCATTTGTCAATGCCAACCAACTTCTTTGTATTTTTTTTTTTTTTAAATGAGAATCAATTGTATTAATAAATGAAAAGGAGATGGTACTCCACAAATGCTAGACTCATTCCATACACAAAGATTATTATACATCGGTGAAACACAATCAACCGCTTCATTTGCGATTCGATTAACACAAACTACATAAAAGTTAGATTTCAAGACTAATAAAATCTTACAATTGAAAATGACATCTCCGAACTCGTTCATCCTATGATGATGAGGACAAACACCCTTGTCCACCAATGCATCATTGAATTAAACTTGAACTCGTAGTAATAAACACTCCATTATCAAATCGAACAATATCTTGGGACGTGCAGATGCTCTTCCAAATAAAATTTGGACAATGCCCGATCTGGGCATTCAACAAATTCTCCATATGAAAAAATATTGCTTTGAACACATGACTTCTTGAAGCATCAAGATCGACAACAAGTCGCCAACCAAACTTCCCAAGAACTGTTAAGTTGAACAACAAAGCGAGATTAGTCAAAGACAAAATCCATTAAAACATGAAACACATCAACACAACAAATATAAGGGTCTCAACAAATGAGACGAAACAAAGGGTCTCAACGAAAGAGACGAAACAGAGAATCTCAACGTCTCAATACACAAAATCTCGCAAAAAACAGTTTTTCTTGAACATTTAAAAAACACTCTTATTTAATATTTAAAACCTCTCATTCACAAGTTAAATACCAGTTCCATTGTTGTAAAAACTGATCCTATAACATAAAAGTTAGTTCTTCTATAGTGTTGTGAAAAAACTAGTTTATTGTAAGATTTACTCAAATTATATTCATTCAGTTATAATAATATAATTTCATCCCATATTAAACAGAATTTTCCACTGAATTTAGAAAAATAATAATATACTTTTTTATTTAATTATTTAAGAGAATTTGAAAAGGTGATTTTAATTATAAAAATCCATAAATAAAAATACTATGAAAATTGTCATATACTCCCTCCCTCTATCCCATATCAATGAGCACAAATTTCCTTTTCGGGCGTTCCACTGATATGGGCACATTACTAAAAATGGTAAAGAATATCTCACTCATTCTCTATTCTCATTTACTTTTATACTCACAAGTCACAACACTTACAATATCTCTTTCCTACTCACTTTTCATACTCACAACACTTGCAATTTCTTTAATTCCCGTGCTAAAAACATTTTGTGACCTTTGGTCTGGGACGGAAGGAGTAACACTTACAATTTCCTTAATTACCGTGCTAAAAACATTTTGTGGCCTTTGATCTGGGACGGAAGGAGCAAGTGCATAGGTCAATTTTTGGATGAAGCTTATTGAACATTGTCCTAACAGAAAACTTTGCAAAGAGAAAAAAAAGGCAAGTTGGGTAATGGACGATAACCCTGTTCTATCAGCAAGTTTATGACAGTGAGAAGCGTCTGCATACACAACAGACTACTCCCTCGATCCCAAAATGAATTTCTAAAAGAAAAAAAAAAGTTCAAATTTTCGCTTGATCTTGGACATTCATTTTAGAAGAGAGATAGTACCATCTCTGTTGCAAATATCCATATTTATTTTTTATATCAAGAACAAAAATGGATATTCAAATCGGGACAGAGGGAGTATTTTTTTTGGTTGAACAAGGAATAGAAGACCAAGGGACAACTCAATGCATAACTTACACAACTATTATAACATACCCAATTTACATTTACATAAACCAATCATCTTTTTGATAAATCAAATAGAAAGGGATTCTTGTATTCGGTCGTCACGCCTGTTTTGGCTTACTGCTTCCCTAACTCGTGCGCTTCTGTGTTGTAAACGTTGGTGTAGTGTCTCAGACATCTGGCCGGAGAATTCAGCATCCCACCTTTCAATTATTAAAGGATCTTCTGCATAACAAACGTATATGGATGTAACAGCACTTTCCACCATCACCATAGCCATTCCAATCTACAAAATAAACATAAGTTAGAGGAGGTGGAAAATCAATCAAAAATCATGAGCTACACATTAAAGGAAGTCAACGCTGCACGAGAGGGATTCCCAGGTGAGACAAAGCAACACATGATGAAACAAAAAGAGTGCATTCATGCTTACTCATCCATTTGGGTACCACACTGACAACCTAAATGTAAAATGAACATTATTCACTAGCCACTCCCTCCGTCCCAAAATGATAGTCGCATTTCCCCTTTTTGTTTGTCTCAGAAAGTTAGTCGCATTTCCAAAATAAAGGCCTCAAAATCAATGAATTTCCAAAACTTACAACTTTAAAATGTTTGAAAAGACAACCGGGACTATCATTTTGGGGCGGAGGGAGTACAATATTGACTGGTGGCACACTGAATTATGTAAATGCAATTTTTAAGAAGTACGAACTACTTGGATACAGCAATCTACGTGAGTTGCAATCAAAACTAGGAATCTCTTGAGAATTCAATTTCTCCAAAATATCAAATGCTGACTTGTAAGTCGGATAAATTATCACCCACAACAAATAAGTTAGCTTTCCAACAGTTGCAGCCAATTGATTGAAGAAGTATCAGATGATATCAAGATTCAACACGTAATTTCAGGTTCAAAACAAATTGCCGCGTCATAAAATTAAACTATTCTCTCCAATGCTTGTGGCACATGAATCTATTCAAGTAGCGAGTCGCAAGTAAAGTTAAGTTTGATCATGTTTAAACTTCCAATAGTTGTTCTAATAAAATCTAAATCTAATAATACAGAGTGGAAATCCCAATAGCAACCAACATGCACCAAGTGCTATTATCGCATTTGATCTAGTGACATGGGTTTGAGTGAGATATATACAGGTCAGGTTACAACTCTCTTGAAATACAAGTGATAAAGATAAAAATTCAACAGAGATCCCATCATCAACATATGGAGACGTTCAGTGTTTTTAGGTATGCATAAACTTGCGGCCTCAGACTTGTTTGCGTGCAGGGCCACTCTCTCTCAACTCTTTATCCTATTTTGGTTTTTTAACTTCAGGTATCACACCTAGAACTCAACATGCAAATATAGGAAGAGATGGAAAGCTATGCATCATTAGACATTTATAGAGAAACAGGGAGCCATCTATGTAACAGAGGGAGACTTAATTTCAGACATAAATCAATTTTTTAGGAAATTAATCTTGATTTCCCTGGACTTATTGGTGCCACACATCAATTAGTTCACATTTACGTGCTGAACAATAATTGACAAAATTGTAGAAAATAGCTGCACCTAGTACTACATTTCTAAGAATGCCTTGATACTTACCACGATCATTCCCATCAGCATGGCAGTTGACCCCACCATGATTACTTTGTCGGGATGTTTAATCCTGACCCAAGCTCCTGCACAAGTTCCAGTAATAAGCCCACCCAAAAGGGTACCCATCAGCAAAACGGCACCGGAACAATCATAGGCAATGAGTGCTTCAATCCCGGTTGATTGAAACAACTCCCATGCATCTCTCGCAGAGTGATTAAAACTTTTGCCATAAGCTGCAATCTGAAGAATATAAAAGGCTTAGTCATGCACTCATTCTATTTTTAGATTTGTGTAAGATAACAATTTAGGACTAAGCTTTGCTATAGTTGAGTAAGATAACAATTCGTGACACCCAATTCTAGAACAGAAAAACCCTCATATATGAAGAATGAAAAATCTCTGAGACACGGGACACACAACACATTCTGACAAAACTTTTAGATGGACAAGCAAAGAATAATTGTATACATAAATCAAACCGAGGGTGTAAATGACTGCTACCAATATTGTGGGAGCCTATTGTGGGAGGGAGTGGTATTAAGAACATACACTACACCTGAAAGTTTTCATCAAACCGGGAGTGTATAGGAATATCGGCACAAAATAGGCCTCTAAAATCTTCAATTAAGTAAAACTCCATATACAAGGGGAAAAGACTCCAACACAATACAAGTACCTGGACATAGGCATATTTGTTGAAAAACCGAACAAGAGTTTCCACTAGATGAAACAGGAAATCAACACAGCATAGCAGGCATTCGTTGTTACCAATCTTTGACCTAAAGCCTCTAATCTGCAATAGACAATTGAATTAAAACATGAAACTAAGTTGCTACCTTGCACTATGACAATTGAGTACTTATCATCAAGTTAAAATAGTATTCATGATAAGAAACTTTTTTTCTTTTTGCAGATCAATGATAAAAGGGAAACAAAACAACTTCTCTACCTCCCATCGCAATGTCCTTATAGCAGCAGTGAAGAGAGATCCATAGCATATGCTTCCAAAAGAAGTTGTCACGGCATAACGTAAAGCTTTCATCAGGGGGTTGCGAGGCATCATCTCTGCTTCTCGACCGCCATGGATGAGAACAAGAAACACCATCCCAGACACTGTTACGTGGACAGTATTACAAAGAACTGCACCTGTCCAAAACAAACTTACAGAGAAGACCTGCACATACAGATAATAACATTAGAGCCTGTCAACACATAATATATACTGCAAAGAATTTTTTTTTCCAGCTCACAGTGATAAAATATACTCCCTCCGTCCCATAACAATGTGCACAAACTTCCTTTTTGGGCGTCCCACTGTTTCTTAAAATGGAAAATTTTATATAATTCCTTATACAATGGGAACCACTTGTCATACTCGCAACTATCCACTGCTTTTCCCTACCCCACTTTCTCTCTCCTACCTCATTATTCATACTCACAAGTCACAACAACTACGCACCACTATTCCCTCCTTAATTTCCATGCACACCCAAAAGTGTGCAGGTTATTATGGAATGGAGGGAGTACAGCTCAGAGCGATAAAAAATAAATAAAATGCAAAATTTGCAGGCTCACCGCAAGAAGCCACCAGCGTCCACCATCGCCCATGCTTAAAGCCACAAGGCCTGCTACTCCGAAGGACCATAATGCAAGCCACAAAAGCATAACTAGCATAAATGCACAAGCTACTCTCTTAACTTCGGGAAGGTTCCATACCATCTTCACAGCTCTCTGTAGCACCAACATGGTAAATGGGAGTCTACAGAAAAGAACGCGCTGGTAATGAATTCACGTAGTTAACAAATAAAAAGAAAATGCTCGTTCATAGTCACTAATCTATGCCCAGGTAAAGTTCAGAATGTTGTTAGTGTATCAATCGCAATTATGCACAAAATTTACTTGAAGGCATAAAGTCCCCTTGTTTCTCAAAACTATGTACGTTAACCCAAAAACACATGCAGTAAAGAGAGAACCGAAAAACAACACATTTAAAGTGGTAAGGAGATTATTTCATAGTTTTCGGTTCCTCACAACTTGATCACTATCAGAATATTATAGAAGCACCCCAAAAGTGGTTATCCACAGTAGGTACAGAATCCCTTGAAGAACTGGAAATAAGCATTCTCACACGTTTCATCGTCATCAAATGTCAAGAAAAGTCAAGGAAGTCCACAAGACTCTCTAAACCACTTTTCCAACACCTCATCTGAGTCTGCTTGACTCCTTGTGTGTCTTCAAAGTGGAACCCTTAATGGCTGCACCGTGGTTGGAGGTGACTACGGGTGATCTTTCACCAATCCAACCCCATGAGACAAATAGCTAACAGAAAGTAAAGGGGTAGAAAGACATGGTGGTCAATCAACTCAAGGTCATGTCTCAGGCAGTAGCTGATGACTGTTGGAATTTTCTTGACGATTCCCGGGCCGTCTTGAGCTTGGATGGGGTTTCAGGGCCTTGGGCTGTGGTTAAAAGCTAGTTCTCTATTCGCTTTTCTTGTTTTGTATTTGTGTCAAGTTTTTTGTCTTCATTGTAAGTCTTGTTGTCATGTACAACAACAACAAAGCCTTAGTCCCAAAATAATTTGGGGTCGGCTAACATGAATCCTCACATGTGATCGTGAAAGAAGAGATGCAAGAAAAAAATAAGTTAATAGCAGAAATTTGGGGGGGGGGGGGGGGGTTAGAAAAAGAAAAGAAAAAAAATAGTGATAATAAAATAATGAATATATAATAGATAGGAAAAAAAATCAACCACCACCACCCACATGAATTTTTGCCCTCCACTTCGGCCTCTTCAACGCCATATTTTCATCCAATCCAAGTAAACTCATATCATTTTCAATCACCTTAATCCAAGTTTGCTTACTTCTTCCCCTACCCCTTGCTATGTTATCACTTCTCCACTCTTCAAGCCTTCAACCGGTGCATCACTCGGTCTCCGTCTCACATGACCAAACCACCTTAGACGATTCTCCCTCATTTTATCCTCAATGGGCGCAACTCTTACTTTACCCCTGATCACCTCATTCCTCAATCGATCAATTCTTGTATGCCCACACATCCATCGTAGCATACGCATCTCCGCTACATTCATCTTAGTTAGTGTGATAGTGTCCTTTGAGTCTTGGTTGTGTATGGTGGATTATTGTGTTTAGGTTGTGCATCTAATGATGTATAGGTGCACAAGTCGTCACTTTAATACTCCCTCCGTCCCAAAATGATCTTCACACTTTTTTCGACGTTACCACGAAGGAACTTTGAGCAATGATTTTAAGTTGATTCAATTATAATAATGAAAATCTAAACCTTGTTATTGATAGTATTGTTGATGGTATATCAATAACAAGTTTTAGTATACTAACTAGAAGTAGCTTTTATTTGCCGGATCACACTTGGTCCTGACGGCTTCAAAAAAAAAGTGATAACAATTAGTTTCTAGCTATAGCTATTATTGGCAAACTGTCTTGAAGGAGGCTTCACTTCTACAAGCACAAAATCACTGATGGTTTGATAACTTTTAACGCAAACTGATAACTGGTACAATATTCGTTAGTCTTTTGAGTTGTGTCTTTACACGTTCCTACATAAACCAACTACCAAGTGCATACAAATGGCATGCAAATTGTTAACTATGTTCTATATTTCTCATGCCACTTCCACTACTAAGTATAAGGTGCTCGTAACTGAGAACATTCTAAAAGGAAAGTATACAATGATATTACTTGGCAATTGAGAAAATGATATACAGATGAAATAGTATAATCGACATCATCAATACATGGAAAAAAGGTATTGGGGCTAATCCACATGCAGTATGTTGTTGCCAAATTATAAGTGATCAATGCCAGAGATTACCTGTCTACAACCGATATGACATACAAAAACTGTATCCCAGCTCCAACGGCAAAAGCAACACCCCAGAAGAACTGTTCACCCCAAAAACACAGAACACTGATAACAGCAAGATAAGTAGTCAATATGTGCACGGAGAACTTCATCATCTGATTAGCATGCGAACCAAGCAACAACAACCAAACCCATCCAAGAAAAGCCCCAATTCCACCGGCAACAGCGTACAATGGCCAGTAATCCTCAGTAAAACCATCTCGGTTCTCGAGAAATCCACTTGTGTACTGATCTATTTTAAGCCTATCTTTCATCCTAAATCTATTAAGTCCAAATACCCCAAGTGCAAGACCTACCACAGTCAAATGCACGAGAAAGCACGCTAACCAAAAGATGTCATGACAATGCCGTGAAGTCACAGGACTTGATGCCAATGACAAAGAATTACTACCATCTGCACTTCTATGGCTTTGCACGACATTCTACAATTATAACAAAGATACGTCAAACCATACTTGTAAATACCAAATGAAATATGAGTCTAAGAAGATGAAGAACAAATAATACATTTTTATCGGTCATAGATGCAAGACAATAAGACTCGAAAGGATCTGTTCATAGATTTCTACTAGCATACATATCAGTCTGAGCATTCAAATAATACAGCTTGGGTAACAACTGATCCGACAATAGAACCTAACAGTTAGATACTTGATACTCGTATGTAACCAAAAAAATCATGACACAGAGATATGTGTGTCCAAATATACACATGAACATAATCAACAAATCAAAAAGGTAATGCTGGATCGAAAAAAAATTACTTCTTGGAGGCAGGCCATGGATGTAGCTATTCATGTATACTATGTTTAAATAGAAAAAAATCCTAATACTATTTTCAAGCAAAATCACTCCTACAATTTCCCAACAAGTATGCCAAGAAAGAGATTGGCGAGACACAACCATTTTAGACATCCAATTACTCAATTATGCACAGCCTAACCAAGAAAGTACCCCATCCCTCCAGTCTATCACAATCAACGGAACACTCTGCTAGATGGAGTATGAATCATGCTTGCTTGACACCAGGGGCGGACCCAAGCATGCTCAAAGGTATTCCAGTGATCCCCTCTAACCAATGAATGTGTGTAGTTTAGTGGTTAAGTTGTTGAGAATTTGAGCAAGAGGTTGTGGGTTCTAGTCACATGTCATGCATTATTTTTTTTTTTGTAAAGAGTTTTATAGTGTATTTGTGCATCCCCTCACAATTTGTGCATCCCCCCACAAAATACTCTAGGTCCGCCTCTGCTTGAGGCATTGACAAACTAACCAAATCAATCGCTTGACAAGAAATTTCCGGGAGTCAAACGCTGGGCCATATCAAAGATCACTAGATTTACTAGTTTTTTTTTTTTTTTTTTTTTTAACTAGAACTAGTGAGATTCTCGAACGTTGATCACAGACAAGTTCAAAAACTTAACTTAAACTAATTAAATCAACAAAACAAAGCACTCTAGGAAATCCAATTCATCATTCATGTTAACGGAGAGATTAATTATAAAAATAAATGGAAATGATCATTTGAAGTCGAGGGAGAGAACTGACAAGAAAACATACCGGTTGGACGGTGGAAACAGAACTAGAGTCGTCGGAGGAAGACGGACTTGGAGGAACGGGCATAATTATTTGACCGATCACCGCCGGCGAAGGCACGAATTAGCATGAAACAGTAAGATTTTGAAGAGAGAGAGAGAGAGAGAGAGCAAGAGGGATGAGTGAATAGGGGTGGTGGAGTAGTTGATTTGGTTAGGGTTTTGAACAGGGGAGTGAGAGAGGGAAAAATGTAATGGAAATTAACTGAAACTGAAAATTGACTGGAAATGAGGGGGCCGGGCCGCCGCATGCCCTTAATTACGACGACGACGAGGTGCCCTATATATTAGAGGAGTACATGGAGGAGCATTGGAGATCTTGACTCCATAAAAAGGGATAATGTTTAGAATTTCGAACCGCTCCACCCGGTCTACCCAATGGTGGAGATTAGAGGAGTCCAAATCCTCTGTGCCACTTTCGTGTACCACTTCATGTGCCACAAGTAATCTAATGGTTCACAGTTATTGAGATTGGTATTATTGTAATATTATGCAAACATGTGAACGGTTGGATTACAAGTGGTACATGGAGTGACACACAAAAGTGGTACAGGAGATCTCAACTCAGATTAGAGCCACCTCATTTTTTTTTTGTTCGATGGATGAGATGTGTACGAATTCGGTAGGACCCAAAAAAAATTGAAATTATTAACCGCACATCGTCTATGTGGCCTTGATCGGAACTGTTGGGTAGAGGGGTAGAACTAATTTGGGTAGAGCGGTTCCGGGTCCGTTTGTTTAAAGCTGATTCTGGCAGTTTTTGGGGGGTTTGTTTGTTCGGTGTATTGTGTATACTGATTAGTTTCACGCGCTATTATAGATGCGTGACGGCTACTGCTTTTGGATTTTTATTTTTATTTTTTGAAAAGTTGCAAAACAATAATTCAATATTCAAGTTTTTTTTGGATTTTATCACTCAAATTATTTTTTTAATTCAACACACTTAACTCTCTTTCTTTTGCGTCTGTGATCACTACCACTAACACAGTTACTTTTTTCCCGTTAAAGTGGTAATATGCTGCGGATAACATTTAAAGGGGTACTTTTGGTATTCCCATCTCCCTATCTTTTTTTCCTTGCATCCAACACATCTTCTTCCCCTCCCCTCTCTACTCCATTAACTTCCTACCACCCTTCTTCCCAAATTCATGCCCACCATTAATTTAGTGATTTTTTAAAAGTATAATAGTGAAATTGTTTTTCAAAAAATATATAATTTAGTGAATTATGTATTGGTCTAATTACAAGTTGGTTACATGTGTTTTACACATTGTTTCAATTGGTTATTCGATATGCATATGTATAAATTTAAGTTTATAAATTTGTTGTCATGTAATGTAAAAATGGATGAGATGTTAAAAAACTAACAAAATGTATGTCATGTGCCACGCACGTGACACATGACATTTGAGGGTGCACAATTGTCTCTCCGCTAAGGCATTTAACGACAACTAGCTAAGTTGAAAAAATATTTTCAAATATGTCCTTATATGTGAGTTTTTTACGAAATCTATAACTCCCACTAACACTATCTCCATCTCCATCAGGGCCGGTGATGAGGGTGTTCAAAGCGAGCTACCGCACAGGGCCCCCGATTTTGAAGGGCTCCATATTTTTTAAGTTATACTACTTTTTCTATCTCAAAATAAATATTTAAAATATTTATAATTTACTGTTAATTTCAAAATAATATTTAGACATTCATATTGAGACGGATGAAGTAGTTTTGTAGTTTAAATAAGTAGCTTCACTCTCCACTAAATTTCGACAATATCAATTTGGGGCCTAAATTCCATTTCTGATCAGGGCCCCTAAAATATTAGGACCGGCCCTGATCTCCATCAACACTAACACCACCATCACCTCCACATACAACCCACCACCCAACACTACTGCCGCCACTCTCCACCACCAACCATACTCAATTGCTTTATCATTCACCACCAACCCTCACCCCACAACCACCACCAATGTTATTTATACCACCCTCCAAAATTTTGGGAAAAAAAAAGGAATAAAAATCAGGGGGAAAAACTATAGGTTCTAGATCTGTGAATTTGGATTAAGATCATTAATCTGAAAAAAAATATATTCAAAGATAACGAATGGTTGTATTTCAAAATCACAGATTTTGTAAATTTAACCAAAATCAATTATTCACTCTTTAAATTTAAGATCTCTAAATTGAACCAAAATCCTAAACATGTAAATTACGCACGGTCTCGTGCACGTCATGGTTTGACAACAAGTAGATGGGTGGTGTAAGGTGGTGAAGTGGGTGAGGGGCAGAAAAACAAGCGATTGGGGAGAAGTAGAGGCGAGGGTGAGTGCGGGGTGGGGGCTATGAAGAAGAGGGGGAAGGAAGTAGCAGAGACGTGTTAGAGTGGGGGTCATTGGTAGCGAAGACGTTAAACATGGTAGAAGGGAGAAAGGGAGTCGAGAGAGAGGATGGTGGGAAGGGTATCAACATTGTGGGTGCGAAATAGAGAGAGAGAATGAAAGAGGAGACAAAGGGCTTGTGAGTTTTTTTTCTTTGATGTAATGAATGATTCTTTTACCCACTCAATGCTTGGTGAAATGACATATATGTCCCTTAAAATGTCATGTGCGTGTCACATGACATACATTTCGTTAATTTTTTAACACATCCATTTTTACATCACATTGCAACAAACTTACAAACCTAGTATTCAGATTTGTACATTTACATATTGGGATAACCAATTGCAACAAAGTGCAAAATACTGGTAACCAAATTGCAATTAGCCCATTTATTACTTAAAATTTTACTTTTAGTCCTTCAAAAATATTCATTTTCCATTTTAAAAGTAATATTTAATTCAGTTAAGTCAGCATGTGCAAGGGACATGCACATTTAACTGAAAAATCTATCATTTCCATCAAATATCCTTAACTGTTAGTTTCATCATCTTTAGACCTTGATATGCTAGAACATCGGACCTCATCCTATGAATGGACTTCAAACTTTAGACCCTTATTTATTATTTACCCTTACTATTATTTATAATCTTATACTTCCTCCGTCCCAACTCACTTGAGACCTTTTGACCAAAACTGGTCAACTTAAGGTCGGTTTGACCAACACTTTATAGAAATATTTATGATCCGAACAAAAATTAAAAAAAATGTAAAATGACCACCATTAAAAATCCTCTCAATAACAATTTTTCAAAAAGTTTTTTGGAACATAAATATTTCTATAAAGTGTTGGTCAAACCGACCTTAAGTTGACCAGTTTTGATCAAAATGTCTCAAGTGAGCTGGGACGGATGGAGTATATAGTTAAAACTTCATAAGAATGTAGTATAAATTCAATCAAATTGCCACATCTACTTGTGACTAAATAATCATAATGAAACGAAGTAAAAGGTAAGAATGAATTTCATCAGTTCTTTCACCTTGATCAATATTCCACCTATCAACTTCGAAGTAAACAATAAGATAGCTATAGATTTTATTCTTTCACATATTCCGTCCTCAGCCTCCTCAAGAAATTTGAAGCTATCGCTATGTTCTTTGTGATCGGTGATATGTTGATCGAGCAACACCCTTTTTTTATCGCAATAAATTGAATCTAGTACATAAAATATTAATCTATGGAGATTTTAATCTCAGTGATTGTTGCCAAAAGAAAAAACTTGACCTCAATCACGATCAATCATTGCAACAACGGTTTCAAATCTTTTTTGACTTTTTTTTTGTTTGAAACAAATCTTTTTAAGTTATTAAAACCATCGACCTTTTCTTCATCTTCATCTTTAAATACGTGTGTGATACTTTCCTGCATTTGCGATTGGGAATATGAACATGAAACTGTACATCAACATATTCTGATTAAATTACTCTATAAGGATTTCCTTTTCGAACAAATGTGTATAAATAGACCACTTTCGACGTAACAAAATTAATGTGGCCCACCTGACTCTAGGTCCAATTTATTTTTACCTAAGCATTTGGCTTGTCTGGTATGTGTTTAATGTTGCCATGTTTCTGTTATATAACCTTTGCATGTATAGGAATTGTACCCTGTTAAACTTATTTCCAAATGTAATGATACTTCGCTCTATACAAGCTCATTGCTTATAGACGTCCTGCGCTATCTGGTAGTCTCCATCTAATAGCTTTCATGCGCCATTTGTTAGTCCGCTTGCCATAGGCGTCCTGCGCTATCTGAGTCATCACATGCAGCCGCACAACTTTTCCCTCCAACTAAGTGGAGGCCACTTATTATTGAGGAAGGGGTAGGGGAATCAAACTTGAGACCTCTCGAAGGAAGTCCCAAGCCCTATACCACTCGGCCAGAAGGCCTTGGTGCCTTTCCTTTTTGTGCCATCCAATTTACTCCATCCCTTTCCTAATACTCCATCCATCCCAAAATATGATATTCATACATTTTTCTCTGTTATTGCAAAGAACTTTGTGCAATAATTTTAGATTGATTTAATTATAGTAATGAAAATTTAAAACTTGTTATTGATACATCATCAATAATATTATGAATAGCAAGTTTTAAATTTTCATTAAGACAACTAAATCAACCTAAAATTATTGCTCAAAGTATCTTCATAGTAACAACGAAAAAAGTAGGAAAATCATTTTGGGATGAAATGAGTATAAGATATAGTCCCAACGCTAGACCTTCGCCCTTAGGTAAAATTTCAATGCCCTAGAAGCTGAATAAATGATTTACTTGCTAAACTCCTTGATCAGCAAGAACGTGAGACATACATGTCCTTACTTTCAAACATTTTTATTGCAAATTACCATATTTTTTTAAAAAAATATATCCTATGATTTAGTAGAGGAGAATTACAATTGATGCTTTAGAAACAAAGCATAAAAAACAGCGAATTATTTAGCTAATTAAAAGCTAAGAGATAAGATCTTGCGAGATTGTTGAGCGATGACAGTAGCCGTTGAAGGGCTTTGTTCCAATACCACTTCATAGCCATCACTCCAATTTTCCATCCCTTTAGCCATTAATTGCCAAAACACTGCTCCTGAACACGCGCCTCCAGTTTTAGCGCTCTGATAGACCATGTCAAAGATGTTTCTAAAGTAGTCATCTCTCATTCCAACATTATATCCTCCCGATCTTGAAGACTTACCGAATTCTGTAATCATTAATGGTTTTCCTAATACGGATTTTGAGTCTTGTATGTGAGATTCAATCCATTTGTTCACGAACTCAGCTCTAGCATCATCATTTAGACTCGGTGCCCTGACAATGTAATAGTAATTTATAACATGATATAATTTGTATTTTTTTTTTTTAAAAAAACTCTTTTATAAGATTAAAATTACGTACCACTGGTCAGGATAGAGATGAATGGTGGCAAAATCGACTCCTGGGAGGTGATTGTTAGAAATAAAGTCAGTTACTACTTCATATCCTGGATTATATTGTTTCTTTTCAGGCATTGATTCGCCGTAAAATCCTTCAAGACCAACTTCGAGAAGATGATTCTTATCAATGGATTTGACATATGTAGCCATTTCTTCTACCCAAGCCTGTAAAATCATTGTAATATGGTTCATAAACTAAATTTCTTATTAATTAATCCAAAAAACACATAAATAAATAGTGAACTTGACCTGAAGACTTTTTCCAGACATGTCACTTTGGCAACGAGGTTCATTCATTAATTCCCATGCAAATATGGTTTGGTCATCTTTATAAGCCACCCCAGTAATTGAATTCACTCTTGTGAGAATCGTCTGTTCACCAAAACCCTCATTCTTAAAATTAATCAATCTAAACATAGTCGCGTAAACTAATAATAGATGAATTATAATGTATCATATAATGGATGCATACCTTGATATGGTTTTTGAAATATCCTTTAACAAACTGGTTAGAGAAAAAATCATCATCGTTGCCTACATATTGGCCTGCATCTCTCGCCCATTGATTATACTGTTTCTTCCCTCCAAAATCATCCCAGTTATTCACCAAGCTAAGTATCAACCGTATTCCATATTTCTTAGCTTCCGAGACCACAAAATCCAATCCCTAAGGTAACGAAAAATAATTAAAGTTAATGGAAATGAATAAGCGTAACATGAATTAATTAATATAATGCAATTATACTTACTTTAAACATATCCTCGTTATAAGAACCAGGGGAATACTGTAAAGGTCTATTACTTCCACCATCGCTGAAAGCCCAAGTTCTAACGACGTTAAGCCCATTTGTTGAAGCTTGTTGGAAAGCATCACTTACTTTAACCCTAGTAGACGGGTCTGAGGCCATGTACATTAGCCAATATGCGTTAAAACCGTTAAAGTATAATGGCTTCCCATCCAACACAAAATGGGTTCCTCTTGTTTGAACAAAACTACTACTACCACCACCTAGTGGCCGCGGATGCTCTCTTGCATGGCTAAGTCTACCATGGAAAAGAGCTACAACAGTAAAGAAAATAGCAATGCAGCAAACCCTATTTGGTAACATGGTTGATCAAATTTAGCTTGGTATAATTAAACACGAAGAATTTGATGCTGATATATTTTGCTTGATCGCGTGCGGTTTATATACTGGCCGGATAGATATTGGTGATACATGTATAGATGAGACAAGTTGCTTAGATTTATAACACTCCTTTTTGCCCATCTCTTTCTGTTGTTTTGGTAGGGCATAAGATCCTAGCTAGGTAGTTTTGATTTTGGGAGGTTAAATAAGATAACTTTCCGTTTTGGAACTGTATCAACTTGCTCTTCTATCAACTGGTATAACAAATTTCATTAATTAATCTAAGCCAATCTTTCCTCTCATCTTGAATCTGAAACAACATTATTATGCTACCGCTCTTTCATATTATTATTCCGTCTCATAATTAATGTCTACTCCCTCCGTCCCATTTTAAGAGTAAAAAATTTCCTAAAAGGGCGTCCCATTTTAAGAGTCAAAATCCTAAAATGGAAAGTGGGTCCTATATGTCATACTCACAACAATTATCCACTAACTCTTCTCTACCCCCACTTTTTCTCTCCTATCAAACTATCAACACGAACCCACCCATTTTTTGACTCTTAAAATGGGACGGAGGGAGTATTATTTATAACCACATTAAATATCTAGCTTCAGTTTGATATTTGCGAACCATATTCAACCACCTTCACATTGAATAAATTACGGATCCATGCAATGTACTATACCTTTGATTTCACAGAATACAATGTACTATCTAGTGACATGACAGTATAATCCAATGTACTTTTGAGATTTTTTACAAATAATGAAACTGAAATGGATGGCGTTAATTTTTGTTAACTAAATGACGACCACTCCCCTCTTCCATCTATAAACTAACACCCGTTAACAATTCATGCATTAATCTCTGTGCTTGTACTAGTAAGTTGATTATTATGTACAAATACTCGTAAACAGTTCAACAGATCATCAAATTTTACTCCCTCCGTCCCGGGCTAAGGTTCTTAGTTTGACTTTACACGGAGATTAAGAAAAAGTAAATGTTGTGAGTATCAAAAAGTAAGTAAGAGAAAGTAGGAGAGATAAAGTGAGTAGAGAGTTTTTGTTGTGAGAATGACAAGTGGGTCCCATGATCCATTTTAGGTAATAAAGCAACTAAGAACCTTAGTCTGGGATAAACTAAAAAGGAAAGTAAGAACCTTAGTCTGGGACGGAGGGAGTAGCTGTTTTCCTAAAGGAAATAAAATTTATATCACAAGAATCAACAATAATGCTTGTGGTATAAAATCATTCATATAGTTGCCCAAGAAAATCTTTAGGGACAACACCAAGCACTAAAAATAACAAATTTTATAATACTCCCTCTGTGTCAGAATGATAGTCCCATTTTTTTCGTTGTTACTACGAAGGAACTTTGAGCAATAATTAAGTCTACTTGTCATTATCTTAAAGATAATCTAAAAATTGGTATTGTTAGTATTTATGATGGTGTATCAGTAAAAATTTTGAAATTTTCATTATGATAATTGAAAATAGCCATAATTATTTCTCAAAGTTCCTTCGTAGTAACAACGAAAAAAGTGGGACTATCATTACAGGACAGATGGAGTAACTACTACGACGTACTAACTAAACCTTTTTGTCTAGTAATTATGTTAAAAAAAATTAACGTAATTACTAGACAGTATCTCTAGTCAGATACAACTTTGTCCTAATCTAAAATAAAACTATAGCCAAGAACTATTCTAATTAACTATAAAAATACTACCCTCTAAACATAATTCTGAATGTTTAAACAAAAAATAAAATAAAAAATCTGAATAATTGATCCCAAACTTGATATGATCAGTTTCCATCTTTAGGTTGATCCGAGGTTGCAAACCGTGGTTTGAAAAATTCATGATAGACAGGCTTCCTCAAACTAGCAGCAACAATGGAGGCTTTACAATCGGTGCAACCAATATCACTCTTGTTCCTTAGCATATGCGTAAGACAGTCCCTCGCCTCTTTGTCGTCCATGCAGATGGGACATGGAGTATTGAGCCCGAGCTTCGTTTCCTTTGCCTCATCATCAGGAATAGTTTTGTAGCAAAAGGGACATGTTGATATGGTTTCGGTTTTGGTTTCGCTTTCGGGTTTCTCCATCTTATTCTTCTTCTTTGGGAACTTGCTTTGTATCACTTGTTTAATTCAGAAACCCTAATAATTAATTAAGAGATGGTTTTGTTTTGTTGAGGATGAGAAGAAAATTGATGGAGTTTACCTCTTTTTAATTTGATGTGAATTTATAGAGCACTGCTCCGAGTTTAAACAATTTCCCTATCTTATTAGGATATAAACAAGTTATTATAGTAATTGGATTCGGAATAGGTTTAAAGTTAGTTCAGTTGCTCACTGTGTCTTTTTTACTCGATCGTTCTCTCATTAATTGGATTCGGAATAGGTTTAAAGGTAGTCTTGGAAAGCGTCTATTCGGCATCTGTTTATAGCAGAGAGATCAGCACTGACACGTAGAGCCACTGCTTGGTGCTTTTCTGGGCCCGCTGTGTTCTGAAACCAGATGTCTTGGGCTATGAATCCGTCCCCGGAAACAGCTGCATTTCATTCAGACATTTCATTCAGATCTATGTAAGGATTTAAGCAAAATGTGAAAACAGAGTAATGGTTTAGACTACCGGTGATGATGGTTTTATCCATGCCGTCTCCGGTAAGCATCACATTTGTCTTAGACTTTCCGATTCAACATTTTCCTTGTACGTCCCGGCCTTGATATAAATTGTGTAACGCGCCTTCCCTTTGTTTGGGGCGGATGGCGGATGCCACTGCTTCAGTGACCGTCTTGAAATTTCCGCTTCCGTCCTTTGCCACCACCACGTCGGCATTTATTTCGTTTGGTCGAGATTTCAACAATTTCCGATCCCTATTTGTGATCCACGAGGGTAGTGGTTCGAGATAATCGACCTTGGATGGTGATAACGCGACAACTATGGCTAAGGAGGTTCTTGCTCTTGATATCAAGTGTTGGAGTTTGGGCTCCATAATGGACCGGTTCAGCCCATACATACATGTAACATGGTTAGTAAGCACACTACTAAGCCATGAATGGGCATCTGAATGGGAATGTGCCTTCCCATTGCCAAGAACCACCATAGAGTCGGATAACCTATCGATGGACATGTCCATTAACTCTAGGCAATCTGAAAGGGCGGCCGCTTGCCTCTGATCATTGATCCGATGGTGGACATCGTTCATGGTATCAATGGTGTCTTTGACATGTGACATACTCTTCTCTAAAAACTTTTGCAACAAAGATAAGCTGTTTACCTCTAGTGAACCACCGGCCGGTGCCACTTCTGACACCATATCGATGCATAAAGCTCGATCGCAGATGTGGGCCCCCAATAGAGGGAAAGAGGGAGTGTTGTTTATAAGCTTGGTTGTTAAATAAGCAATTGGAGCGACTATGGCAAGTAAAGAAAGAAGCACATAGAGGAGGAGCTTGGAAGGAGATTTTTTCCTACTGGGAATATTATCTAGGAGAGGAGTGTGGGAGGTAGCCATGGCTATGGCGTAGAATGTGCTTTTTTTTTTTTTTTTTTTCGAAAGTCAAGTTTATTAGGCTTGTGTGATAACCTTGTTGTTAAATACTCCTTCCGTTTCATGTGAATTGAGACAAAAAAAATGGGCACAATAATTAAGAGAAAGTAATGAATGTGTGGTGGAAAATGAAGAGAGAGAATGAGTGGGGTAAATAGTAGTGTTGGATAAAATGAGTGGTGGAAAATAAAGAGAGAGAATCAGTGGGGTTAAATGGGTGGGGTTGAGTGAATATAAAATATTAAAAAGTTTGCAATTTTGGGCAGTCTCAATTGAGGTGAAACGAACGAAAAAAGAAATAAGTCTCAATTCACATGAAAAACGGAGGGAGTAGATTCTATGGGAAATATTCCAAGGTAACCCGTGTTCATATGTGTCATGAGAAAAACATAATTTAATTAAAAATTGTCTACTCCCTCCGTCCCACTTGAAACTTCACCTATTATCAAATGTGTGTCCCGTTAAAAGCTTCACCATTTCCTAAAAATGGTAAAAAAAAATGTGGGCTCCACTTATCAATCCCACTCACTTCTTCCTCTCACATACTTAAATTGTGGGGTCCACTTGTCATACACACTAACTTTCCCTTGTATGCCCCATTTGTCATACCCACTATCTTCTCCCCCTCACAACCCTTTTTAGACTCATCACTTTTCTGTAATGGCACATTTTTGTGGTTTTTCTCATTAAATTAGCTAAAAATTGTACACTGTTAAACTTATTTCCAAATGTAATGATACTTCGCTCTACAAGCTAATTGCTTATAGACGTCCTGCGCTATCTGGTAGTCTCCATCTAATAGCCTTCTTGCGCATCTGAATAGACGTCCTACGCTATCTGGTAGTCTCCATCTAATAGCTTTCTTGCGCATCTGAGTCATCACATGCAGCCGCACAACTTTGGAGGCCACTTATTATTAAGGAAGGGGGTAGGGGAATCAAACTTGAGACCTCTCGAAGGAAGTCCCAAGCCCTATACCACTCGGCCAGAAGGCCTTGGTGCCTTTCCTTTTTGTGCCATCAAATTTACTCCATCCCTTTCCTAATACTCCATCCATCCCAAAATATGATATTCATACATTTTTCTCTGTTATTACAAAGAAACTTTGTGCAATAATTTTAGATTGATTTAATCATACTAATGGAAATTTAAAACTTGTTATTGATACATCATCAATAATACTATCAATAGCAAGTTTTAAATTTTCATTAAGACAACTAAATCAACCTAAAATTATTGCTCAAAGTATCTTCACAGTAACAACGAAAAAAGTAGGAAAATCATTTTGCGATGAAATGAGTATAAGATATAGTCCCAACGCTAGACCTTCGCCCTTAGGTAAAATTTCAATGCCCTAGAAGCTGAATAAATGATTTACTTGCTAAACTCCTTGATTAGCAAGAACTTGAGAAACACATGTCCTTACTTTCAAACATTTTTATTGCAAATTACCATATTAAAATATTTTTAAATATATCCTCTAATTTAGTAGAGGAGAATTACAATTGATGCTTTAGAAACAAAGCACAAAAAATAGCGAATTATTTAGCTAATTAAAATCTAAGAGATGAGATCTTGCGAGATTGTTGAGCGATGACAGTAGCCGTTGAAGGGCTTTGTTCCAATACCACTTCATAGCCATCACTCCAATTTTCCATCCCTTTAGCCATTAATTGCCAAAACACTGCTCCTGAACACGCGCCTCCAGTTTTAGCGCTCTGATAGACCATGTCAAAGATGTTTCTAAAGTAGTCATCTCTCATTCCAACATTATATCCTCCCGATCTTGAAGACTTACCGAATTCTGTAATCATTAATGGTTTTCCTAATACGGATTTTGAGTCTTGTATGTGAGATTCAATCCATTTGTTCACGAACTCAGCTCTAGCATCATCATTTAGACTCGGTGCCCTGACAAAGTAATAGTAATTTATAACATGATATGTATGTAATTTGTATTTTTTTTATAAAAAAAACTCTTTTATAAGATTAAAATTATGTACCACTGGTCAGGATAGAGATGAATGGTGGCAAAATCGACTCCTGAGAGGTGATTGTTAGAAATGAAGTCGGTTCCTACTTCATATCCTGGATTATATTGTTTCTTTTCAGGCATTGATTCGCCGTAAAATCCTTCAAGACCAACTTCAAGAAGATGATTCTTATCAATGGACTTGACATAAGTAGCCATTTCTTCTACCCAAGCCTGTATAATCATTGTAATATGGTTCATAAACTATGTTTTTCTTATTAGTTAGTCCAAAAACACATCAATATGTAATGAAGTTGACCTGAAGACTTTTTCCAGAAAGGTCACTTTGACAACGAGGTTCGTTCATTAATTCCCATGCAAATATGGTTTGGTCATCTTTATATGCCACTCCAGTAATTGAATTCACTCTTGTGACAATCGTCTGTTCACCAAAGCCCTCATTTTTCAAATTAATCAATCTAAACCTAGTCGCATACAGTCGCGTAAACTAACAATATGACAAGTTAATGTATCATATAGTGGATGCATACCTTGATATGGTTTTTGAAATATCCTTTAACAAACTGGTTAGAGAAAAAATCATCATCGTTGCCTACATATTGGCCTGCATCTCTCGCCCATTGATTATACTGTTTCTTCCCTCCAAAATCATCCCAGTTATTCACCAAGCTAAGTATCAACCGTATTCCATATTTCTTAGCTTCCGAGACCACAAAATCCAATCCCTAAGGTAACGAAAAATAATTAAAGTTAATGGAAATGAATAAGCGTAACATGAATTAGAATGCAATTATACTTACTTTAAACATATCCTCATTATAAGAACCAGGGGAATACTGTAAAGGTCTATTACTTCCACCATCGCTGAAAGCCCAAGTTCTAACGACGTTAAGCCCATTTTGTGAAGCTTGTTGGAAAGCATCACTTACTTTAACCCTAGTAGACGGGTCCGAGGCCATGTACATTAGCCAATATGCGTTAAAACCGTTAAAGTATAATGGCTTCCCATCCATCACAAAATGGGTTCCTCTTGTTTGAACAAAACTACTACTACCACAACCTAGTGGCCGCGGATGCTCTCTTGCATGGCTAAGTCTACCATGGAAAAGAGCTACAACAGTAAAGAAAATAGCAATGCAGCAAACCCTATTTGGTAACATGGTTGATCAAATTTAGCTTGGTATAATTAAACACGAAGAATTTGTTGCTGATATATTTTGCTTGATCGCGTGCGGTTTATATACTGGCCGGATAGATATTGGTGATACATGTATAGATGAGACAAGTTGCTTAGATTTATAACACTCCTTTTTGCCCATCTCTTTCTGTTGTTTTGGTAGGGCATAAGATCCTAGCTAGGTAGTTTTGATTTTGGGAGGTTAAATAAGATAACTTTCCCTTTTGGAACTGTATCAACTTGCTGGTCTATCAACTGGTATAACAAATTTCATTAACTAATCTAGCCAATCTTTCCTCTCATCTTGAATCTGAAACAACATTATTTTGCTACCGCTCTTTCATATTATTATTCCGTCTCATAATTAATGTCTACTCATTCCGTCCAATTTTAAGAGTAAAAAATTTCCTAAAAGGGCGTCCCATTTTAAGAGTCAAAATCCTAAAATGAAAAGTGGGTCCTATATGTCATGCTCACAACAATTATCCACTAAATCTTCTCTACCCCCACTTTTTCTCTCCTATCAAACTATCAACACGAACCCACCCATTTTTTGACTCTTAAAATGGGACGGAGGGAGTATTATTTATAACCACATTAAATATCTAGCTTCAGTTTGATATTTGCGAACCATATTCAACCACCTTCACATTGAATAAATTACGGATCCATGCAATGTACTATACCTTTGATTTCACAGAATACAATGTACTATCTAGTGACATGACAGTATAATCCAATGTACTTTTGAGATTTTTTACAAATAATGAAACTGAAATGGATGGCGTTAATTTTTGTTAACTAAATGACGACCACTCCCCTCTTCCATCTATAAACTAACACCCGTTAACAATTCATGCATTAATCTCTGTGCTTGTACTAGTAAGTTGATTATTATGTACAAATACTCGTAAACAGTTCAACAGATCATCAAATTTTACTCCCTCCGCCCCGGGTTAAGGTTCTTAGTTTGACTTTACACGGAGATTAAGAAAAAGTAAATGTTGTGAGTATCAAAAAGTAAGTAAGAGAAAGTAGGAGAGATAAAGTGAGTAGGGAGTTTTTGTTGTGAGAATGACAAGTGGGTCCCATGATCCATTTTAGGTAATAAAGCAACTAAGAACCTTAGTCTGGGATAAACTAAAAAGGAAAGTAAGAACCTTAGTCTGGGACGGAGGGAGTAGCTGTTTTCCTAAAGGAAATAAAATTTATATCACAAGAATCAACAATAATGCTTGTGGTATAAAATCATTCATATAGTTGCCCAAGAAAATCTTTAGGGACAACACCAAGCACTAAAAATAACAAATTTAAGCTAATACTCCCTCTGTGTCAGAATGATAGTCCCATTTTTTTCGTTGTTACTACGAAGGAACTTTGAGCAATAATTAAGTCTACTTGTCATTATCTTAAAGATAATCTAAAAATTGGTATTGTTAGTATTTATGATGGTGTATCAGTAAAAATTTTGAAATTTTCATTATGATAATTGAAAATAGCCATAATTATTTCTCAAAGTTCCTTCGTAGTAACAACGAAAAAAGTGGGACTATCATTACAGGACAGATGGAGTAACTACTACGACGTACTAACTAAACCTTTTTGTCTAGTAATTATGTTAAAAAAAATTAACGTAATTACTAGACAGTATCTCTAGTCAGATACAACTTTGTCCTAATCTAAAATAAAACTATAGCCAAGAACTATTCTAATTAACTATAAAAATACTACCCTCTAAACATAATTCTGAATGTTTAAACAAAAAATAAAATAAAAAATCTGAACAAATTGATCACAAACTTGATATGATCAGTTTCCATCTTTAGGTTGATCCGAGGTTGCAAACCGTGGTTTAAAAAATTCATGATAGACAGGCTTCCTCAAACTAGCAGCAACAATGGAGGCTTTACAATCGGTGCAACCAATATCACTCTTGTTCCTTAGCATATGCGTAAAACAGTCCCTCGCCTCTGTGACGTCCATGCAGATGGGACATGGAGTATTGAGCCCGAGCTTCGTTTCCTTTGCCTCATCATCAGGAATAGTTTTGTAGCAAAAGGGACACGTCGATATGGTTTTGGTTTTGGTTTCGCTTTCGGGTTTCTCCATCTTATTCTTCTTCTTTGGAACTTGCTTTGTATCACTTGTTTAATTCAGAAACCCTAATAATTAATTAAGAGATGGTTTTGTTTTGTTGAGGATGAGAAGAAAATTGATGGAGTTGACCTCTTTTCAATTTGATGTGAATTTATAGAGCACTGCTCCGAGTTTAAACAGTTTCCCTATCTTATAAGGATATAAACAAGTTATTATAGTAATTGGATTCGGAATAGGTTTAAAGACAGTCCCTCACCTCTTTTTAATTTGATGTGAATTTATAGAGCACCGCTTGTAGCTGATCTGAGTTTAAACAATTTCCCTATCTTATTTGGATATAAACAAGTTATTATAATAATTGGATTCGGAGTAGGTTTAAAGTTAGTTCAGTTGCTCACTGTGTCTTTTTCTTGAAGGGTTCTACTATAGAAGCTGACCACTCTTATAATTGCAATAGATTTTCGTGTCACCAGTTTTCATTAATGTTTAAAAAATTTGTTTTTGTTTTTCAGTCAGCTTTGGTGTTTTCTTTGTTTTTTTTATTGATCTTTTTAAAGCAACCATTTTTTTTTAAAGCAGCCACTTGTGGGTTTTTAACGTTTAACTTTTTTGTTTTTGTTTTCTTAACCAACTTTCTCATCTTATAATTGTTATTACTCCAAGTATTTTGAACCTATCATAAATAAGGGCAGTTTAGACAAAGGGTGTCAATGTTGTATGAAAAAAATGCAAAACTGCAAGTATTTTGAGACAAAAAATCTAAGCTAGAACTACATGTATTTTGGGACGGAGGGAGTAACAAAATTAGTCAATTATTAACAAATATAGAAGTGCAATTATTATATATATATATATATATATATATATATATATAGTCGCGCTCCTGTGAGAACCATTTTATATGAGAACCGTGAGAACCAATCATAACCATTAGATTAAAAAAAAATCAAGGGTCCAGATGTTAGATACATTGGATATACTTGGATACATTAGTTAATTTTCGAAAAACAATTGGATACATTGGTTTTTAACATAGTGTATCCAAGTGCAACACTTAGATACAATACTTATTAACCTATTGTATCCAAGTGTAATCAAATTTTTTGTAATGTATCTAAGTGTATCAATTGTATCTAACATATGGACCCTTGATTTTTTTTTTCTAATCTAATGGTTATGATTGGTTCTCACGGTTCTCACGATATTTAGGTTCTCATTTGAGCACCTACCTATATATATATATATATATATATATATATATATTATGAAATCGTCATTAAAAGTGAACAATTGTCAAAAGATAACATAGATGTTCTTTAAAAAAATGAAAAATAACATAGTTGTTTTACATTTATAACTTAGTTCAAACTAATGAGACATTTTTTAAATATGGAAGCTATACAAGTATAATATATTTTATTTCTAATTTAATTTAAAAAGGATCTAAGTAAATTTAAATTTGACTTTGGAAAAATTAATTTATATATAGAAGTTTATTTGTACTTACAAATGTATGGAATGATATGGAGATCAATGAAAATTGTTTTACTCCCCCAATCCTATGACAAACGATTCATTTATTTTATCAAGTGTAGTACTTAGTATTAGTATTCTATATGTCTCAAAAATGATTTTCTTATTCACCATTTTTATTATTATAAAAAAAAAATCTATAATTTGAGCTTAGCAGTGCATAAACAAAATATGACTAGTAAAATAAATTTCATATTTGTAAAATATTTGAACAGTTAAGTGTGAAGATTAATTTAAAAGAGAGGGAATAATAGATTTAAATCAAATTTTTTATTGTTGTAGGTTAAGAAAAAAATAAAAATACATGAACTAACACTCTTAAATACTAGTATAATTGACATTTTTACACAATATAATTAGCACTCTTACACAATACAACTGACATGCTTATAGCATCACCCTTATCACTCAATAACATTTGAACTGATACTCTTATATATTCGTTCATCTGACATTCTTAAACACTATAACAGACAATCTTAAATACTGCCACTGACACCACGCGAAGTTTCACTTAGAGCATCTCCAATAGAGAACACTAAATTTGGTGCAAGTTTTGCACCAAATGTCACACTAAAAAAAAATTAAAAAAAAATACAATGTATAACACTATTCTTCACACTAAAAAGAAATATCCCACTTTCACCTGATTTTCCACAATCTCTCTTTATTTCACAAACAATACTTGAAGTCTAATCTTTTACATATTAACCCTTCTCTTTTAATTGAGGTGGAGACGGATCCGGTGATCTCGGTGGGGATCGGTCGGGTATAACTTAATATTAAATTGTTGTTATTGTTGTTTGAATATTATCTTATGCTTTAAGTTTTTATTAAATTTGTGTTACTTTATTATTATTATTATTATATGTAATACTCTCTCCGTCCCAAAATGATCTTCCTGTTTGCCATTTCTCATTGTCCCATAAAGTTCTTCTAATTTCTACGATTTAGGCTTAAAAGTGCATGAACAAAACATGGCTAGTGAAGGAAGTGTTCATATCCTTAAAAAGTTTGAATAGTCAAACGGGAAGATCATTTTGGGACGAAGGGAGTATTATGTTTCTATAATTAACGTTAATGCATTGTACTTTTGTAATTTGTGTAAAATATGATATATGAATTAATAACATATTCCCTCCGTTTCATGTGAATTGAGACCAAAACAATGGGCACAATAACTAAGGAATACTAATAAAATAAGGAAAATTTGTGGTAGAAAATGAAAATACAGAATTAGTGGGGTAAATAGTAGTGTTGATTGAATAAAATGAGTGGTGGAGAATGAAGAGGGAGAATGAGTGGTGGGGTTGGGTGAATATAAAATATTAAAAAGTTTGCTATTTTGGGCAGTCTCAATTGAGGTGAAACGGACGAAAAGGAAAATAAGTCTCAATTCACATGAAACGGAGGGAGTATAAGTTAATTAACTTAATATACAGTATGTAACTTTTTAGAATTAGACGGACAAAATTTCACAAATAAAACTTATTGCACCAAATTTGGTGTATATGAATAGTGTTACACCAAATTTGGTGTAACACTATTCATTCACACCAAATTTGGAGTAAACTATAGTATCCATTGGAGTAATGAATAATGGTTTTTTTAGTGTTATAGTGTGAAATTTAGTGTCCATTGGAGTAGTGAATAGTGGCTTTTTTAGTGTGAAATTTGGTGTTCATTGGAGATGACATTTACAAAAAATTCATGGCACGTTTTAAAAACCAGTTTTTCTTAAATGTTATAAAAATGACTTTTCCTAAGACCTACACTTTAATTTATAATATTAACACTGACACTTGTGTTATAAAGACATGCTTTTTAAAAAAGTCATTTTTGATAAATGTTAGAAAAATCTCATTTTTATCGAAAGCAAAAAGAAAGAAAAAAGAAAGAAAAAAAGATTGAACACACCTGCCATGCCAGGCGAATTGCAACACTCCCTATGCAGTACTGCTACTATTAGGCTTCACAGTTCACAGTGTGCTACTTTTTCACTAAAAACAAGAAATTATTGCGCATATAGAAAAACAACTGTGCAAATAGAAAATCCCTTCTTGAACTCATATTATTTTTGAAGTTTAAATTGGGACGGAGGGAGGATGGACGATCAGATTGAGTAAATTTAATTTAGTCCGTTGGATGAATGGACCGCTAATTTGCATCACAGCCCTAAAATATGAGAAACATATGAAAATTCAAAAATAACTCTGGTTTGTCATCAAATGTTACTCTGGTGGTTACTGTCTCCAGATAAATATCATATTCAAATTGTTTAGGCTAGGCCAATTTTATTTAACTTTAACAAATACTCCTTCCGTCTCATTTTAATTACAAAATTTGTTATTTTGTTTGTTTAGTAGTAATTGCAAAATCCATAAATGGAATTTTTTTTTATTCACTTGCATACTCACATCAACTAACCCACTATCTAATTCCTACCCCACTTTCTCTCTTCTACCAAACTATCTACACTCACAACACATCTTTCATTTTTTTTTCTTAATTTTTGTGCAAAGACGGTTTTGTGCAATTTGAAATGGAATGGGAGGAGTATAATATTCCTTCCACAATAGAAGTTCAACCTTTTACTAAAAAAGGGTGTCTCATTAGAAGAAGCTTCACATTTTCTAAAATAATTATAAATGTAGACCCTACTTATCAACCTCATTTACTTTTTCCTTTCACATACTTAAATTTTAGTTCCCACTTGTTATATCCACTAACGTTTAGGGATGACCAAACCGGCCCGTAACCGGACCGGAGAAGCCCGGAACCGGAGCGAACCGGCGAGTTAACCGGAACCGGTGTAACCAAGGGTCGGTTAAGGTTCACATAAATGGTGAACCGGAACCGGACCGGCGTTTCCATTAAAAAAAATAAAAATCTCTTGTTTTTCAATAAATTTTAACATGTTTATTCATTATTGTATGATAAATAAAAAAAATCCCTTGTTTTTCAATAAATTTTAACCCGTTTATTCATTATTGTATGATTAAAAAAAATTGTAGTGTGGAACCGAACTGAAACTGTGCCGGAACCGGATTGTGATGACCGGAACCAGAACCAGTGTAACCAAGGGCCGGTTAAGGTTCAAATAAATAGCGAACCGGAACCGGCGTTGGTCATCCCTACTAACGTTTGCTCCTCACGCATTTAAATTAAGGGTCCCATTTGTTACACACACTCACTTCTTTCATCTCACAACCCATTTCCCACTCACACTTTTCTCACTTCTTGTGCCACTCTCAAATGGTGAAGCTTCTACCGAGACAGAAGAATACTCCCTCCGTCCCAGCATAAGTAGGACTAGAGGAGTGGGCACAATAGAGAATAGTGAATGTGTGGTAGAAAATGAAGAGAGAGAATGAGTGAGGTAAAAAGTAGTGTTAATTGAATAAAATGAGTGGTGAAAAATAAAGAGAAAGAATGAGTGGGGTTAAATGGTGGGGTTGGTTGAATAGAAATATATTAAAACATTTTCATTTTGGGTAGTCTCAATTATTATGGGACGGCCTAAAATAGAAAGAAGTCCTACTTGTGCTGCTGAGGCGGAGGGAGTATATAATATGAAAATTTAATTGTTTTCTGGAAATTCTAAAATAATGATGAATAAATAATTTTAAAATTTCATGAAAATAATAAAGTTTTCATATTTTTTCACCAACATTCAATGATAGTGACCAAACACACTCAATTTGGGATGGAGGGAGTAAGCAAGTGATTTATAATTTTCTTAGTCGACTAGTGAGCTCCTCAAATTATTAATTATGGATTACCAATTACTTTTTCTGTCTCAAAATAAATGTTATTTTGAATACTTGCATAATTTTTAAGAAATAAAATTAATGCATGTGAAAAAATCTCATATACCCCTAAAGTAATCCAATTACCTAGGTAATTAAATGTTTGTGCAAGAACTCGTTTACTATCATTAATATGGGTATAATTGGTTAAAAAAACAAAAAAAGTCTTAAAATTAATAAAACGACAAGTTTTTTTAGACAAAAATCAACTTCCAAAACGACACGTATTTTGAGACGGAGAGAGTAAAATACAATTGTCAACTAAAATTTGAGCAATGCTAGGGGCACAAAATAAAGCCACAAAATCTTCCTCACAAAATAAGGTGGCGATATCTTATTGGTTGCATCGATAATGAACCCGCTCTAATTAAAAACACCAATAACATCATTACACGTAGGATTTTGTGATTTTTTTGTGCCCCTAGTATTATTCCTAAAATTTAGTTTGTGTCAAAATAAAAAAAATATTAAATTTGAGATTTGATCATACAAAATCTTGTTGTCAGAATTCTTATTTATTTTTTTTCGAATTTTGATCATCAATTTGAACAGTTTTAGCAACCGTAATAAAATTCAATCACAAGAATCAACAATACTGCTTTCCGTAAAAATTATTAACTAGCCCAACAAATCCTTATCGACAGTACAGTACCAAGCACTAAATTACGAACTTAAAGCTAAAGCTAATACTCTCTCTGCCCCAGAATCCCAGAATGATAGTTTCATTTTAAATTTTTATAATCAACAAAATTGAACTTTGACCAACCATTGGTGACGATCTAGTCATTCTAATGAAATTTTAAAATTTGTAATTGATAAATCATTAAGTGATTTATCATCAATAACATTTTTTAGAATTTTATTGTATTCATTAAATTGATACTAATGTTTGGTCAAAGTTTATTTTTATTGACTATAAAAAATCAAAACAGAACTATCTTTCAAAACAAAAGGGAGTATTATAGAAAATATTTTAATGATTAAATAAACCGGGATTTCTCATCGACAACAACGGTTCGGTCATCAAACGCATAAAAGAAGAAGCATTACAAGCCGTACAAACAGCCTTGGCCATCATCCTCACCGTATACACAAGGCTGTTTCCGGTTTTGACTTTGATTTTTTTTTTTTTATGGAAAAATTGGCGGTGGGTTTTGAATCCGGAACTCTTAGTTCCGGTTTTAAACCTTTTTTTTTTTTTTTGAAAATAACAAAACCCATTAAAACCCTACCCACCGAAAGTTGGTTGTCTGTACACTAGAATCCGGAACTTCAAGTTCCGGTTTTGATTTTTTTTTTTTTTTTTTTTTTGAAAACTTAAATTTTAAAAACCCCACCCACCCACCTACTGGCATCCTGTGCAAGAAAATAAAAAGCATAAGGGGAAAAAAAGAGAGAGAAGAAGAAGAAGAAGAAGAAGAAGAAGAAGAAACTCATTTAAAAATTGTAAGATTTTTTATTTCATTTAACTATTTTGTAACTTTAAAACCCGCACTCCCAATTCCGGATTTTTCAATTCTATTATGATAACTATTTTCTTAAGTAAAATCTTCATTATCACCAAAGTCTTGTTTTTTTCTTGATTTTGAAGGTTGTTTTTGACATACTTAGATTAGGATTTGATGAAAAGTGTTAAAACAAATGTTGTTGTACTCTGTATGATCTTTCTATAGGCAGTTTATTTGGTTAATTTGGACTTAAATTGAATGAGTTATGTTTGCTCAAAATTAAGTTTTTGAGCAAAATCTTGATTTCTTCTTGATTTTGAAGGCTGTTTTTGACATACTTAGACTAGGATTTGACGAAAAGTGTTAAAACAAATGTTGTTTTACTCTGTATGATCTTTCTATAGGAAGTTTATTTGGTTAATTTGGACATAAATTGAATGAGTTATGGTTGGTCAAAGTTCAGTATTTGAGCAAAATCTTGATTTTTTTTCTTGATTTTGAAGGCTGTTTTTGACATACTTAGACTAGGATTTGACGAAAAGTGTTAAAACAAATGTTGTTTTACTCTGTATGATCTTTCTATAGGAAGTTTATTTGGTTAATTTGGACTTAAATTGAATGAGTTATGGTTGGTCAAAGTTGAGTATTTGAGCAAAATCTTGATTTTTTTTCTTGATTTTGAAAGCTGTTTTTGACATACTTAGACTAGGATTTGACGAAAAGTGTTAAAACAAATGTTGTTGTACTTACTATGTATGATATTTCTATAGGCATTTTATTTGGTTAATTTGGACATAAATTGAATGAGTTATGGTTGGTCAAAGTTGAGTATTTGAGCAAAATCTTGATTTTTTTTCTTGATTTTTAAGGCTGTTTTTGACATAATTAGACTAGGATTTGACGAAAAGTGTTAAACAAATGTTGTTGTACTCTGTATGATCTTTCTATAGGCAGTTTATTTGGTTAATTTGGACATAAATTGAATGAGTTATGGTTGGTCAAAGTTGAGTATTTGAGCAAAATCTTGATTTTTTTTCTTGATTTTTAAGGCTGATTTCGACATACTTAGACTAGGATTTGATGAAAAGTGTTAAAACAAATGTTGTTGTACTCTGTATGATCTTTCTATAGTCAATTTATTTGGTTAATTTGGACATAAATTGAATGAGTTATGGTTGGTCAAAGTTGAGTATTTGAGCAAAATCTTGTTTAACTTGGACCTAAATTCTGTGTTTCAGATGAATCAATACGCAGCGCAGTCTTTTGCTAATCCAGGGCCGACAGATACCTCTGTATTGACTTCACAGGCTTCACATCGATCACAATTTATATGGGATGGTCAAGATGTTGAGCGATTAAGAATTAGACCTTCAACAAGGCTTCCAAATATATTGGATTCGAGGATAGAGCAGAAGCTAAATGATACAGGATTTTATGGGGTTCATAAATTGGGTCATTTCCAAGTTGATTGGCATTTGATAGAGGCTTTGGTTGAGAGATGGCATCCGGAGACGCACACATTTCATTTACCCGTTGGAGAGATGACTATTACTTTGGAGGACATTGGTATGCTCACTGGACTTCCTATAGACGGACATCCAGTCATTAGTCCTGAAACTTATAAGTCTAAGGATGAGTGGATTGAGTTATGCCAAACTTTACTTGATATTACACCATCTCCCACAGACCTGAAATCTAATTCCTTGTCTGTTACAAGGATTCTACAAAGATTCCCTCACTTTGATGTACTTCCCCCACACGCTGAAGGGTGGTTGATTGAGAGGTATGCCCGAGCTTATATTTTTCTGTGCGTAGGAGCGAATCTTATGGCAGATTCAAGTGACAACCAAGTGAAGTTGATTTATCTTCCACTACTGAGGAACATGGAAGAGATTAGAGATTATAGTTGGGGCAGTGCAGTATTGTCATTTCTATATAGGGGGTTGTGTGTAGCTACGAAACCCAAATCAAAAAATTGTGCTGGTTTCTTGACGATTGTCCAGGTATGTCAATTATATATAATTACATGATAGTAGTGGACTAAACATGTTGTTTATGTGACGCTAATATTTTTTCTTATAGCTCTGGGCATGGGAGAGGTTGTCTTGCACACGACCTAAGAGACTGCAATTAGACATACTCCAGCATGATGGATCGTTGCCATTTGGTTGCAGGTATACTTAAATTGATTTATTTTCTTATGACTTGTTTAATATATTTTCACTTTTTTAATCATTATTTTTATGTTAATTGTTATATATGTAGGTGGCGGGGTGCGCTGTCCCGTACACATATTACCTCCCACAACCTCAGTGGATACCGAGACCAGATGCAGCTTTTGACAGTGGATCAGGTTGTTTGGCAGCCATACTTAGGTTTCACTCAAAATTATCAGTGCCTCCAGGGACGGAATGTGTGGAGGACGAAGGCACCCCTTATCTGCTTTGATAGGGTTGAATGGCACCTTCCAGATCGTGTTATGAGGCAGTTCGGTATGCTGCAGCGTATCCCAGAGCATTGTGACACTAGTCAGGCACTTCATCGGATTGACCGACGAGGTCGGCCAAAGACTAACTTTATGGATTTACACTGCCAGTTCATAGATATGTGGAACATACGAGATGAGTTGGTCGTTAATGGGGAGTATGGTTTTGAGGATGTGGATTACTCTCATGATTATATGATATGGTACAGATCTATTACTCGAAGGTTCATCCAAAATCCTCTCCATAGAGTTAATGAGGGGTACAGGGCACATGCTACTTCCTTTGAGATTTTGGTAAGATTTATATGATGCTTTTACCATTTTTTTTACTATTATATTTGCTATATTTATTTTTCTTAATTCTTTTACAGATTCAAAACTTGCAACAACTGTACATGTCCAACAACTGGGAGTATAATCGTGAACTTATCCGACAGTCGTTGACAATGATTAGGGAAGTGCAACGACTAGATGCCCACCAAGCTATCCCACCACCACTACAACCGCAAGATCATAGACAAGGAATATCACAAAGGCGAAGTCAGGTACACGATGAGGAGGAGGAGGAGGATGAAGGGGGGGAGGAGGAGGAGGAGGAGGAGGAGGAGGATCTGTATAATCAGTTTTCTTAATATGAAACATATTTATTTTATATTGAACCTCGAACTTATTTGCAAACCGAATACCTTTGTAAATCTCTGATCCTTCCTCTTTTGCATTCCAAACACCAAACTTATATCGGTTATCATCATAAATCTCTGATCCTTTTCCCAATAGCTTGATAAAATTGATACTCTGCTCTATTATACACGCGATTTTGCTGCTCTTCATAAGGAACCAAATTTACTCTCAAATCTTCCCTCACCCCATCATTACTCTCACTATAACTAACATCAGTAGGACTACCCTCATCATCATATCCATCATCATGATCTTCATTTATGTACGAGTCAATCATCTCTTTATATCTTCATCTTCCTCTTCCTCTTCTTCATTAAACAAATCATCTCCCTCTTCCTCGCCCTTTCTCTTCCTCATCCTCTTCCTCTCTCTCGTCCTCCCCCTCTCCGTCTCCCTATTTCTCTTCCTCTTCCACATGTGTTGATGTACTTGCTCCAAAGTCCCACTCACAGTAGCAGCTTAAAGAACCCAATAAACTGAGCAGCAACATCAAACATGAGGTCCATACATGTATCATCCTCAATGATAAAACGAATGTAATTTACAACTCCATGACCAATTACATGAGGATATCTACAAATAACTTGCAATTGAACACAATGTCGATCTACACCAATCGCATTACATAACCTCTTAATCAACTTTTTGTACCTCCAACGATTTTTAGCCTTAAGATGTTTCTTTGGCCCCTTTTCATAATGTTCACTTTCAAACGGATTTTCATCATCTCCTCCCCAATAGCACATGAAAAAAGTGGAAATCCATTCATATTTAATCCTAAGAATTGAAAAAATCAACTGTCAAAACCTTAATTTAACATTAAATCACAAATTTGTTAGGCTATATTTGAAATTTATATACATATACTTGCATAATAACAAAATAATGAACAACAAAACTTAAATCAACAGTAAAATATCTTAATTCATACAAAGAAAACGAACCCAAAAAAACTAACATTTTTTTAGATTTTGCCAAAATATTCTTCCTTCTTTTTCTCTCTTTCTCTTTAATTTTCTCTCTAGTTTTCTCTCTTTCAAACCCGAATGGAAGGATATGGGATATAAGGCTGGTGAACGGATAAGGTAACATTTATGTTTTTGAGAAAAAAAAATCCTAAATCCGGAACTGAGAGTTCCGGATTCTATGTCCGTGACTAACTCTTCGCAAAGCCAAGCCGGACAAAGTAAACACACAAAAAAAAAAAAAAAAAAAAAAAAGTCAAAACCGGAAGTGGGACTTCCGGATTTAACTCAAATTCCGGAACTACCACTTCCGGATTCAAAAAAAGGTGACACTTTGGTATATAACTTTTGGCCAATGTTGTTTTGGTAAATAAAATTATAAAAACCTATTTTTTTGAAAAAAATAATCTGAAAATTGCATTAAAATTCAAAATACCCCCTTACATGTAATTGTTCCAATTTTTTAAATAGGAGGTTTAGTTTCATCTCAAGTATCTCCTTTTTCAAAATAATATTTATAGTGAAAGTGGGTAAAGTATGTCAGTTAGTGTTGGTTTTTATTTTTTATTATTATATTAACATTATAAAGATAAAGTTATCCAAAACAATATTTATTATTTACTTTTTCAGAATAAAACTCTTACTTTAAAATATAATTTAAAAGAAAGTAAAACTTGTACTCTGTCACAGAGAAGACAAAGGAAGAGGAAGTATTTTACATTGAATAATACTTGGGCAAAAAAAATCACAAAATCTTAAGTGCAATGATTTTATTGGTATTTTTAGTTAGAGTGTGGTGGGTACACTATCGATGCAATCAATAAAATATCACTAACTTATTGTGCGAGCAAAATTTTGTGACTTTATTTCGTGTCTCTGGCATTGCTCTTTTATACCCCCTCTGTCCCGAGAAGATAGTCTCATTTTGACTTTTTATGGTCAACAAAAATAAACTTTGATCAAATATTGGTGTCAATTTAATGATCACAATGAAGTTTTAAAAATTATTATTGATAAATCACTTAATGATTTATCAATTACAAATTTTAGAAATTTCACTAGAATGATTAGATCGTTACTAATGGATAATCAAAATTACTACCTCCGTCCCAGTTTAAGGTTCTTAGTTTGTCCCAGTTTAAGGTTCTTAGTTTTTTAGAGGTTTATTTGAAGGGACTTTGAGCAAGTAATGAAAATTTTAAACTTGTTATTGGTACACCATTATAAATACTATCAATAACAACTTTTAGACCTTCATTACGATAATTGGATTAACCAATAATTATTGCTCAAAGTTTCTTCATAGAAACACAAAAAACTAAGAACCTTAAACTGGGACGGAGGGAGTTACTTTTATTGATTATAAAAAGTCAAAATAAGATTGGGATAGCGAAAGCATCTAAAAATTTCACAAGAAGAGGTGAGTCCATATCAAACTTCAGGAAGAAAGTGATTCATGCCCAAGAGTCCAAGCTTAACCCCTTATATGTTTCGAGAGGGTAGAGTTGCACCTACCTGGTCGAGTTATGCGCCAGTTTGGCATGCGCCAATTCGTCCCCGGTTTGGTTGACACTGAGGTTAGTTTGCATCATATTGATAGACACTGTAAACCCACCATAAATTAGGTGGATCACCATGCCTCCTATATCGCACGATGGGAAGCACGTCTACTGAATGTGGTGCCTACGTCAGAGGACGAGATGGTGATGGATTATTCTTATACCCATGAGTCCATGCTTTGGTGAGTGTTTATTGTTTTTTTTTTTTTTATGTTGATAACATCATGAATAATTGATTATTTTTGTTAGTTTTAAACATTTTCGTTTTTATTTCAAAAGGTACAAAAGCATCACACGTTTGTTAATTTATAATCCTGATCATGTAGAGATGTGGGGTACCGGTAACATGTTAGCCTGTACAAAGGGATGGTGAGTTTCTATTTTTTTTAAAGATATTCACATCGTTTAAAAAAATTACTTTTGCTATCATTTTCTGAATATATTTCTTATTTTTTCAACAGGTTCAAGATTGCAGCTTTTATATATAATAAATGAAGAAGCCATTGCTCAAGCAAGGAACAGACCAGTCTCGCTTGGAAACGCAACATATCATCACACGTGCCCTGACGCACATTAAAGAGGATCGACAACTTCAGGGCAACCTCCTCCTCCACCTATTAACTGTATCCATTTAGATGAGGACCAGAGACGACATCCTCGTCATCATGGGGACGAAGAGAGACATGGTCAGGTTGATGATCATGGACATGACCCGAAAGAGGGAGGGCAAGGAGAGGGTGGTACACTTGGTAGTGAGGGAGAGAGACATGGCAAGGAAGGGGGATGGGGGGTGTTGGTCCTAAAGACAAAATAAGGGTATGAAAAATAGGCTAGAGGGGGGTGAATAGCCTATTTAAAATTTCAACTCTTTTCAAAATTCAACCTTATGCTTACTAAATGAATTTCGCGGTCAATTAGAAACCACTAGTTCAAGAGTAATATGCACAGCAGAAGTTTTCGATATAAATAAGTTAGAATTTATTTTTAGTAAAATCAATGCGGTAGGTTAAGTATGAGGTAGGTTGAGAGATTGAAAGATGGTGTCTTGGAAGTTTGGTAAATGATAAGTAGTCAGATTCACAACTTAGGCAATATGGAAAACATACAAACACAATTCACAAATGTTCATAAATCTGAAAAGATCAAAACACTAAACGGAAAACAAGATCAATATGAAAAATAAGAACAAATACTTAGTAAAATTTTCAGAAATGTAAAGAGAAACAAGTAAATGACACAATGATTTGGAAATGTTCGATCTGTTAAAAGATCTACGTCCTTTACCAAGATGACCAGTCTTGAATTTTGAATGGAGGTATATATTGATTCTTCCTTGATTACAGAGATGCATCTTTGAATCAACAACCTATTTTCTATGAAGATCAAATCCTAGACTTAGACCAGTGTATCTCTAATGATGCAATGTACGTGATTGATCAATCGGGGTGAGTGTGTGTGTTAAGAATCAAAAGCTCTTTGAAATCTATATGATTTAGAGCCTATTGAATCTTATGTGTTACAAGGCTTGAGATTTGTTGATGAAGGTTTCTGGAGTTGTTGAAGACTTGAAGATCGTGTGCTTGAAGATTCGAAGGATTATGGAAATCTTTGAATGTGATCTTCAATCACCAAGAATTTCAACAGCAATTTCTCTCCTGGAATCTCAGCAATGTTCAATGAAGAACTCAAAGACTATTTATAGCCTTGAATAGAGAAGTAACCATTTGAAATCTTGGGGTCCAAGTTTGGAGGACAATGAACTGTTGAATTCTAATTGAAGCTCAGTCTGAGTTGTCCTTTTGTTGCAGAAGATAGTGGTCCAAGTGTACCATCATAACCGTTAGATGACAGTTGTATTCAAATTAAAATCCGAATCTTGCAACGTTCTAAACTAACCAAAGGTTTGGACACTAGTGTGACCATGGTTAAGTTTGTCCAAACTTGAGTTTTGAGTCTTGAGTCTTCTGTCTTCATAAGGCAACTAAGTGACTTGCGGTCACTTGTGATGACCTTGGTGCAGTCACTTGAAGATGACCTAGATGCAGTCACTTGAAGGTGATCCAGGTGCGGTCACTTGTGACTGTTCAAACTATGGTCACTTAAGACTGTTCAAAGTGTGGTCACTTGTGAGCCAATTGTGGTTACTCTGAGGTAGGTTGCCTTAGACAAATTTCTTTATAATTTGAGGGGCCAATCTTCACAAGCCTAGATAATCTAAAAATGGACTTAACTAAATGAAGTGTACAACTTCTTACAATATAACCTAAAGTCCATAAAAGATAAAATTAGGTTATGGGTTCAATCAAATTAAGTAATAAGAGTGGTTTATAATATGCGTACCCAACAGGGGGACATGGTAGGGAGGGGGATGAGGGGACATGGTTAGGAAGAAGGATGGGGGTACATACACAAGGAGGAGAGATTCAGTGGGGAGGAAGGATGGGGTGGGGAGGAGGATGGGAGGGACATACACAGGGAGTGGTGAATCTTTGTTGATGACACCTACTTTTTCGCCAATTCTACCATTTGGTGGGGATGAGGATTCAGATAATGATCTTGATAATCATTCTTGTCCCTCCCCCCCCCCCCCCACCCGTCATCAGGTCAGTCTAGTGCTCGACCTCCTCGTCCCCGTCTATTGGACCATCCGGTCAACCTTCTGATGATTTTGCTACCCCGTATTGGCCATTACCTAGGCAAGGGTCTAGGTACAAAATCCTAGACATCGATTCACTCCTTCTAACTATTGACAACCCTCTTATGTGACCCGGATGTGGTCATTAGACTACTTTTTTTAATTTTCGTTTTGTATATATAAGGTCTTATGCTGAGTTTTGTGTATATTGGTTGTGCATTGCAAGTTGGTTGGTTGAGTTTTTGTTTTTACAAGTGGTTTGTGGAGGGTTCTGATGGTGTTGGTAATCTGATCCCAGTGTAATTTGCTATTGGTATAAGCGAATTAGGCGTTTACCTACTTCGCTTCTCTCAGTAGCGAATTAGACTGGGATCAGATTAAAAACATCACCCACCACGCATTTGCAGAAGACAGAACACAAAATCAAGCTCAGGCAAATCTAAGGCGATTTTTAGGTGATTTTGGCTTGATTGTGAGTGAAATTGACGATTCCAAACTACATTTCTCCACCTCTTTGACGAAATGTAAGTCTTCTTTTGCTATTTAGCAAAATTTCTATTATGTTCAAGCTAGGATTAGAATAACTCCGAATTTTGCTACAATTTCTTTACAATTGTGGTTTCATTATGGAAATATGGTGTTCATGATTTGGGTTGGTGTTAGTTTTACAATAATTTGCGTTATGGATTGCAAAATAATGAATTTAGGGCTTTTGTGATGCCATTTTGTTAATTCTATCTTGATTCTAGAAAACCCTCTTTGCAGTCTCTTCTTCTTCTCTCATTATTTTCATATAAGAAACAAAACTTTGAGGGATTTCACTAAATTCGCCTCTGGGGAAAGCGAATTAAACTAATTCTCTACTAAAAAAATGCGTATTAGATTAGAGTTAATTATCTGCGTACTGAAAGTGGGGCTAATCAGGTCAACTTACAAGAACGGAATTAGTTTAATTCACTTTTTCAAGTAGCGAAATGCCACGAATTTAGTCATTTTGATATATACTTTGCGAAATTGTTGTTTTAGTAAATAATTTAAAAAATATATATATATTTGAGAAAAAAAAATCCGCATTGCTAACTATTAAGAAAAGTCCAAATCCCTTATCCATAAGGACCATAACCTGCCGCCATGCTTCACTGTACAAAGCAATGGATGTGCCTATACTACTACACCCACCAACGGTCTCATACACTTAACTTTAAAATCTTCCATTAATACCCTTGAGGTTTCATTTAGATACTTGATAGACAAAATTATAATTCCTCGCAACTGCACGAGCTATCGTCATAGCAAAATGCAAGTTGTCGAACCACAGAAACTTGGATTAATTCTAAGTTATTTAACTATTTTAAAAACAATAAAAATAAAAGATAATAAAATAAGATAGATGATCAACATAAACTAGCATATAAATGACAGGATTTGCGTAGTATAGATTAACAATCATCTCCCCTATGCTATGATAATAATCAAGTCATCAATCTTAATTCATGGGTTCGTTCACTTAATTAAGTAAGAATTGGGACGGTTCGGTCGCCGGATTGCAATTCTATTATTTCTTTTATATTATACTTTCCGCTAGTTCTATACAATATGCAAGAAATTCATGAATCACTCAAGAACACATGAACCTAAATCATTTTGACTTCTGTTAGGTCTTCAATTGAATTTAATCATCAAAACAATTGTCAACGTATAATCACTCACGCTAGTGCAGCAATATATACCCAATAACTCTAAAGTCAATTTATATCTTAACATATAATTAAAACTAAAGAATTTAGCATGGAGAATATTTTGATAAACAAGAATTATAAATAATGCAAGATTTATATTAAAGCATAGAATTGATAAAAAAAGTTACCTCCAATTCGTAGTTGGTGAAATTGTTCTTCATAGACAAAGAACAAATTTCTCCAACCTTGCAAACCTTACAAAATATTAACTAGCTACATGATTGATAATCAATACAATGAAACCTATCTAGTATTTATAAGAGAAAACTAACCTAAACTAGTAAGGAAAAAGAATTGTAAAAAGAAAAGGAAACTAATAAAATCCTAAACTAACAAGAATTATCAAAAGATATCATAATGAATTAGGAAACTAATTTCCTTCTTCAACTTGGGGTTGTTTTTGGGGTGAGCAAAAAAATCTTGGAACCGGACCGGATCAAAGGAACCGGACCAAACCAGTTAAAACCGTACCAAACCAGTACATATGGTTTGGTTCCGGTTCCAAAATATTATAGAACCAGTATATTGGTTCGGTTCTGATTCCTGGTAAAATTAATTACGGTTAGAACCAGTCTGGACCAGTTGTGCATATATTTTATATGTATTATTATATAGTAAATAAAATTATACACTCACTTTTGTATTATAATTTTTCAAAAAGCCATTTAAATTGCTTCAAAAACAAAAGACTCATTTAAATATTTTGTAATATTGTACCCAACCCAAGCCTCAAGGTTCCAAATCGACAAACCCGAGTCTCAGACACCAGTAATCTTTATTCAATTATTTTCACTTTTAAACTTTTATTTTTCATAATTCATATCCTCTTTTCAGTTTAAACATGAGTGAAACCCTAATCATCGACTCTTCAACTAGAGTGAAGCCCTAGTATTTTATTTGGGTTTGATCTTGATTTATAACTAACATTAAGTTTATGTTTGTGTTTGATCTTGTCAATGTTGTGAGTTAAGAAAGTTTGAAAACAAATAAACTTCAAATGACTAGAACCGGACCAGACTAGACCAGTAGAACCAGAATCAGTGTATTGGTTCTCACAAGTATTGGTTTGGTTCCGGTTCAAAATTTTTATAGAACCAGAGTATTGGTTCCGGTTCTGGTTATGTGATTTTTTGTCAAAAAATGGACCAAACCGGACCATGATCACCCCTAGGTTGTTTTGGGGCTGAATTCCGAAATTCCTCAAAGGTCTTTTATAATTTGATAATTTCCAATTTAGTCCTCAAAATTTTTAGAAATTTCATAATAGTCTCGGTCTTCCAATTTGTTGCAGTTTCATCCCTGATTTCTTCAGATTTTTCACAACAGCCGCTGGTCTTCATAAAATTGCTCCAAAAAGCTCTTTTTCTCCCTCTTTCTTATAGATTAAGCACATAATCACCCAAAACAACAAAAACACAAAAATACCTAACTCAAATAACAAAAACTTGAGAATAAAGCAATAATTTAAACCTACAAGTATCTAATAGAATGAGTAAAAAGTCATTCATCAATACACACTATACAGAAAAAAACACCAAAATTATAACCAAAAACAACACACTCTCACGCCCATTAGGTGGCCCCACTAATTTCCTTACATTTAATAAAGTGGGCCCCAATAAACTCATCCACTCATACTATTAGACCAACAAAACCCCCCCTAAAATACCCCTCTTCAATATTCTTAATAATAAAATAAAATGTGAAATAATTTAAAAATAAAAAATAATAATGGTAATTTCAGCATTTATTGGGTGAAAACCCAATTATAGAATTGGCAAGGTCGTAACTGACACGCGTCCCCTGTTGTTGTACGTTCCCAATAATCGACAACGAAGACGACGTCGGAGCAAACGCAAAGCAAAACGTTCCCGCCGAATCAATCGGAATAAGGTAATTCTTCGCCGGCAAAGCCAGTTCTTTACCGTTGGAGAAATGAAACGACACCGTTGGGACCTGCACGCTCTTTTTAGACGACAGGTCGTAACAAGTGTCGAACAGCGCCAGCCCCTCAGTTGACGGCAGGTTCTTTGTCAGCTTCACGAAAGCGTCACGGAGAACATTGTACGCCTCCGTTTGCAACCGAGTCACCGCCGTGCCGGAATCGACTATCACGCCGCCGTCACCGTCTTTGTTTAATTTGAATGAAGACGGAGGGATGGTTAGCATTTCGCCGGCGACGCTGAGTCCCGTCAAGTCTAGGTAGAAGAACGTGTCTAGTTTGTCGTTACGGATTAACGGGGCGGTGACGGCGTCGGGTGGTGTAACTGAGTTGAACTCGAGAGTCGACGACGAGTCGGAGTCACGGTCTACGAGGCAGTACGAGTACGTTGAAGCGTTGATTTGAGAAGGAAAAGAAAGTGAGCCGCCGCCGAGGCCGATCAAACCGGCGGCTCCGACGAACAATCCTTGATTATCGTGTCCGCAGCCAATGGCTACGTTATTAACGGCGTCGGAATCACCGAAAGTTATCGTCTCCGTCGCGAAGTCGCCGACGGTGTACGACCCATCGCCGTAGGAAACTTCGTAGAGGCACGTGTTGTTCCTGCACTCAGAAACGTCCAACGACTTACACTCTCGAGTATCGCACGTGAGCGGCGAGTAAGAGGAAGAAGAAGCCGGCTCAAAAATAGGGTCGGCTTGCTCGTAACAATCGGCGCAGGGTGCGCACTGCACCCAATTTACATCACTACCAGTATCTAGAACCATGTAAACTTGACTCGCCGGGTGACCGATTCCAACTCGGGAGAAATACTCACCGCTTCCCTGACTCGTCCCTGAAATAACCGGCACTTCCAATTCTTCCGCCGTGAACTCGACCTCCACAGGCTTAAGATCCGACTTGGTAACGCCTGAAACCGCCAGATCAATCCTGGTTTGCAGTGATCTGACTCGGGCTGAGTCTCGCCCGAGTCGAGCTAGAGTCAGTGACCTATAATCCTTATGCAAACCTCTACGAACAGAAATTCGAGAATGCAGCTGTAAAGAGAGAGAAGATGAGGAAGAAGAAGAAGAAGACAAGCTTTGTTCCATCTGGGTATTAGTTTGTGAAGCTTTTGGATCAATGGCGAGCGCATTCATGGATTTGTCAATGGAATCTGATACATCAAGAACAGTGGATACTGACGATGTAAAGGGTACAGTTCGAGAGAGGACAGAAATGTGGGAGAATGCGAAAAGGGTGAGTATGAAAAACAAAAACAAAAACCCAGAAATCGCCATTGTTGTAGAAAATTGAGTTGATTTGTGGGAAAATGGGTGTGGAAGAAGTGATTATATATGGAGGAGATGGGGGAAGAGAGAGAGAGAGTGTAAATTAAAGAGAGTCACGCTAGAGTTGCTGAAGGGTAGAGAAGAAAGGAGAGTAAGAGAGGAAGGAGCTTTGAATGGGGATTTAAACTTTATCACAGATGGTAGATTAGATTTTGGGCCATGGAGATTTAGTGGTAGGGGTGGATCATATGATTTGCATGACTTGATTACTCCAAGTATTGTAAATAATCAAGATTAAGTTTTATAAAAATCATATTTTGCTTAAAACTATCAAATTTTTAAAACTATTACTCCATCCGTCTGTGTCTCAGAGTAAGTGTCCACTTTTCCTTGTCAGAGTAAGTGTCCACTTATTAAAATGACAAATAATCTTTTACTATTCCTCACACTCATTCCCTCTCATACTTTAGTTTTTACGCGTACAACACCAATCAACTTACTATTTTCTATTCAACATTCTCTGTCCTACCTCACTTTCATATTCACAACACTTACATGACTTTCACTATTTTTTAATCCCTTAATCTATAAGTATGGATGAGTGGAAACTTATTTTGAGATGGATTGAGTACTGTTAATTGTTAATTAATGTATTCATTAAAGAGGTTACCTTTTCAATTAAAAAAATTCAATTAGTCAATTAAAACTGTTAATTCCTGCCATATTCGGCTGAGGTTTTAATCTAGGGATTGAAATTTTTAACTCATATATTATGGAATAGATTACTATTTTTAATGCAAACAATGTCAATAGTTTTTGGGTTAATTCGTTTTGGGAGAAGTACTTAGTTGGTGAATGTGCGATTTTTTTTATTATAGAATGCTTATATTAGTCTTCTTTGACTAGTAATTTGTGGACATATGTTTGGGAAATTAGGGCGGATTATGAGGTAGAATTGGGGGACTAAATGTGGGGGAAACATAGTAGGTAGTATTATTTATGACTATCGAGTTAAGGAAAAAGATTTCATGTGGGGTTTTGGTATTATTAGCTTGCTTTCTTGAGAATTAAAATAATTGGCCATGATATTTCATTTTCAATAATCTATGGTTATACTTTTTGTTGCATAAGAAAAGATAAGTGTGAACATATTTTCTACTCCCTCTGTCCCTAAATGAATGTCCATTTTCAAGAAATTTTTGTTCCAAAATGAGTGTCCATTTTGATCATAACTTTGTCCCTAAATGTTTTTTTTCGAATTTTTTTCACCAGTCTTTTTATACATGCAAAAACTAAATGTTTGTAAAGAGGATTACAAGATTATATATGAATTTTGTCACCAAATTGTACAAAAAGTTATGTCCCTTAAAATGAGATTTGGACACTCATTTAGGGACAGAGGTAGTAATATATTTGTATTGGTTGTCTTTGAAAATTTTATATTTGACATGTCACGACCCGAAAACCCGCCTCTATTTTTGTAGTAATAAATAATAAATTATTTATTTATTGCCTATTTATTTATTTATTTATTTAAATTATTTATTTAATTAAATAATTATGTGTGCATTTTGTGTCTAATAATAATTTCGTGCCTAGCATTTAATCGGTTAATTGTGCTAGTGTAGAGTATTGGATCTTAGTTATTAGTGGGAAGTATAATTATTGTGTTAGTTGTGTAGGTAGTGGAAGAGGGGGTCTAAGTGTAACTTTTGAATTATTTCTTCAACTACTCCCTCACCTCCCTCTCCCTCCCTCATTTTTCCCCTCACCATTTTCCCTGTGTTCTCTCTCTCTCCTTGGTTATTGGGTAAGTTTTCTTCTCTCCCTTCTCTCTACATTCTAGCTATCTTCCTCTCATTGTTTCTCATTTCTCATAAAATGAAACATGTTTAGATCGTCGATAGGATCGTAGAGAGCTAAGAATTTCGAGTTCCGTCAACTTTGAGAAAATCCGGGTAAGTTACTTTCCCCCATTTATGTTAAAAATGTTCATCTATAACTCCCTTGGTGCTCTAGTTGATATATATGTCCTCTTTGTTTGATTTTGAACTTATTTGCAAATTATCCATTTTTTTCGTGTGTAATTTGGGTGTTTGAATCACCTCTTGGATTGGGTGTTCTAGATGTGGTTTTATGAGCCATTTTAGGTTTATAAGTTGCTAGGGTACCTTGGTATTGCTATCTAGAAGTGTTATTCTTGGGGCATTTGAGTTTGGGTATGAAAATGGTGTTTTTGTGTTAATTTCGGATTGAAGAACCCAGGAAGAAGATCTGGGTTTGCCGATTTTCGTTGGAGCCGCGTGCACCCTCCTCTCCTCCAATCTTGAATTTCCCACTGTCGGGTGGAGGCGCACGCATCATTTTCTTGGAGGCGCGCGCACCCTTTCCATTTCAAATCTTCTATTTGTGACTGATTTCAGGAGGCGCGCGCATCCCCTTGTTCGAGGCGCGCGCACCCCCCCCCCTTCACCTGTTGTGAAATTTATTCCTTCCTTGTCCAATCTTTCGAGGGCCATAACTTCTTCGTCCGGACTCCGTTTTGGACGTATAAACTATCGTTGTAAAGCTCTTTTCGAGTGCTATGAAATGGTCCTATTGGCCGCACGGTTCCAGATTAGAATGGTTGTCTTTTAGTTGAGGTTTAAGATCAAGGTGTAGTCTCGGTCTAGGTTCCGTAGTACTATTCTAGTTGACTTAGTTGGGCACCGTGGAACACTTTAGTAATTAAAATTGGTTCCTTTGTGAACAATGGTGTTATGTAATTTGATCAAGTATTGTTTGGGAATGTTTGGGCATCTTATGATGTGTTCGTGATTGTTCCAATCGAATTGATTTTCGAGTAAGACTTGGTCTAGGTTTTCGGCGATGTCCTATAGTACCTAGAGGGTTGTTATTGAACACCAAAGTGTAGGGTTTAGTCCGGTCGTGATCATGTTCAAATAAGTGTAACCTTTTGGATTCGTTTGGGGTGTTTAGAATTGGTTCGTTATGAACGGAGGTAAAGCGTGAATTGGCAATTGGGTACTTACGGTTTGATTAACCTTAAGGTGTATTCATTCTGATTTCCTACTTTGGAATTCCAGATGTGATGAGATGGTTGAGTACATAGTCCTAGTATATCTCTATGAGTAGACGTTTAGGGTCATTTTAGTAATAGTCATTGTACTATTTGTGAGTGACCATTTGGGGTTGTGCTCTTTATGAGTAACTCGTGAGTATCATCTTTAGGGTGTGTTTGGTATGGTTCCTTTGTGAACAAACGTGTTATTGTATTTGACTAAGTATTGTTTGAGAGTGTTGGGTTTGGTCCGTTTGTGATCATGTTTGCAATGTATGAATGTGGGTAACCGTTTGTGCTCTTTATGAGTAACTCGTGAGTATCATACTTAGGATGTGTTTGGTGTGGTTCTTTATATTGGAATCATCATGTTCTACTGATCACTGTTGTTTGGTTCTATGAGTAACCCTGTTTATCGTTGTTGGACTCTTTTTGAGTAACTTCGTATTTTTGTTGTTATTGTTGTTGTTGATCTCTTCATGAGTAACTGTTTGCATCTTCTATGATGATCTTGGCTTGGTTCCCTGCTTTGGAATCATTGTTCCGTTGTTGTTTCAAGCGAGTATTTATTACTATGTGCTTGTATAGAGTCCAGCTGGTCTTGTTTGTGTTGTTTTGGGCAGTGATGTATATTATAATGGCACGAGCCAAGTCTAGTATAATGTACTTCACTGGTAACCCAGTTTCCCCATGTTCAGTGGCCTTGAGTGGGATGCCCCTTCCCGTGATCGTGGTTGGGATGAGCTAGCTCCTATGGTGAGTATTCTAGCTACACGCTTGGGGGTATGACTATGTGTTATTTCCCCCACTTCTGGTTGTTGTTGTTACTTGGTTCCGGAACCGGCTTCAGCTCTTTCATGCTGCTCAACGTACTCTTCTCGAGGGATTGTGTTCTGTTTCTAGAACCTTGGCTCCGTATCCACTTATGAGTGTTTATTTCAGCTTTATGTGCTGCATGATGAGCTGGTCGTTATTTCCAACCGGTATGGGACGGTTGGCGATAGGGAGCCTCTCATTTGTTGTTATGTGATTGTATCCTATTATTGATTATTGGATATTACTGTTCATGATAGCATGACATCTAGTTGCATTTAGTAGCTTACTGAGATTTTATCTCACCCCGTTTCTTGTTTCAAATTGTTTTTCCTTACCCCCCCCCCCAGGAAAGCAAGTGGTATCGTTTGAGGTCCGTTGTATCGGGAGTCTTCTGAGCAGGTTTATCGCCTTTGGGGTAGTTAGTCTTCGGAGCCGCTTGGTATATGGTTGAAAGGTCGTGGTCGTCCAGGGTTATGTATTTACTGTTGTCCTTTGGGAATTTATATTATTAGCAGTGTTCTTGCTTCCGCATTTGTTTCTAGCCTCCGAGTTATAATCTCGTTGAGGTATTGTTTATTGGTATTGGTTTATAGTAGAATTCACGCGCCCGGATTGGTATTTAGCATTTTAGAGATGTATACTTTGTAAATTTTATGTTTAAGGATTTTAGTATTTTCCGGGGCGTGACAGTTGGTATCAGAGCAATGGTTTTAGATCTTGAAGGAGAATAAGAACTCTGATATTGAATAGGTTTCAACACTTGGGTGTTATGATATTGAGCGGTTTAGAAAACTAAGTTTTCTTGAAAGATAAGGTTAAGATAGAAGTTGGTTGAGTTATGAGTCGTGATATTGGCGTAGAGTGTTCTTCTTTTGTGGAATACCCAGTATAGATTGGTGTTAATAGTATTAGTTTCATTGGGGTTAGTTGATTTGAGAGTCGAGAGTGTGAGTCTTTGAATACTTGGGTGTACCTTTCGTAAAGTGGAAATGCCTTGTGCTATATTCGTATGTTTGTCCTCATTAGATGATTTATGTTGAGGTGTACGAGTACGAAATTTCGTGATTGCTACTGATGGAGGTAAGGTGATTTGGTTATGCCGCCTATATAGAGTGTTGACAAGTTAAGTAGTATAGTTTAGTTTTCTATGCGGTCCAAATCTCTTGGTTGTTATGGATTTGCGGTGAGTATTTCTATACTGATTGTGTGACTTTGCTTAGAGGCATAATGGGTTATAAGTGGGTGCATCTTTAGTGAGAAGTTATATTAATCTTCATGGGAGAAAGGTGTAGTAGAGATTTGAAAGAATGCTTAAAGATGAGTATGAGCGGATATTTCATTTTGGTCACTAAGTTTGTAAATAATTCCGACCGGTCTCTGAGTGGTTGGAAAGCTTGATTGAATAGTATGGATTGAGTTTTAATAGATTCTTATCTATTTCGTCGATCTTCGAGTTGGGTGAATTTGGGTCTAAATATGATATTTTCAGAAAGTTCAATTAGGTCACTATGACGAATTAGTGCTTGTTCTCTTATATTGGTGAATTAGTAAATTCCTGAAGTGGATCAGTGGTTTAGTCAGAGTTTGATTGATAAGTAGCTATAGTTGTCAAAGGTCGAAAATGAGGAAATAGCGAAGGAAATTTCTATTATTGGGTTTATTTATTTTGAATTCTTGGTTATATCATTTGGATGGATAAATGGCATAGTGTTATCGAAGATTGTTATTTTTAAATCATAATTTGATTTTGGGAGTGAATGACTTAATGTTATATTGATACTCACCAAGTTGTAGGCTGAGAATTTTTACTCATTTGGGATTTTATTTGAAAAGTTTTAGGAAGAAGCAAGGGTTCGCAAGTTTTAGCATGAGTTAGAGGATTTATTGTTTTGTGATGGAGTTCTTCAGGTATTAATTGATCTCTGCAAGTGTAGACAATTATGTAAAAGGAGATACACATATTTTGGGATTTCTTGATTTAGTAAGAACCGATAAGTGTGAAATCAGCTTTCGATTTTTTTTTTTTAAATAAAGACTGATGATAATTTCTGTATTGATATTGCCTTGTGAATCTAGCCAGTATCACTGTTATCTCGTAAGGTATATCCAGTGTTATGTTTTCTTGGAGATAAGTCGGGTTTTCCATTTTAGTGAAAAGTGATCAACCATTATCGATAATGATGTCTCCAAAGGGAGATGGAGGTATGTGACGATTTTTGAGTGATAAAGTATTTTTATATGTCTCGGAGAGTTAACTTTTAATAAATAGCACTATCTATGACTGGGGATTGATTGTGATTTTATTGATATTGCCTTAGCAAATTATAGTTTGTTTTGTGGGACCAAGTTTAGAAATGATGTTAATGGGTTATCAATGTTGAATGGTTATATGTTCTTCGAAAAGATAAATATTGGTTAATGCAAGTGGGTTGAGAAATGCAAAGAGTATGATTGTAATATGTTTTATCATAAGGAAGATAATTTTAGTAGTGGAATTATATTGATCGAATAGTTGATGACGATAAGTTCCCTAGGTATATTTGAATTGTTGGGTTGACAATATTTGGAAGTAGCACATCAATGCTTAGATGATCTCCCTAAGAGACCTCTAAAGGTATAGGAATAATTGCTGATGAATTTTTCGGTATGATTGCCATATATTTGATAACACCTCAATAGTGCTCTGTTATAGTGGATTGAATAACACAGTCTACCTGCCTAAAATGTGCTTTTATGTTATAATCGTTAGTGCTATTCCTTTCCTTATGGGTTCTAGTAATAGTGTGATTACGCGGGATAATTGTGAAGATAAAATGTGATAGGGACCATTGTGGTACATCTTGATCTCAATAGACTTCTCGGAGTGTTATGGATAATTATTTGGGTCTTGTTATAATATTAGGGAACCTTAGAGACCGATATATATATATTAAGAGTATACTACGTGTGTGTGGAGTTGATTCCAAATACTATTTGGGTAGTGGAAAAATAAAACTTGTGGATGTTGATGATTTAAGGGTTGGTTGAGAGCGTAATGCTAATCAGAATCAAATCAGTTATGTTTCAAGATCGGTAAACAAGTGATAGTCGTGGGAATTTGAAATTTCGGATGAAAGAGGAAGTTGACTTTAGAATGTTTAAATCAAGTATACTTGAGATAAGTATGTGTTTAAAATGTGTTACGATTCTGATAAGTGAATTCGCATGCGAATTCTTTTTAAGGAGGGTAGATTGTCACGACCCGAAAACCCGCCTCTATTTTTGTAGAAAATAAATAATAAATTATTTATTTATTGCCTATTTATTTATTTAAATTATTTATTTATTTAAATAATTATCTGTGCATTTTGTGTCTCATAATAATTTAGTGCCTAACATTAATCGGTTAATTGTGCTAGTGTAGAGTATTGGATCTTAGTTATTAGTGGAAGTATAATTATTGTGTTAGTTGTGTAGGTAGTGGAAGAGGGGGTCTAAGTGTAACTTTTGAATTATTTCTTCAACTACTCCCTCACCTCCCTCTCCCTCCCTCATTTTTCCCCTCACCATTTTCCCTGTGTTCTCTCTCCTTGGTTATTGGGTAAGTTTTCTTCTCTCCCTTCTCTCTACATTCTAGCTATCTTCCTCTCATTGTTTATCATTTCTCATAAAATGAAACATGTTTAGATCGTCGATAGGATCGTAGAGAGCTAAGAATTTTCGAGTTCCGTCAACTTTGAGAAAATCCGGATAAGTTACTTTCCCCCCATTTATGTTAAAAATGTTCATCTTTAACTCCCTTGGTGCTCTAGTTGATATATATGTCCTTTTTGTTTGATTTGGAACTTATTTGCAAATTATCCATATTTTTTGTGTATAATTTGGATGTTTGAATCACCTCTTGGATTGGGTGTTCTAGATGTGATTTTATGAGCCATTTTAGGTTTATAAGTTGCTAGGGTACCTTGGTATTGCTATCTAGAAGTGTTATTCTTGGGGCATTTGAGTTTGGGTATGAAAATGGTATTTTTGTGTTAATTTCGGATTGAAGAACCCAGGAAGAAGATCTGGGTTTGCCGATTTTCGTTGGAGGCGCGCGCACCCCTTGGGTGCGAGGCGTGCGCACCCTCCTCTCCTTCAGTCTTGAATTTCCCACTGTCGGATGGAGGCGCACGCATCATTTTCTTGGAGGCGCGCGCACCCTTTCCATTTCAAATCTTCTATTTGTGACTGATTTCAGGAGGCGCGCGCATCCCCTTGTTCGAGGCGCGCGCACCCCCCTCCTTCCCCTGTTGTGAAATTTATTCCTTCCTTGTCCAATCTTTCGAGGGCCATAACTTCTTCGTCCGGACTCCGTTTTGGACGTATAAACTATCGTTGTAAAGATATTTTCGATTTCTATGAAATGGTCCTATTGGCCGCACGGTTCTAGATTAGAATGGTTATCTTTTCGTTGAGGTTTAAGATCAAGGTGTAGTCTCGGTCTAGGTTCCGTAGTACTATTCTAGTTGACTTAGTTAGGCACCGTGGAACACTTTAGTAATTAAAATTGGTTCCTTTGTGAACAATGGTGTTATGTAATTTGATCAAGTATTGTTTGGGAATGTTTGGGCATCTTATGATGTGTTCGTGATTGTTCCAATCGAATTGATTTTCGAGTAAGACTTGGTCTAGGTTTTCGGCGATGTCCTATAGTACCTAGAGGGTTGTTATTGAACACCAAAGTGTAGGGTTTAGTCCGGTCGTGATCATGTTCTAATAAGTGTAACCTTTTGGATTCGTTTGGGGTGTTTAAAATTGGTTCGTTATGAACGGAGGTAAAGCGTGAATTGGCAATTGGGTACTTACGGTTTGATTAACCTTAAGGTGTATTCATTCTGATTTCCTACTTTGGAATTCCAGGTGTGATGAGATGGTTGAGTTCATAGTCCTAGTATATCTCTATGAGTAGACGTTTAGGGTCATTTTAGTAATAGTCATTGTACTATTTGTGAGTGACCATTTGGGGTTGTGCTCTTTATGAGTAACTCGTGAGTATCATCTTTAGGGTGTGTTTGGCATGGTTCCTTTGTGAACAAACGTGTTATTGTATTTGACTAAATATTGTTTGAGAGTGTTGGGTTTGGTCCGTTTGTGATCATGTTTGCAATGTATGAATGTGGGTAACCGTTTGTGCTCTTTATGAGTAACTCGTGAGTATCATCCTTAGGATGTGTTTGGTGTGGTTCTTTATATTGGAATCATCATGTTCTACTGATCACTGTTGTTTGGTTCTATGAGTAACCCTGTTTATCGTTGTTGGACTCTTTTTGAGTAACTTCGTATGTTTGTTGTTGTTGTTGTTGTTGATCTCTTCATGAGTAACTGTTTGCATCTTCTATGATGATCTTGGCTTGGTTCCCTGCTTTGGAATCATTGTTCCGTTGTTGTTTCAAGCGAGTATTTATTACTATGTGCTTGTATAAAGTCCAGCTGGTCTTGTTTGTGTTGTTTTGGGCAGTGATGTTTATTATAATGGCACGAGCCAAGTCTAGTATAATGTACTTCACTGGTAACCCAGTTTCCCCATGTTCAGTGGCCTTGAGTGGGATGCCCCTTCCCGTGATCGTGGTTGGGATGAGCTAGCTCCTATGGTGAGTATTCTAGCTACACGCTTGGGGGTATGACTATGTGTTATTTACCCCACTTCTGGTTGTTGTTGTTACTTGGTTCCGGAACCGGCTTCAGCTCTTTCATGCTGCTCAACGGACTCTTCTCGAGGGATTGTGTTCTGTTTCTAGAACCTTGGCTCCGTATACACTTATGAGTGTTTATTTCAGCTTTATGTGCTGCATGATGAGCTGGTCGTTATTTCCAACCGGTATGGGACGGTTGGCGATAGGGAGCCTCTCATTTGTTGTTATGTGATTGTGTGCTATTATTGATTATTGGATATTACTGTTCATGATAGCATGACATCTAGTTGCATTTAGTAGCTTACTGAGATTTTATCTCACCCCGTTTCTTGTTTCAAATTGTTTTTCCTTAACCCCCCCCCTAGGAAAGCAAGTGGTATCGTTTGAGGTCTGTTGTATCGGGAGTCTTCTGAGCAGGTTTATCGCCTTTGGGGTAGTTACTCTTCGGAGCCGCTTGGTATATGGTTGAAAGGTCGTGGTCGTCCAGGGTTATGTATTTTACTGTTGTCCTTTGGGAATTTATATTATTAGCAGTGTTCTTGCTTCCGCATTTGTTTCTAGCCTCCGAGTTATAATCTCGTTGAGGTATTGTTTATTGGTATTGGTTTATAGTAGAATTCACGCGCCCGGATTGGTATTTAGCATTTTAGAGATGTATACTTTGTAAATTTTATGTTTAAGGATTTTAGTATTTTCCGGGGCGTGACATGACAAGTTAAATACTAGGCAAAAATACATGTTTTTTAAAATTATTAACCGAATTTCGTTAGAACGAAAGTAACTCAATTAACAATTCGTATTCAAAATCCACTCTAACAAAGTTAGAAGAATAATACTAGGGGCATAAAAAAGTCTCAAAAACTTGCTCACAAAATCCTAGGTGTAATGATATTATTGGTGTTTTTAATTAGAGTGTGGCGGGTCCATTATCGATGCAACCAATAAAATATCGCTACCTCATCTTGTGAGCAAGATTTTGTGACTTTATTTTGTGCCCCTAGCATTGCTCGTGTTAGAAATGTGAAAAACAGTATCAAGTGTGTCACAATATGTATCAGATCAAGTCGAAGCAAGATCACAATCACAAAAACAACATTTTCATGTTAAATACAATAGAATTGAATATAAGTGTAATTAATAATCATTTAAAATTATCTGAAAATTCATGAAAATTAAAGAGATTGGTTAATGGAGAATAAGTGATCGTGTTTTGATTTTTAATAAAGCACATGATTATGGTTGCATTTCATGCGTAGGAAGTTCATCATATTAGTGTACTATGCACACTATTGTGTGTTGGTATGACAATGTTGTGAACATTAATTAATTACCCTTTCCGTTTTAAAACGATTATTTATTTTATTTTTCTCAAAAAAAAATTAATTTCATTTTTAAAGGGAAGACTTAAATATCACAAAATTTTCAAAAATTTATAATTTTATTTTAAAATATTTAGAAAATCGATTATCATTTTTGAGAAATTGAAAAAGATTGAGTTTGAAATGGTCAAAAGGCTCAAGACATATTTTTGGCACGGGAATCATATTTTATGGAGCCAATAATTTAGTTTAGCTAGCTAGGGTCGATGGCCAGATCCTCACTCACATGACCATATAAAAGTTGAAAAGGTACCATCATCATAAAAATTGGTGCCAAACTTCATTGTAAAGCATCTTGCTTGTTGGATTGAAGTTCCCATGATTAAGGATTTTTATTTAGTCTAATAGTATTATTTATTTTTTTTAAGCAAAAGAACATATGATTTATTAAGAGATAATATTTAGTAGGCACTCCACATTAGTTGAAGGCTCTACCCAAATACATATATTACAAATTTATTGAGAGTCTCTTAAAAACCAATATGCTATATCTTTGAAGATTCTAGGGATATGAAAAACCATGTTGATATCAATCTTACACCAAAGGTCCATCCGAACTCGTCCCTGGGATACACAGACGCTCCGCCAAGTAAAACTTGGCCACTGCCTACAATTGGCATTCAAATAAACTGCTACACAATATGATTTAACTTTGAAGATACGAGAAAATAGAGCCTCTGAGTTGACAGAAAAATGCCAACCAAACATCCCGGGAAAGACAAACTTGAGTTGACGTAAGATCTGAAATCGAAGCCCCCTTACATATTTGCACGTACAAAAATGAGACAATGGCCTCCAATAAACACCCCAAGCATTATCCTTAGACTTCACCAACCAAATTGAAGAGATGAAAACTGCGAATAACAAAAATAAAGCAAAGACGGATGTGTCATGTACTCCCTCCGTCCCGCCGGAAATTGCAAAAAAAAAAAAAAATGGCACAATAATTAAGGGAAAAAGTGAAAAAGGTGATGTATTGTGAGTGTTGATAGTTGAGTGGGAGAGAGAAAGTAGGGTAGAGAATAGTTAGTGGGTTAGTGGATGTGAGTGTGCAAGTGGGTAAAAACTTTCCATTTATGGATTTTGCAATTTCTATGGGACGCCCAAAATGGCAAGTTTTGCAATTTCAAGCGGGACAGGGGGAGTATTAGAAAAGCCCAATGAGTCAGAAAGCCTTTGCAAGTTGTTCCATATAGGCAAATAACCTTTGCATGTTCTGCTGGTCTCTGGCCCATTTTCATGTGGTAGTTTCAAAGGCTTTTTGGCCTACAATTTTTTTTTTTTTTTTTTTGAAGCATACATAAAACTACTTATAGTACTATAAATCTTCACAAAGGCTATCAAATTTTCATAAAAAATTGTTTACATTTGTATAAATCTATAACTCAAAACATGAATATATTTCCAAGGGGAGAGATGATTTGTATTCTCTTTCAATTCATTTTGGATGCATTCCTCAATTAACAAGGTAGAGTGAATGAAAAAATAAAGAGTCTAAACTACCAAAAACATGTACAACTATTTGGGTACTTATAAGTGCACATTGACAAATAGATAATGGTCATATTATGGTCCTCTCCTCCTTTGCATTAGCATTTTTATTTTTGTAAATCTAACTTAAATTTTCAGGAAATATACAAAAACTCCTATTAAAAAGAATATTCTATCAAATTATAATTTTCTTCATTGCCTCAACTTAATTTAACCCAATCAAGCGAGTCCAATCTAATGTGTACTTAAACACGCATTTGATGCCACATTATCTCATTGACTTTTGTAATTGATGTTGATTGCACCATTATACTTCCTCTATCCCCCGAAATGATCTTTCACATTTGTAATTTTTCATTCTCTCAAATAGTTCGTCTCATTTCTACAATTTAAGCTTAAATGTGAATAAACACAACATGGCTAGTGACACAACACAAGTGTTTATATTTTAAAAAGTTTGAATAGTCAAATGTGAAAATCATTTTGGAACTGAGGGAGTATTAAATATTTTCCTTTTCAAATCATTACTCCCTTCGTCTCAATTTAAAAGTCAAAAATTTCCCAAAATGGCGTCCCAACCTAAGAGTCAAAAATCCAAAAATGGAAAGTGGGTCCTACATGTCATTCTCACAACAATTATCCACTAACTCATCTCTACCTCACTTTCTCTCTCCTACCTAACTATTAACACTCACAACACATCGTTTTTTTCTTAATTCTTGAATCCAAAAGTTTTTTGACTCTTAAGTTGGGTCGAAGGAAGTATACACTAATTACTTGTCTATTTCCATCATTACATCTAAATCTAAAAAAAAAAAAAAACCCATTTTAGGCCCCAGATTTAGGGGGTGTTTCCAACTCGGGCCATATTTAATCACTAATTGCATTATATGCCCTAAAGTGGTCATTGTATTTGCATGTTAGGATTTTTAACCAGTTTTGTTGAAAAAACTCGTTAAATGATTATGTGCGAGTCACATGTCACTTAACGAATGATGTTTTTGACAGATTGATTCAAATTGAAGTTGATTTCCATTTAAGGGGGTTAAATGGAATTTCTATTACTAAAACGATGGGTGTAAGTTTCAATAAAACAAAGGGAGGAATATGTAAATTTTGAGAAATGAACTCATCATCCACTCCACCACCGTCTTCCCCACCAAAGGCAGGATATTATCATTGCTACGGCCATAGTCGCCACAATCACTGCACCACCACTGCCACGAGCATTATCATCATCACCACCACCAGAAATCTAAACAACACTCACACCATTCATAAACCATCAAGTTTTAATCTAATGATTAACAAAATTTCTCAGATATCTAGATTAAAAAAAATCAAGAAAGATGAAATTTCACCCATAACTTCCACACCCCTTATCAGAATTTGTACATCACAATAGTCAACACCTAACTCAGCATCTACTACCTCCGATCCACATTCTCACCCAACAACCACCGCCTTTTGCATCTCTGTCGTCACCAAGCAAGTCAATCTTCATCCCCTTTCAAATCTACCACAACTGCCAAATCTGAAAAATACAATCGGACCCACTGTTTATTCAACGAATGTAGAAGAAAAAGAAAAACAAGGCGACGACGATAGGGCCAGTATGGGGCATAGTAAGGGGATTCGTTTATGATATCCATGGTTGTTCATGCGACCATCCCCCTTCCAAATCTGCGAAAAAAATTAATTTCACATATACCAACAATTTACACATGGAAGGAAGAAGAAAATGAAAGAGAGAAAGGTTGGCGGCGGCTGAAGAGGGAGGGGTGATGGCGCCCAAGGAAAGAAGGAAGGGGAGGGGGATGAGTTGTGGTGAGGGGGGATTGAGTGTGGAAACTAGAAAAGGGAAACAACGGCTTTTGCGTTGAGGGAGAAGGAGGAACGTGGTCAGGCTTGATCTAATCGTTTACATTTATGCCCTTCTTACATTTGGGTAAAATAGTCAAATTATAAAATTATACTTGAAAAAAAAAAAAATGCCTTGTTATTTATTTTATTTTTTTAAATAATTATTTCAAATAAATTTTATTTTCTATCCTATTAATTTAGAAAATTTCATTTAACCCACTTAAATGGAAATTGACAATTCATTTTCATTCAGTTTGCATTAAAACTACAATGAAAGAGTTATTGTTAAAAAAACATCCTTCATTAAGTGACATATGACTCGCACATGATCATTTAACGAATTTTTCTAACAAAACTGGTTAAAAACCATAACATACAAACAAAATGACAACTTTGAGGCTTATATTATAATTAGTGATTGAATAAGACTTGACTTAGAAACACTCCCTAACCTTTGGAGCCTAAAATGCAATTCGTCGTTAAAAAATGACGGAGTTATGTCTAAAGTAGTTTTTACTTTTGGACATATTTTTTGGTGTAAAATTATTGTTATATATTTGGATCAAAAGTATTTAAATTTAAATTCATATTTACCTTGCATATGTGAACTTGTTTCATTTTATTAATTGATTTATTGAGTAGATGAGGGAGACAATATATATGTATAAATATGGTACATTCATTATTAAATTGTAGTCATATTTGTATTTCTATAAATAAGAATATACACAAAATTCATTCATATGAAATCAATAGATGACATACCACATATGATATGCGTCTCATTCATACATGAGAATTGTTAAAAAGTACAAGCAACTCTTAAAAAACAATTCACCACAGTGATTGCCTTTTGTACTAAATAATAAGTCACCTCTAAATCTTTTGATGTTCAGGCCAAGACAATGCTTCATAAACGCCGATAGTCTTTGTTTCCGGAAAATAAAAGTCCTGGAAATGAAGAGTGATGCCTAAGATTGAACCAAGCCGCTATCGAGCATTTTGTATAATGACTTGTGGTGGACAAATGTTTCTCCAAGTATAACTTGGACACTACCCATCATGCGCAGAAAATTCCTGAATGAAAAAAATTGACTTTGAAGACACAACAAATGAAAGCATTGGTTGAAATTAAATGCCCAACCAAGCATCCCAATCATTCAATAAGAAATACAAATATTACGCAAAGGTTCTCAACACAATAGAAAGAAAACAAAGGGTCTCGACAAAAGAGAGAAGACAACAGCTCTCGACAAAGAAGAGAAACTCTAAATCACATACATTATTAATATAAATAGTAAGAATTGAAAAACGGTGTTGATGGTGGTGACTTCGTTTATAGTTGAAGTTTTCGAATAGGAGATGCAGAGGAAAGAAAGAGAGAAAAGAGTATGGTGGGGATGGAGAGACTCAAATATGGTGGTGGAAATTAATTTTGGCCGTAATTGTGTTGGAATGAAGAATTGAGAACCAAAAGGAAGAACAAGAAGAAGAGAATCCAAAAGGAAGAAGGAAGAACAGTTAAAAAACCACATTTATTTTTGGAAAAGGAGATAACTAAACAAGAGTTCACGTTTTTTTAAAAAAAAAAATAAAAATTAAAGGGGAATTTAACTCAAGATCTTTAAGTTAAAGGAAGACATGACGTTTACGTCGTATAAGATAAGACTTACCGGCAACCAGAATTCTGTATCAAGTATTATGATTATTAACTTTTCATCTTTCAACAAATGTTATCACTCATTATGTATAAGAATTATTCCTCCTTTTCATAATTAGGGCTATGATTAAATCATTAATGTTTGTAATGAAAGATTTCATTCATTTATACCCTCTCTTTAAAAAAATTATGAGTATTTGTCGCGCCCCCAAAATTCTAAAATTCATAATTATCAAAGTAGCAAAATATACATCTATAAAATGCTCAATACCAAATCAGGCGCACGAACTCTGATATAAAACCACATCAATAATTGAGACTACTCCTCAACGAGATTATAACTGGAGACTAATTACAAGTGCGGAAGCAAAAACAACTAATAACATATATATCCAAATGGTAACCGTACTTACATAACTCTAAACAAACACGGCCTCATAACGAGAATACACAAAAGCCCCGAAGAGCAACTAATCCAAATACAGTACAACAGCACCCCAAAGAAGATAACCTGCCCAATAGATCTCAGCCACATACGATCTTACAACGAACTATCACTTGTATCCTAGGGGGGGGGTTAAGGAAAACATTTGAAACAATATACGGGGTGAGAATAAATCTCAATAAGCCACTTATGCAACTATATGACAAGTTATTATGCAAATCAACAATATAATTAAACCACATATAACACATAACAAGAGAGGCTCCCCATCGCCAACCGTCCCATACCGGTTGGAAATAACGACCAACTCTTCATGCCGCACATAAGGCTGAAATAAACACTTTACAAAGGATACTGAGCCAAGGTTCCACCGAAAGGACGTAACATAACGATCACTGCGCAGCTTCAACCGATCAACCAATCAACGTAGCAGCATAAACAGCTGAAGAACACCTCGGTACCGGAACCATGTAACAACGATAAAGTAACAAGGGGAATATGACACAAAGTCATAACCCAAACGACTAGCTAGAATACTCACCAAAGGGAGCTAGCTCATCCCAACCAAGGCCAATCTGGAAGGGGAAAAGAGGAACCAATGGACGATACTATACTGGACTTGGCTCGTGTGCCATTATAATATTATCCATTGCCTAAAGAAAACACAAGTACCAGCTGGACTTTCAAATAAAAGCTAAGTAATAAAATACTAGCTCAATAAACAACCAACGATTCCAAAGTAGGGAACCGTGCCAAATAGTCATCATAAAGATAAGTCAAACAAAAAATGCATCAAGAAGATGTCCAAAATCTCAACTTAACACTTAATCAAATTCCCTCACATATTTGATCACAAAGGACCCAATCTTAAGCATTAGAGTGTTCCACTATATTAACTTAAGTTAACTAGAATGGTACCCCGAGCCCAGACCAAGCTGACTTCGAAAAACAACTAAAAATAGAGACCTTCAGATCAGCCATCATGGGCGGTCGCCCAAAACCATTGCCTCACACTAAAACAACTGATGACCTGGGCGGTCGCCTAACCCAATAGTGGGCGGTCGCCCACAACCCCTGTGCTGCCGGAAATCGGCAGAAATGACCTGGGTTCTTACCCATTCTTTCCATTCCACAACTCAACCAAAATCTAACACTTCTAACTAGCATACTAAGGTACTAAAACAACTTATAAACTCATAAAATACCTATATAACAACATCCAAACCACCCAAATCAAATAATGATTCAAACATCAAATTATCCCAAAAATGAATAAAATGTCAATCCACTCCAAATCAAACCAAGAAGCAATATATAGTAAACATAGCATCATATGAGCTTAGTATGAACATTTTAGCATAAAAAGGGGGAAAGTAACTTACTTGGAAATTTATGAAAGGAAATGGAATTCGAATTTTCTTGGCTACAAACGATCCTAGCGACGATCTAAACATTTTATATAAAATGAGTATTAAGAAAAGATGAGTAAAAGAAGACCAAAAGAAAGAAAATGAGATGGAGCTTTTCTTACCTCAACAATGGAGGAGAGAGAGAGAAAAAAAGATGAGTGTGTGTGTTTGGTGTGTGTGTGCAGGAGGTGAGGGGAGTGAGGGAGGAATAAGGGGGAGATTTTTAAAAGAATCTCAACTAAGCCCCCTCTACTTCTACTTTGAGCAAATAAACCCAAACCAAACATTTCACAAATCACACTAAGGCTCCTAACTTCTACTTAGCACAAATGATCAAGTAAAATAATTATAAGCATGAGATTTATGAAACACAAAACGCACACACAAATAAATAAATAAATAAATATTTATTACTAAGAAAATTGATACGGGTTTTCGGGTCGTGACAGTATTTACCATTATTTTCTTGACATTATAGGGGTGGGGGAAGGGTAAATATAAAGTCACAATTTTTTTTTCATAAAACTTAGCTCACAAAATGATGTGTCAAGATTTTATTGGTGAATTTAATTAGAGTGTGGCGGATCCACAATCGATGCAACCAATAAAATATCGCCAACTCATTTTGTATCCATCATTTTGTAGAGTTCTTTTGTGCCCCTAGCATTGCCCGTGGGGGAATCGAGCCACCATTCTGATTGAAATGTAAAGATTTATGTTTTGTGAGTTAAATTTATTGACACATTTTTTCTTTAATGATATAATACATAAATAAGAAGAAAAGTTTGATACTTGATGTTATCCTTAGATGAAGTACTCCCTCTGGTCTAAAATAACTGTCTCTTTTTGTATTTGCACAACTCTTAATAAATGCAATTATTATCATGGTTTAATAACAAAAGTGACAGTTATTTTGGACCTGAGGGAGTATTTTTTTAGGTGGATCTTGAAAATTTTGGTAAAGGGTCATTTTAACATGATAACAACCATAATCCAAATTAATTTCAAGAAAAAAAAGAGTTGGACTTTTGAGCCGATGGTCGTTATTCCGCCACAGAAATAGGATTACGCTCCAATTTTACTGCGAATAGACCCCCTTCCCTCTCCACCACCATACTATATATAACACCTCAAATTCCCAAAATTCATATTCGCCACGCACCCCCCCCCCCCCCCCCCCCCCCCCCCCCCCCCCCCCCCCCCCCCCAATTTCTCAAAAAATTGATTGGGGCTAAGATTCGGCAACAACCATCAGCAGCTACTCAGCTGATCACCCGACTCAGATTCAACCAAAACCCTAATCCTCTAACAATGAGTTTATCTATTGTACAAGTGAGTTTTATTGTATATTTGTTGAAAAAGAAGTCAACTTCAATTTGGGTTTACTGAATTTTTTCTTCTTTTTTTGGTGGGTGTTAATTTTTAGGGGTTTAGCAAGTCACTTGCTATGACTGTGCTCTCTGAGATCGGGGACAAGACATTTTTTGCTGCTGCTGTAAGTTGGATCTTCTCTCTGTTTGTTGATGTTTTTATTTTCAGTGTTTTAGAGTAATTTTGTAATTGTTCCATTGCTTTAATATATTTTGGTATGTAGCTATTTTAATTTATATTTCAACTTTGACATTGGAAATTATTAACAAACAAAAAAAAAAGGAGCCTAAGTTTTTTTTTTTTTATGCCCAAGAAATAGTTTTTCGTGTTTAAGCATTTTCATTTTAATGGCTGTCTTTGATCATGATGTTCCCGAGCTTCCCTTTCGTTGTATTGGTAGAAGATTATCTCATGGAAATGTTGTTCTGCTGTAAATTCGTTTCCCTCTACTCCTTGCATATCTAGCAACCTAATGTTGATCATGGCCTATGTACGAGTTCACACAAATCTTGTGAGGGTGTCTTAATTTCTGTTGTTTCATTTCTATCTAATGCCAGTTACAGAGGAGTTTGTGACTAACTGCCCTTCTATAGAGATGATCTTTTTGCTCGATATAGAAAGCGTCAAACATCAAGGTTAATTACGCACATAAACATTGCTTAACTTGTTACTGAAAGTAGGCGTCAGACTTCCCTAAATAAACTCATTTCCTCTTACCCTTCCAAAGTGTGAAAGGTGGAGCAAAGATTGAATTATTTGAACAAGATCTTAGAGATCTCATTCAGACTGCTTGTTGAAGTCGGATCTTTTTCCTTTTCTGCATGACATTTGTTAGGCTTGATTGGGAATTAGGTGCTTGAGAAATCTACCTATGACATTCTTTAAACATTTTTTTTTTTTTTTTCCTTTTTCCATTCATCTCTTTTCATTGCTCTTTATGCATACCTTCATTCTTGTGTACAGAGTATTTATATATGTATGTATGTGTGTATATAAGGTGTTTGTATGTGTATGCGTGTATTCATATACTCATTTAATCCATTTATCTGACTTTGTGATACTCTCTGTAGATATTGGCAATGCGCCACCCAAGAAGATACGTCTTGTCTGGCTGCCTGGGAGCCCTAATTGTATGTCTTCTGTTTTATCTTTATACCCTTATCATGACTTGATTCCGAGTCCGTATGAAGACAATATACTGATTCTAGGTTATGACGATCTTGTCTGCTGCTGTTGGCTGGGCTGCTCCAAATCTGGTAAAATATCTACCTTGATCCTTTTCATTAGCCTTGTTACGCTAATGATTCTTGAACCGGTTCCCAACACAAGCATATGCACCACTGCATCATGAAGTATTCGAACAATGGATCAATGTCTGTTTGTCTGTTTGTATATTAGTATATGTTTATGGTTGTGCATAAATCATTTAAAAGTGTATACTATACTCCTATATATATATATATTTGTATTGAACTGACCTATCAATTGTTGCATGCTTTCAGTTATCTGCAACATACTGCTGGTATCTCTTATCTTGCATAAGCAGATTCTCAAGCTTTTAGATATAAAGTATTCCCTCCGTCCCAAAATGAATGTTCAAAAAAATTCATTTTTTTCTCTTGATCAAGTGTAATTTTGGAATTTTTTTGAACATTCATTTTGGGACGGGGAGAGTACTATCAATCTTTTGAGGTCTCATATTGTCTCTTTGAGAAGTTCAAAGTATTCACTAGATTACCATGCTCGTGGTGATGATAGTTGAAGGAAATTGATCCTTCTTCTACCATAGAGTAATCAAACACCCAGAAAAATTCACTTACACTGAAGAAAACAGAAAAAGAACGGACTATATAAATCTGAAGGAAAAACATAAATGGAAAGCCAAACTTGTATATGAACAGGTCTGGCGCTGTATCCTTTGGACAGAAGAATTGCATTGAAAAAAAAAAGCGCTAGTTTAAGTTCTTATTGAAAAAGTAGTTTAAGCAAGAACCATTATTCAGTTTGAGTAATGTAGTTATTGTTATGAGACTGATAATCTATGCTGGCTGTTGTAAATATATCTGTACCTAAATGAATGACCAAAGTTTGTCAAAATTTGATCTCGATTAAGAGAAAATTATGCTGAAATTTGGTCATTAATTTGGGAACAGAGGGCGTACATAGTTAGTGTATTTCACGAAGTAACAGAATAGCAATGGAAAATAGCTAAATGTTATTCTTTGGTATGCCTAAAGGACTTAATTTGAAGAGTTTGGGGGTGTTTGATAGTATTAAGCACTTGATGCTTGATGCTTAATACTCCTTTTGTCCCGGAAAGTTTGTCCCATTTTGACTTTTTGTGGTCAACGCAAATGAACTTTAACCAAAAATTGATGTCAATCTAATGACCACAATGAAATTCTAAAAGTTTGTATTGATAATCACTTAATGATTTATCAATGTCATTTTTTAGAATTTACTAGATTGATTAGATCGCCACTAATGTTTGGTCAAAGTTCATTTGTGTTAACCATAAAGTCAAAATGGGACTAACTTTCTGGACATATGGAGTACATTGCAAGGTTATTTGAAAGTAGGGTGCCTTTGATAACATTGAGCGCTAGATGTCGAAAGTTGAGTGATGCTCTTAATGATTGAGAATCAAAATAGTTGCTTAACCAATAAGAGTCTCATTCAACTTTCGACATCTAGCGCTCAATGTTATCAAAGACACCCTACTTCGAAATTACCTTGCAATGTATGAAACATCAAGTGCTTAATACTATCAAACACCCCATTTGTCTTAGCAATCAACCAACTTTCAAACTCTAGTTTTTCCGCCACGTTCTGGGTGGCCTGCCACCAAAAACTACTACTTCCCTTCCCAAAATGGGTGTCCATTTATAAGTCTTGAACAAATCTCAAAACTTTTTTTTATGCACTTCTAGTAGCCCAATTACCTAAATACATGTTCATATTTATCATGACAACTTTTCATATTAGGACATGATAGTTGGCAAAGGTGAACATAGTAGCTTCATTAGAAAATGAACAATCGTTTTGGGATAAGATTCTTTGGAAACGGACACTCATTTTGGCATGGAGGGAGTACTGATGTACCAATAGAAAAAATCATGTACAGAACATGCCACTCTAAAGCTTTAGTGAAAATTTATATCTTTACGACAAGGCACTAGTGTCATTTTCTTGGTTCTTTTTTTTTTTTTTTTTTAATATTTATTATGTTTTGATTCCATTTCCATATGCAATTCAGATTTCTCGATCATTGACTCATCATGTTGCAACTTTGCTGTTCTTTGGATTTGGGTTATGGTCTTTGTGGGATGCATTTCATGAAGGGTAACTAACTTCTTTATCTTCTCATACCTTTCCTTTACATTAATTTGCCTAGAAACAAATGGTGATGTGCTTGATGTCTGTCGTGTTTCTCCTAACAGGGAGTCTGAAATAGGTGAAGTCGAAGCAGAACTGGTCAGTCTATTTTTGCTCTATTGATTTGGCTTGTATCGCCCTGAACTTTCTTTTAATTTTTCTTTTACATGTTCATAGGATGCAGATACAAAAGCTAATGGGGGAACAGCCAAGGTAATGCCAGTATTATGACTTTTCTGTTTCTCTCGATTTACCTGTTTGATTCTGTAGATTAGACTTCACTCGTGATTCTCCCCCTCCCCCCCCCCATCTCTCTCTCTCGATATATACACATACATATATCCACACATATATATGGAATATGGATATTGGTACTAGTGGTTTTAGTCATCGAATCATTGCACACAAAGGCAGCATGTGGAATCTTAGAATAAGAGATTAAGGAGGTGTGGAAGTAGTGGATGGTAGGCAATTTTTTTCAGAAAAAGTACCAATAAGTGAAAATAATGGTGTTAGCAAATACTCCCTCCGTCCCAAAATGATCTTCGTGTTTGACTATTCAAACTTTTTAAGGATATGAAGGCTTGTTTCACCAGCCATGTTTTGCTTATGCAATTTTAAGCCTAAGTTTTAGAAAGGAGAAGAACTTTTGGGATAATGAGAAATGCCAAATGAGAAGATCATTTTGGGACGGAGGGAGTAGTAAAATTATGCTTAATAGTATATTAACTATATTAATAATAAATGCACACACATAGAGTGTGCTTTGAGACTAGCATACAAATATATATAAACAATGAGGAAAAATGATGATCTTTATTTGTCTAAGTTTGTACACTTTGGCTGTGCTGCTATGATTGTCTCTGTGCATTCATTACTGTTGTTACTTAGCTGCAAAATTGCAATATTAAAATACTCATAGAGCTGAAATGATGCTCATAGAGCTGAAATGATTAAGATAAATCATTCAAGGGCACATGACAATTTAGGGCCTGGAATCATGGGGGGGGGGGTGTCTTCTACGGGGGGCCTGTTTTTTTCTTTCTTTTTTTCCCGCCACATGAGGGTTCCAAATGCATAATTTTCGCCAGTTCAGGGCTTTTTGACGAAATTCTTTAGAAGTCTTGTTAAGTGCCCATGTGCGCAACACATAATTAACAGATCTGTTAGTTTGAATTCATAGTAACTTTTAAGGTGGTTAAACTGAAAATTTAAAAGTGAGGGAAGGGTTAAGCAAAACAAAATCTTCCCCTTCAAATTCTTGATTCCAAAAGGGATTTATTATCAATATATTAATTAAATAAAAAACTAAGAAATAAAATTTATGGAGGCCCTAACAAGCCTCAATGATGCCTTTGAGATGATGAATGCTTGCTGATTTCCTGCCTTTCTTCGGTTCTGGACTCCAATCCATGGATCTACCACATTTTGCTCGAAAATTTCTTGTCAGCCATGTATTTTCGTTCATTTTGGTGCTGCTCTTTCTGTTTTGCTATAATAATCCCGAATTTGGGTATCCTACTTTCCTTGGCCAAATAGAAAAGGTTTTGGTGTGTACGTCGGGGATATGGCTGTTCTTGCAAATTCCCTTGCATTTTTGTGGCCTTAATATGAAAGTATTTGACGTTTTGCCACACATTACTCCCTTTTCTTATTGCTGCTTTGCTTGGCTTCATTTTTGTGGGTCTCCTGTTTTATATGTGCTTACCAGCAGCTCTATTTCGGGTTTCCTTTGTGATTCTCGTTGGTTGCTGCCATGGCCAAACTAAGAACAAGAGGTAAAGCTTCCTGCCCTTTTTCTATTTTCTTAATTTTATTTAATTAAGATTTTAATAATAAACCCCTTTTGGAATTAAGAATTTGAAGGGGCAGATTTTGTTTTGTTTAATTCTCCCCTCACTTTTAAAAATTTTCCATTTAACCCCCTTAAAAGTTACTATGAATTCAAACTAACTGATTTGTTAATCACATGATGTGCACATGGGCACTTAACACATTTTCTAACTTATTCCGTCAAAAAGCTATGAATTAGCGAAAATAACGCATTTGGAGCCCTAATTTGGCCAAAAAAGAATATCAGCCCCCCCCCCCCCCCCCCGCGGAGAAGAACCCCCTACGATTTCAGGCCCTAAATTGTCATTTGCCCATCATTCAAAGCAGCATAGCCGAGTGGTGAGCGTGGAGGAATATCTGCAGTTGGCGTTTGTTTGGCCTTAAACGTACACTTGAACGGATTATCAAGTCATGCTTAGCGCTATTCAATTTTTGGGACTGAGATCATCTTTCTAATAAGTTTACATAAAAAGAAAAGGCAAAAGGGCATTAATAGTGCCTGACGTCTAGACAAGCTTCAGCACTTCTCGAAGCTCTAATTGAGCTTGATGGAGAGGAAAGAATGGGGCCAAGTGGTAGGAAGTTAGGGAAGGGAGGGGGAGGGGGAAGGGGGAGAAAAGGTGAAGTGGGTTAATATTTGTGTAGACATGCACACACTTAATTTATGAATCAAATAAATCAAGCCCCCATGTATATTTTATGTAAATCATACTCTAAAAAGCAGGCCCCATGTTAAGAATATGGGGATTTAACGGTTAAAAGTGAAAAAAGAAGTTAACGGTGTGACGTTAATCAAACGACATTGAGCTTAAGGATTTTACACACAAATTTTCCACATAGTTCAGAGATTTTTTGTTGCACGTATGCCTTAAAAAATGTCGTGAAGTTCTGATGATATTGGTTCATATCTAGCCTCCAATAGGCCAAGTGGGTGCCCAATGTTTTGGGTCCTCATTCTTTCCAACACTAGTATTATCACTGTCTATTGTAGTTCAGGATATCATCTACATAACGGTACCTTCTTTGGAAATGTTGAATTTGTAAAGCTATCTAACCTTATTTCGTCTTTGCAGGCGGATGATGATTTGAAAAAGAAGAACAGACCTTTTCTTTCTCAGTTCTTCTCACCCATCTTTCTTAAGGTAGCCACTCCTAAATTTTTAGTTGAATATGTGGGGGAAATGGGAATTGATACATAATACTCCCTCTGTCCCTAAATGAATGTTTTCACGAATTTTTTCCCAAAATGACTTTTTTTGGAAAAAAACTTTGCCCCTAGACACTTTTTTACCAATTTTTTTTCACTGGTCTCTTTATACTTGCAAAACTAAATGTTTGGAAAGAGGATTACATGATTATATACTAATCGTTGCCACTAAATTGTATGAAACGTAGAGATTTTCTGATTTCTCTTAAAATGAAATTTGGACATTCATTTAGGGACAAATGGAGTACAAAAAATGAGTGCTAATGAAAAGTTTTAATCCATTTTGCAGGCATTTTCGATAACCTTCTTTGGTGAATGGGGTGACAAGAGCCAAGTAAGCACCAGGCTGCACACACACACACACACACAAATATATATTGAATTTGACCATAGCTCTTCATCTCTGTAATATCTAATGTTATTTTTTTTTCTTTTTATAGATAGCTACTATTGGTTTGGCTGCAGATGAGAATCCATTTGGTGTAGTTCTAGGGGGAATTTTGTAAGTTCACCTACATCTTCCGTATTAACATCACTCACCTATTATTGTGGGCTTAGTAGATTTGACATATACTCCCTCTGTCCCGAAATGATCTTCTCATTTGACATTTTTCTTGTCCCAAAAAGTTCTTTCCATTTCTCCAATTTGGGCTTAAATGTGCATAAACACAACATGGCTAGTGAAGCAAGTGTTCATATCCTTAAAAAGTTTGAATAATCAAATGTGAAGAGCATTTTGTGACGGAGGGAATATTATCTTTTAGTTTCTCAAGTTTTGTAAACAACATCAGGGAGGGGTGAATCTTGCAAATCTTACATCTCCTTGATTCTAATAGCCAGGGTCTTGCCGCTTCTAGTTTTCGAGTATTTTTAATTTAAAAAGTTTGGAGATGCAAGCATAGCAGTTTTAACTCTTTGATTGTGTCTTCTCCAGTTTATACACTCTTTAATTTTTTTATTTTTATACTGTCCTGGCATTTTGAAATTCACATAAAACCTTGCTCATCATTCTAGAGAGAATAGAAGCAATAATAGGTCTAAAAGGATTACACACACCCAGTATTACATTTAAGAGTGACATATTATTTTTAAAGTATTGCTCATTACATTCATATACTCACTCCGTCCCACTTGAATTAGGACATTTTGCCATTTTGAGTGTCCCACTTAAAATAGGACAACCCCAAAATGGAAATGGTTATTTAATGGGACCCACATTCCCGCAACACCTTTCCACTCATTATTCTCTACCCCAGTTTCTCTCTCCTACCTCACTTTTCATACCCACAACTCCACTAACACTTTTTCTTAATCCCCGTGCCCAACTCAAAAATCCTATTTCGAGTGGGACGGAGGGAGTAATTGAGTTGAATTTGATGATGTTTCTCTTTATTAGGGGACAAGCTTTGTGTACTACTGCTGCTGTCTTGGGAGGGAAGAGCTTGGCAACTCAGATATCTGAGAGATTTGTAATGCTCTGACATTTTATTTATTTATTTACTTACTTTTTTTTGTCCCTTTGGTGAACTTTTTATTTTCCCTCATTTACTTCTTGTACCCTTTTCAAATCTTTTGTTACCTTTTCAACCTCTCATCACCAAACTGTATTTTATTTGATGCAGATTGCTCTCTCTGGTGGAGTTTTATTTATTGTTTTCGGAATCCAGTCATTCATGTCAACCATAGAGTCATGATCTCGCTGGTGTAGTTAAAGGTCCGTGACGTTTATCTTCATCAATCATCATGATATTTACAAAAATAGTAATGCCAAGGACATATTATATTGGAATCCCTGAAATACCCTTTACAAGATGGATAATTTATGGGCATTCTTCATCTTCCCACAAAACCACAACAAAACACAATTACTCCCTCCGTCCCAAAATACTTGTAGTATAAGGAGTTGAATTTTGTCCCAAAATGTTTGTAGTTTTAACATTATCCATGAATTTTTACCCTTGTTTACCAAATATACCTTTATTTATGATAGTGAGATATACATAGCACAAACATTTAATTGCTTAGGTAATAGAAATTTTTAAGGGTACTTGAGTCTTTTGTACAAGTAATCATTATATTTCTTAATATGTGTGTGAAATCTCTAGATCTACAAGTATTTGGGACGGAGGGAGTGTCTTATATGTCCGTGACATGAAATTTTTGCAATGTCTTAAAGATATTTAACTCGATATTTGCATGCAGAAAATTGTTTGACCGGCCAGCTTGGAGTTGAAGAACAAGCTATCATTTGACTTTGAAATATTAAGAAGTTTGCCTGTTGGCCATGGTCCATTACAAATCAAATATTATCATAGAAGAATATCTTGTACAATCAGAAACAACTGATTCAAAGGGCTATTCGCACATTATTTAGGTGGGTGAAAATTGTAGTGTTACTCACAGCCTACATCTATTTATTTCTTGTTGATGAAATATATATTTTCAAGCGGGTGAGATATTATTCAAAGCAACATCCGCTGAGCTATATTTACACAATTTCATCGCCCTTCACAAGAGACCAGTGCACACTCTGTTTTGTCTTCAACTCGAAATCATCTGGGTCCCTTTCTCTTTCCTCTTACCTTATTGATTGCACGTCCCGAGAAAATTTCTGTGTTTAAATGTAGTCCATGCACACTAAATTGTTGCTGTTACAAAGTCATTCTTTCTTGGTGCAAACTGGGAAAAGGGAAAAGAGAATGAGCTTTCCTTTCAGGCTTATTGTCCTTGTAATAGTTGGTTTTATGTTCATAACTTTTGTGCACCACTTTGACTGGGGATTTTGAGAATGGGCTCCTACGCTCATGGATTGTGGATTTGGAATAGCTGCTGCTCTGAACCCTGATGCTCTACTGCAGCCAATGGTGGGGATGGGGCGGCGAAGAACTCCAACGGTACGGAAACAGGGGAAGAGGTCTGATTTATCCCGATACTTTCTGTTTTGTCGAGCCTTGCTTTGGTCTCGTGCGTGGCAGCTGGCTGGTATAGATGAATAAAGGCGGGAGATGAAAATCTCACGTACGGTTCTGTAACTGTAACGGATAACATACAAAAGCTTTGGAAAGTCTGCCTTTCGATCCACAAGGATCAAGATCAAATGAACCCCACCTAGCCACTCTTGGTTGGGGGTAGGTCCTGGGGGATAGCTCTGCTAGGCCATCATATTCTCCATAGGAATTGAGGTCTCATTTGGATTATGGGCCCGCAGCAGTACCTTGACCAACTCCAGGTGAGCTATAAAAAACATAAAACGGCTTATCAAAAAGATTCGAGCAGGACAACTAGCGCTCCTATAGTCATCAATCCTAGGGACTTGTTAAAAGAGTGCTTGAACTCTCATCCACCCATACTGATGCTGCTGTTGAATCCATTGGCAGGCAAGAGACAACCTAGCGAGATTTTCTCAAGATTCTTCTTCCGCTCCTTGAGATTTTGAAAATGAGATTTCCAATCCTAGCAGGAAAAGGAGGGAAACGGGTCCCTCCCTAACAGCAAAAAAAGCGCAAACAGCGGCGCCAACGGGTGGAGCTAAGCTAACAAGGCCTCACGCCCTTCCAGATGCAAATCCTGCTGATAAAGCGATATAAACAAGAATACTCATTCGAGCCCTTAGATTTTATTAGGCTCAAGTATAATCCACACAAATTCAGTTTAATTTTATCTTGAATCCGCCACCGGTGTCCCATGTTGTCTTGAACCGGTGGGATTAATCTCTTGAGAAACTGTTGTGCCCCAATTTCTAGTGCACCAATTTCAATTTCAATTTTCTATCAATCTTTTATAAATAGGGTGTTATTATAACTTTCTAGTGCACCAACTCAGATTTAGTTTGAAACCCTTTACAACTTTGGTTCGACAAAACTTTCTTTCCCTGTTAAATATTTAAATAGTACTCCCTCCGTCCCAAAATGATATTCGCGTTTAACTATTCAAACATTTTAAGGATATAAACACTTGCTTCACTAGCCATGCTTTGTTTAAGCTTAAAATGTAGAAATGTGAAGAATTTTTTGGGACAATGAGAAATGGCAAATGAGAAGATCATTTTGGGGCGGGGGGAATATTTCGCAAAACGAATTTTTATTTTTTTCTCACTTTTTCTTAAGTTATTGAGGGATCAATGGATCAAGTTAATTAAGTGGATTTGTTACAAATGTTAAAAACTGTGTTTTAGAAGATTCATTCAATTATTCTGTTTTGTAGTGGTTATTTGCTTTAAATTTTTCATACATATTTAATTGTTTACAGAATAATTATGTTTGTAAAAAGAATGGTTATAGTTGTTAAACCGTGTGCAAGCTTTATTTATTTATTATTTTTTTTTTTTTTTAATGCTGGTAAAGCGTAATTGCTTTGTCCAAATAACAATAGACCGTACATATTGTAGGGGAATATTGACTCCTAACTATATATAGATAGGGATAGATCATATTCATAGATGGCTTCTCACAAGGAGATGAGCCATACATCCAACTCCATAAGGGAATTGAAAACTTGATTTCATTGATTCTCACTTGTTAAAAAAAAAAAAATCTCGGTTTCAAAAAGTGAGAGGAGCGAAAAATTTAAATGAGTGGGAGCAACATTTCACAAGGATAAAATATTACACGATGGGCCCCCTGGGGCACAGTGGTAAGGAAAGTGGTATTGCTGGGCTTGCAACCTCAGTGTGGGGAGTTCGAATCCTGGCAAGAGCAGTTGAAGCATCCAATTTATTGGTGATGTAAGAGTGATGTAATTGCCTTGGAGGAAGCTCCCTTGGGGCCAAGAGTATAAGGGGTGTTACTAACCGAACTATTTGGGCATATCCCGCGGTTTACCTCTGCCAATCACTGAGGGGCCGGGGGCTGGTGGTCCAAGAATAGTCAAGAGAAGCTGGGAACTGGGTATCAAAAAAAATAAAATATTACACGGTGGAGTATTAGTTTGGTACATATTTTTCCTGGCTTGGCTAGGTAGGATATGCGAGAGGTGGGTGGGTGGAGGGCTAGTGTCGGACGACTTAAGCAATGAATACATTTGTTTCTTACGTTATACTCCCTCCGGTCCAAAATAACTGTTACTTTTGGACCAAAATTTTGGTTCAAAATAATTATCACTTTTGAGCTAAATGTCTCTCTTATCCTTGCATTGAAACTTGTTCTCTTTTATTAATTATTTTAGTGTGAGAAATTAATGTAAGAAAGTTGCACACTTAATAGGGGTAAAGTTGGAACTTTTGTCGCTAAGTCATGATAATTATTACATTTCTTAAGAGTTGTGGAAATGCAAAAAAAAAACAGTTATTTTGGACCGGAGAGAGTAATAGAGATGACTTTTATGTTGTGCGCATTTTTTTAATACAGAAAATGATAAAAAAAAAAAATCATGACTTTGGTGATAAAATATCATACTTTCTAATTTATTATGGAAAAAAAATGATATTTAACTAAATACGGACAGCTGCCCCCTTTACTCCATGAAACTCCGCCATTGGGTGATAATTTAGGGCTGTTAAACGAACCGAGCCCGTTCGAGCTCGGCTCGGGCTCGGCTCGTTAAAGCTCGGTTCGAATGGGCTCGAAGTGCTATTCGAGCTCGAGCTCGAACCGAGTTTTCGAGCTCGAATTTTTATCGAGCAGGCTCGTGTTCGGCTCGTTTGTTCGACGAGCTTTGTTCGAGCTCGGCTCGTTAGAGCTCGGTTTGTGTTCGGCTCGTTAGAGCTCGGCTCGTTTAAATCACGCATAACTCGAGCTCGGGCTCGGCTCGATAAGCTCGTTAACACGGGTTATTTTGTTTGCGTTTGGCTCGAGCTCGGCTCGGCTCGTTAAGCTCGAGCTCGACTAAATAATCATCATTATTACTTTTGTAATGAATACATGTACATTATATGTATATACAACATTGTACAAGGAATAAATCATAACTAAAATATTTTTATCTTCAAAATGAAACAAACAATAATTGCACAACAACTAAAATTAATTTAATTTTTATACATTCATATAATGATCATATAGCGACTATACACATACAATACAGTAATACAATATAGATTGTACAACAACTAAAATTAATTTATTCTATGCACATTCATTATGAAAACGTAGAGATATATACACAATAGTCGGGGGGTTTTTTTTTCAAAACTAATTTATTATTTTCAAATGTACACATATTTGTCTTATATTATTTTTCTCATTGAAATAAAAAATAAAATTAAAATCTATTATTGTAGTTATATATGCAAGTATATTTAATTACTCAAATATAGAATGAACAAAATGTTTATCATTTACACATACACACACATATATATTTCACATATAAATGCGTATGCATATTGAAAAATATTTATTAAATATATATAAATATATATATACATACATACATACATACATACATATATACATACATACATACATATTTATATATATATATATATATATATATATATAACATCCAATATTCCATATAGACACACACATATCATACATACATATATTTATGTATATAAATATGTGTTACATGTATGTATATAAAATATCCACTATACAATATACATAAATAATATATATATATATATATATATATATATATATATATATATATATATACATACATAAATATAGCACATATTTATATACATTATTATATACTCCCTCTATCCTGCCCGATTTAGGACATTTTGACATTTTTAGTGTCATACTCGACGTAGTACGGCCAAAAAATGGAAAGATAATATTACTTTTGTTCTCATAACCTCCTCCATTCATTCTAGTTCCTCTTAAGTCGGGCGGGACGAAAGCCATATATGTGTGTGTATGTATGATGTATGTATGTATTATATGTATATATACATACATGTAACATATAATATATTATACACCTAGCGTAGCGTACGTTTTACTAAATATAGTTGACTAAGTATAATAGCGTCATTTAAATGCTATATACTAACCAGAAAGTTTGTCTGACTTTGACTTTCATGGTCAACTCCATAAAACATTGACCACAATATGAAAACCTACCTATCCCTATGCATTTCAAAAATTGTTATGAATTCACCGTTAGAATACGCTCGACCTCAACTTTTAAATATAATTGTTAATACAAATAGTTAACTATTAATAGTTAAATATAATACTCCCTCCGTCCCGGAGTAAGAGTCATACCCCTCATTTGCACGCTTATTAATAAAGATTGAAAATGATGTAAATGTTGTGAGTGTAAAAGTAAAGTAGGAGAGAGAATGAGTGGGAGAGAATAGTGAATTGATTGGTGTTGTGAGTATAAAAGTAAAATATGAGAGAGAATGAGTGGGGTGAATAGTAAAGATTCTTTGCTATTTTAGGAATATGACTCTTACTCTGGGACGTACCAAAATGAAAAGTAGGACTCTTACTCTGGGACGGAGGGAGTAGTTAGCTATTTATAGTGAAATATAATAGTTAACTATAATTATTAACTACCTTAGTAACTATTTGTTCTTAATTATTTTTTTACCATAGTAACTATAATAGTAAAACTATTTGAATTTTGGTTATGTAGAGTCAAACTATTTGAATTTTGATTAATATTTTATGTAAATTATTAATTTACATATTTTATTAATGATTTAACAACCATTTTTAAATTTTTATGAGAATTAATAATTTAGTGTAAAATATTAGTTAAAGTTTAAGTAAATTTGATAAGTAAATATAAAATTTGGGACAGAAATAGTATATTACAACCTGATGGTATATATACGATTCAATTAATCGTTTGTAATATGAGACGTTAAATAAACAAGAGCTTTTCAAAAAAAAAGAGTAAACAGGAGGTTACATTTGTAAATTAGACACATTTTGAGATTAAAAAAAAATAGTGTTTTTGTTCAAACTGTAGAGAATACTTATCAGAGTTCGGTAAGGCTCGAACTCGAGCTCGTTTGATTTCATAATTTTCAGAAAAATGTTTAAGCTTGAGCTCGGCTCGTAAAGGCTCGAGTTCGAACAGCTCGTGAAAGGCTCGAACTTGATAAGGCTCGAACTCGAGCTCGTTTGATTTCATAATTTTCAGAAAAATGTTTAAGCTCAAGCTCGGCTCGTAAAGACTCGAGTTCGAACAGCTCGTGAAAAGCTCGCGAGCAGCTCGAAACTCGATTCGAGCTTGAACAAGGAAAATTGGCTCGAGCTCGAGCTCGATAATTCGTTAATGAGCTCGAGTCTAAAACTCCAAAGCTCGACTCGGCTCGTTTACAGCCCTAGGTGATATGGGGGTCATCCGACCCTTCCAACTTCGGCAAGTAATGAGACTCTGCCATTGGGTGATATGGGGTCATCCGCACTATAGGAATTAAATTGAAAATTGCGCTTTCTATTAATCACCGAGCTGCAGAAGGTGGTGAAACTCTACTGCGGTGATGATACTGTAGAGGATCGGGGTGTTCGTAGTGACTGAGGGGGTCCATTCATTTTTTTTTTTAATTTTTTTTGACCTTTCTAGGTATCCAACTTCGGCAAGTGATATAATTTTAGTACCTTTAAATTTTTAAAAATATGTTTTTTATTATTCAAAATAATGAATCTAAACATTTTGACCCTTTAGTTTATAAAGTTTGCACTAAATTATACTTCTTCCGTCCCACCTGAATTAGGATATTTAGGTTGGGCACGGGATTAAGGAAAAAGTGTTAGTGGAGTAAGTGTTGTGAGTATGAAGAGAGAAGTAGAAGAGAAAAAGTGGGGTAGTGAATAATAAGTGGAAAGTTGTGAGTGTGAGTCCCATTAAATAAAACACTTCCATTTTTGGGTTGTCCTAATTCGAATGGGACACTCAAAATAAAAATTTGTCCTAATTCGAGTGGGACGGGGGGAGTACTTCCTCCGTCTTGGAGCACGTTTATTAAGGAAATATTGAAAAGTGGGGGTAAAAAGTCAAAGAGTTGGTCTTGTGAAAAACGTGTTTTACCTTAAGCAAAGGAAAAACGTGTTTTTCAAAAGCCGTTGGCGTTTTTTTAAAAAAGGGTTAATTGCAATTTGGTTACCTGAGTTTTTCGTCAAGTTTCAATTAGTTACCCAGTTTGTGTTTCGGTCAATTTAGTTATCGAATTTGTCTTTTTGTTACAATTGGGTGTAAAATTGGTTAGTTCGTCAAAAACCTAACGTGAATGGATGAGAAATGTAACAAAGTTCTTTCAAAATTGCAATGATCAACCCTAAAGTTTTAATTATTCCATTACACCCCTAAGTTCCTTTGACCAGTCAAATCCAGTCAAATAAAAGTCCTAAATACCCAAACTACTCCCATCCCAAACAAAACCCTCCCCTCTCCTTCCTCCGACCTCCCCTCACGCTGAAACAAGATATCTCACACACACACACTCTCTCTCTCTCTCTCTAAAAACCGACACACCCACCCACGCTCTCCGACACCGACGCCGGCGCCGACGCCGGCGCTCTTCATTTTCTCTGGCGAATATCCCCCAACCCCTCCGACCGGCCTCTATTTCAATCTTTGACTTTTGATTTGGGTTACGATTTTTCATTTTGATTTCGATTTAAAGCGCAAATCTGGGTTTGTTCCAAATTGATTTTGATTTCGATTTTGATTTCTAATTTTGATTTGGGTTTTGTTTAATGGTGTTTCTTGGTTTGTGTTTCGTGGCTTTTCTAACTCTTTGATCTGGGTTTTGTTATCTTGTTCATGTTTTAGAAACCCAGATCTGCCGTTGGTTTTAATTTTGAAGATTGCACTGGTCGTGGTGGTGGCACTGCGGTGGTGCTGGTGGTAGGCATGGTGGTGCTAGTAATCATCACCACCGGCAACGCCTCTATCTGGGTTAATCTCGAAATCTCAAGACAAATTTGTTATTTTTGTTGATTAGAAGATAGGTGGTTATGGTAGTGGCCGGATTTGGGTGGTGGTGATGACCGGATTTTGAGAAAGTGATGATGACGGTGGTTATCGTGGTTGCTGGACTTGGGCTTTTTATTGTTGTTGTTGGTTAGAAAGAAGATAGCTCTTAACATTAGTTAGTTTGGGGGTGTAATGGAATAATTTAAACTTTAGGGTTGATTATTGCAATTTTGAAAGAACTTTGTTACATTTCTCATCCATTTACGTTAGATTTTGACGAGCTAACCAATTTTACACCCAATTGTAACAAAAAGGCAAATTCGATAACTAAATTGACCGAAACACAAACTGGGTAACTAATTTAAACTTGACGACAAACTCAGGTAACCAAATTGCAATTAACCCTTAAAAAAACAAGCAGTGACATTTTCATAAATAACTGGGAGCATCATAAATGGCGAGTGTTAACATTACAAAGTGTCAGTACTTCAAACTGACGTTTATAAACATTGGAATTGACACTTTTCATAAGTGTCAATGTTAGTGTTTAAAAGTGCCAGCCATTACATTGACACTTTTTGATATTGATACTGACACTTATTAAAAATGCCAATGATAGTGTTAATAAGTGTCAGTGTACATGGCTGGCACCTTTTTACATTGCCACTGACACTTACGATCAAGGCTAAACAACTTCCCGTTAATTACAAAAATGCCACCGCGCCAATTTAAAAACACGTTGTAAGCGAACCTTAGGGAAAAACACGTTTTTTCTCAGATTTTCACAAAGTCAAATTGGTTGGTTATATAATTGTCCAAATTACTCAAAACTGAAGGTGTGGGGAAAAAAATAAATATAATATTGATAATAAAGTAGGTGTTTGAGAATAAAAAATAAAATGAGTACATTTTGAGAAAATTAGTTTCTCCCCAAATTACAGAAAGTTCACTTTTTTAAAAAAAAAAAAAAAAAACATTCAAGCATTTGACGAACATTTATCTAGGAACAAATTGAAAAGCAAGATTTTTTTATAATTTAGGAAAAAATTATATTCCCCCAAAATATTGTAAAATAAAATAAGAGAGTGGGGTAGGGAGTAGCAAGGGAGTTGTTGTTGTGAGTGAGCAAGTGTTTATTGAATACTAGGGGTGTCAGTGGTTCGGTCCAAACCGCGGTTTGGGACCGAACCGAACTAAACTATACGGTTTGGTTCGGTTTTTAAGCACAAGTAGTTCGGTTCGGTCTCAAAAATTGGTAAACCGCGTGGTTCGGTTTGGTTTGTGGTCTGACCCCTCCAGACCAAACCAGACCGAACCAAATCAAACCAAACCGCCAGACCGAACCACCAGATCAAACCGCCAGACCACATATATTAGTCATATATTTGTATGTTAAGTAACATTCACCTTTAAATTATTAAAATAATTTACATTACATTATATCATTCTTAGCTTTCGTTTTGCATCTTATTCAATATTCATTTCATCGAATGTTATATTCATTGAGGCACATAGTTAACAAAGTTCTGTAGTGTATTCACTTCCTTCGGCTTCTTTATTCGTTTGATATTTTCATTCTTCCGAATTTTCTCATTTAAACAGAGTGTAAACCATAATTTGAATCGTGATATGAACCTCAGTGTGAATGGTGGTTTAAATCACGATCTAAACCATATTCTAGACCACGGTCTGAACCAAGGTCTAAACCGCAGTCTGGACCACATTACTGAACCGCGGTCTGAACCAAACCGAACCAAGCCATGGCGGTTTGGTTTGGTTCGGTTTGAAATTTTTCATGGTTCGGTTCGGTTTGGAATTTTTCCAAACCGATGACTAGTGGTTTGGTCTCTAAAACGGCCGAGACCGAACCAAACCGAACCATTTACACCCCTATTGAATACATACGAGTAAGGTTCCGTTTGTTTCGCCTAAAACAATTTCCGGAAAATGATTTCCAGTAAAATGTTTTCCGGGAAATGACATAAACATGTTTTTGGTTGTTTGGTAAATCTAAGGAAAATGTTTTCCGGAAAATATTTTCATATGAAAATAACAATAATTTAATATGAGGAAAAGAATTATAATGAGAAAAAAAATTGAATGTGGGTGGAGATTTTGGGTTAGGGTGGGATGGGTGGTTGTAGGGGGGTGGGGTGGGGTAGGTGGGTGGTGGGGGGTGGGGGAGGTGTTCAAAAATAATTTTAATATGAGTAATTTTATTTTATTTTATTTTTTATTTTTTTTTGGGGGGGGGGGGGGTGGGGTGGTGGGGGTAGGGGTGGAGGTGTTCATTTTTTTTTTTAATATGAGTGAAAAGATTTATTATTATTTTTTTTTTGTGGTGTGGGTTCTGGGGTAGGTCGGGGTGATGGAGATGTTCAAATTTTTTTATTTTTTTTAATATGAGTGAAAAGATTTTTTTTATTTATTTTTTTTGGTGGGGTGGGTGCTGGGGTAATTGGGGGGGTTGTGGAGATGTTCAATTTTTTTTAATATGAGTGAAGAGATTTTTTTTTTTTGGTGGGGTGGGGTAGGGTGGGTGGGTGCTGGGGTAGTTGGGGTGGTGGAGATGTTCAATTTTTTTTTAATATGAGTGAAAAGAAGTTTTTTTTTTTTTTTTTTTTTGGTGGGGTGGGGTGGGTGGTGGGGTGGGGGTGGGTGCCTGGGGTAGTTGGGGGGTGGTGGATAGGATGGATGAAGAGGGTGGTGTTAGAGGTGTGGTGGGTAGGGTGGGGTTTTATGGAGAGTTGGGTGTGAGTGAGAGAGTTAACATTTTCCGGAAAATGACTTACTTAGTAAAAATCCGTAAGTCATTTTACTTAGAAATGAGGGAAAACCATTTTCCGGAAAATATTTTTCTCATTTTTCGGTGCGTAACAAACACCGGAAAATGAGGAAAACATTTTCCGGAAGTTATTTTACGCGAAACAAACAGAGCCTAAGTATTACTATCAAATTTTCATTTTGAGATACCCCCTCCATCCCTAAATACTTACATGTAGTTTCTCACACATATTAAGAAAAGCAATCAATACATATCAAATAGACTAAATTATTCTTTGAATACTAGCGGGTAACCCGTGCTCTGCACGGAAACCAATACTATGTCTTTTAACTATAGTTAACTGATATAGTAATCATCATTTTAACTAATACTATTAATAATAAAAATTAATCTATATGATTACTATTATTATAATAACTATTATAATTAAATAATACCATTGATAGTAATACTTAATATATATATATATATATATATATATATATATATATATATATATATATTAATAGCAATGATTAGTCTATATAATAATAATTATTAATATAATTATTATAATAAAATAATATTATTAATTGTAATAGTTAATTGATATAGTAACTATTATGATTAATTAATATTAAAAATTAATAATCTAACTTATATAATAACTATTATAATCAACTAATACTAATAATAATAATAGTTAATGTATGTAGCCTATTATAGTTAACCAATACTATTAATAGTAAAAAATAACTTATAAAGTAACTATTATGGTTAAATAATACTATTAATAATAATAATTAGCTATATAGTAACTATTATAGTTAACTAATACTATTAATAGTAATAGTTAACTAATATAGTAGTAACTAATACTATTAGTAGTAATATTTAACTAATATAGTTAACTATAATAGTAACTATTATAGTTAACTAATACTATTAATAGTAATATTTAACTTGTATTGTAACTAATATTGTTAACTAATACTATTAATAGTAATAGTTAACTATAATAGTAACTATTACTAATAAGAGTAATAGTTAACTATAATGGTTAACTATTATAGTTAACTATTACTAATAATAGTAATAGTTACTATAATAGTTAACTATTATAGTTACCCTTTTTAGTAACTATTATTATTCAAATGCAAGCTTTCTCCATTGTTTGTCCACATGTCAATACCATAGCTCTTTTGGCCAACTTTAATATATATATATATAGATTTCAAGTGCCTATGCAAATAAAGGCTTTTGCAATGACAACTACTTAATTATTAATAAGAGTAGTTTAGACAAAGTGTGTCAAAGTTTTATGAAAAATTGTAGAACTACAACTATTTTGAGACAAAAAATTTCACCTAAAACTGCAAGTATTTTAGGACGGTAGAGTACTCCCTCCGTTTCAAATTATCTGTCACGTTAGGAGTAAAAAATTGTTTCATAATATCTGTCGCTTTACTATTATCAATGCATTTTTACCTTTTTGTCTCAATTATACCCTTATTAATGATGGTGAAAGTATCTTTCATGCAAGCATTTAATCACCTAGAAAGTTGAATTATTTAAGGGCAAATGAGTCTTCTTAACATGCATTAATTATATTTTTTTAATATGTTTGAAAAAGTCTAAAGCGACAGATATTTTGAAACGGAGAGAGTAATAATCTTAGTTATGGATTTGTTATAGAAAAGAGAAATAAGCAAGAGCAATGTTAGAATACCAAAAGAAATGAGGCTTTGACCCAAAACATCCCTCAGCCAAATAAATACTACCAATAAGGACTGATATTTACAAAACCCCCCAATAAGTCCCTGGTATTGTTGTTGGACCAAATTACCCCTCCTCACCCAAAAGCAACCCACGCCAAACACGCCACTTCCCACATCCAAGTATCCAACAATGCTGCTCTCTCTCTCTCTCTCTCTCTCTCTCTCTCCACTCCTCTCATCCCTCTCTCTCTCTTACTTTTTCCCATTAAAATTTTAAAACGATATATCTTGCAATCTAGAAGTCGAAAAAATAATTTGACACCACCGAATTATTTGTATCGTTGAAACGAATCAAACAAGTATATTCAAGTTATGATTCAAATTTTAAAAATAAAAACTTCATTTTTCTCTTGTAAATAATTGACAAATCATTTTCATTTCTCAATTAATTTCACATTTGAATGATTACTCAGTTTTACACACTTGTGTCATTTTTCATTTATCACTTATAAAATTAATTCTCAATTGATTTCACTGTTGTATGATTTCACAATTATATGATTTCACAGTTGTATGATTTCACAATCATTATAATAACTGAGACATGCGTTTCACAGTTGTTCACACATGAATTTGAATATAATAACTGAGACATTCATTTAACAGTTATTCATAATTGAATAAAAACTGATAAAATCACCTCTCATTTTTCCCAATTGATAACTCAATTTATCGGTTTAATTATATAATAAATGAGACATTCATTTCTTAGTTATTCACATATGAATTTGAGTACAAGAACTGGTATTTTCATTTCTCAGTTATCAATTATGAAATAAATTTATAAATTTATCTCTTTTTTTATTATTAAAAATGAGTAATTGTTCAATTGTAAAGAATTAATACTCCTAACCCGAAAAAAAAATATATAAAAAAACTACAACAACAAATGTGAGGTGTAGTGTTAAATATATAATAGTCTAACAATGGAACAAGTAAGAAGCTAGGCATAGTGGTTAGCTGTCTTAGCCAAAACCAAGAGGTCTTGGGTTCAAACCCTCCCAAGAGCAAATAATTTTTATTTATAATACTTGAGGTTGCAGTGGGTGAGGCCCGGCGGTCGGTGGCGGATGGTGGTGGTGGCCGGCGGTGATCAGCGGGCGGTCAAATGTGAAGATGGCAGTTAAAATGGTCAAATGTTAGAGGTGTAGGAGGAATTTATTTGGGCTGGGGGTATTTTTGCCATTTAAAAGGTACAAGGGACTTATTGGTAAAATTGATTTGAACCTAAGGACCCTAAGGTAGATTTTGAAATATTGTGTTTTTATTGGTAAATATCACATTCCTCTAGGGACTTATTGGTAAAAATCCCAAAAGAAAAGAAATTTACAAATTTTAGTTACAAACACAATTGATAATAAATGATTAGATTGAGTAGTCGGGTCTACCAACACAAAATCTAACCGTTCATTAACAAATTGTATTTGTTATAAAAAAAAATTGTAAACAACTAAAGCAATTGTCGGTGATTCTTTTGGACCCCTTGTGTTTTAAAAGTTATCATTCCACCACCTTTTTTTTAAATTAGAGTATTTCTCTTTATGTTTATGTAACAACTAAACCTTTATAAAAAAGAAAACATAAAAAAAATAAAAATAAGAAGAAAAAATGAACATACTTTAAAAAGACCCTCGCCGCTCTAAATCAGGCAAAGTCATCTATTTTTATAGTCTCTCTGTCTCATAACAAATTTCTCATAGAATTTTAAGAACATAAATTAAGGAAAAATAAGAGGTGTAAGTGTGTAGGAGAAAAAAAGTGGAGTAAGAAATAGTAAGTGGATAGTTGTTGTGAGCGGAAGGAAAGAGAAAGAAGAAATAATCTTTTTCTTTTTTGGGTAAGTAGAAGTTTCGAATGATAACAATGATACGCCCAAAATGACGAAATGAGAAGTTTGTTATAGAACGGAAGGAAAGAAAGGAGTATTTATCAAACAAAATTGTTTATTATAACTTGCCCTCGATTATAAGTTAAACGTCTTCTTTTGGTTAGGCTTTGATGTCTCGTTATTAAAAAAGTTGGTTTTATGCATGATTTGTTAGTTCATTGCTAAAACATGGTGTGAAAACAGAAAACTATATTGCAAATTACTTGCAACAACAATGTGCAAAAAATGGTTTGGACCAAGCTCATTTATATGAAGCTCAATCTTAAATTTTCTTTGCTCAAATGACAAATTCATTCTCAATTTTTAGATTTTCAGATACCAATTAGTACAATCTATTCAATTATACTTCTAAATCCTCCATAAATTACATTAAAAAAAAAACTTGAGGATAATTCAAGCGTAGAACGAGTACGTTGAGGAATCCGCGATGATATTTCTCAATCCGCCAATGGTAGATGCCAGCATTATGAATGTTCCGATGAATATCCCAGCCTGAAAAACACTCGAAATCGTCGATTCTTGTATACATAATTAGCTCATTTTCGGGAGTATGGTCCAAATCATAAGCAGAAACAGAGATTACAAGCTTACTTACCCAATTAATGAGCCATGAAATACTGTATCTCCTTGGTTTCTTGACTATAAGCCATATTATGCTAGGGAGCTGCATCAATTTTCCAGCATAAATATTTTCTTTTTATTAGAAAGATTATAAATTTGATTAGTACAATGACCGAAAAACGAGGAAATGGGACGGACTTACAAAGTAAGAGGTGGGTGCAAAGCCAAATCCCCCAAAGAAACCGAGAAGATCACCAAAGAACGGGAGGGATACACCAACAAACAATGTGAAGGCTGCAAAGTCGTTAGGGGTAAAAGAGTCAGTCTGCAATATCTGTGGGGTGTGTGTGTGTGTTTTGAGAACAAGAAGATGATCTTACCAACATAAGCAGAACGAGTCAGGAGTCTGAGGAGGATTCCTGGTGGAACGTTAAATTTTTTCATCATTGTTCCCTCAAGTAAACCAAACACGGGCATTGCAAATACCTGCAAGAATCTCTTAAGAGTTACATTTCCCATGTTTGATGTATGTGTCTGTACATGAATATCCGTTAAGAGAGTAACGAACTGTAAAAAATCGTTAAAACAGAAAGGAAAATCCATTTTAACCTGATAGCTGCCAAGGACATGGACAACAACCATCAAGTTGGCAGCAGCAATGAGCCAAGATGGTCTTTCTAGAGTCACTAACACATTGTCTTTGACCTCATTCCCAAAGGCCCAGTACCCTATAAAAGCTACAGGAAAATAGCAGCACGCGTTTATAACATAGGCTCCGAGTGCACCTTTCCACATTGGTATCCGAGATGGCCTCTCTGGAGTGGAGGGAATGGTTGCCTGAATCTCAAGAGTCACTGCATGACCGGCGTATGCAAATGATATTTGACCTAATGCGTTAAAAACCCGAAATAGTGCATCCGCTCCGCTTTTACTATTGTAGGCGTAGCTCACATTCTCTAGCCTGCCGTGACTCAACGAACCTGCCCAAGCTATAGTTGAATAACTGCAATCAAAATTCAAACCAAGAGAGGTTAGTACGGGTACCGATGAAGGGTAATTTGGTCCAAAAATGCCCAACGATTCTAAATTCGCACTCAACTTGCAAAACATGGTCAGGATATCAAGTTACAGCTTCGTGGTGGCAAGACATGATTTTAGGCATCCGGGGTTGTTGAGGGGCGGAAATGTCAATTTACTGTTTTGAAATTCTTAATTTCGTATTTCTTGATTTGCTTTGTTTTCTTTGTTTTTAGTTTAGGCATTCTGGGTCATGTGGTGGTTGTATATGAACTTCTAGGCGTCATAAGAGTAGGCAGTTTTTGAATTTTATTTATACATGGAAGTGGTTTCGCGCAGACAATTGTTCGGTCATTCTCACACGCGATTCAACATCAGGTACTTGTGTATAACTGTTACTAAAAATGATTAAAAGTCAACTTTCTTAAATTTCTTCAGAAGTAAAAAAGATGCTCGTTTAAGGACAGAGGGAGTAGAAAGAACAAGTGGAAGAAGTATGAGACTTTACCTTAGAGACATGACAGCTGCAGCTAGAGAAATAGCGGAAACAGAATTGAAATCGGGGAGTTGGGAGAGGAGGAACTGGGAAGAACCGAAGATTATAATCCAGTACGATTCTCTAATATGGGTGCAATTTACACACGCCATTTCAGCAAACTTCTTGAGGCAGGTTCCACCAGTAACCATGAACACTATGTTGGCACCAACTTGTACTATTAGCTGTTGCGGTAGTACTATCCAGGCCCCAAGTTTTGGGCCAAAGGCGTATTTACCGAGGTCCAAGTAGCGATCGAAGCGGGTCCCAGGCACGCATTCGTGGAGCTGAATCATCTGCCACATTGTATGTAAGGTCATGCACCAAGATAATATCATCATCGCTGCTCCTGGACCCCTGAATGAGAAAAAAGAGAGCTCTTATGAGTGTTTACTGCTCAGTACAGTCCAACTGCACAGGCCCCAGATCAGTGTGCAAACAGACACACAGACAGAGTAGGAGGCTATACCATCCTAAGTAGGCCATGGCATAAGGCAAGCTGAGAACGCCGGCACCAACCATAGCTGTGACCGTGTGAAAAGTTGAGTACCACCATTTTGCTTCGCGGGTGGTCCGTTTAACCATTTTTCATCTTCAGGAACTTCCTGTAGACAACATATTTATACTAAATTCAGAAACTTCAAAAAGATCATGAGAAGTATTGACTTAAGCATCTGACCAAATAACATACTAACCTTGGGGAGGGGAGGAGAAGCATCTGAGACCATGGTGGCAACAACCAAACAAGAAGGATAAAACCTAAAATGTGGGAATGGGGGCTGAGATATATCAACACCATAATCATGTATTTGTAGTGGTTGATGGATCCGGGGCGTCTGTAGTAGTGCAATGGCAAAGCATTCTTGTTTTTGGACTGAACTATCATTAAGGGTAGGATTGTCTTTTGACCCCTTCACTCCCAACAACAAGGACCATGCATTTAAAGATTGAATTTAGGCCGTTGATGCAGCCAAACTGTTGTTCAGTCAGACTGCACAACCGCAAATCCATGTTCGAATACTTCAGGCTAAAGCACTAGTCTTGAGGAATAAAGCTAAAAAGAGAAAGGGCTCTTTTATTGGTAACCCCTGCTTTTTTGGTCTAGTTATTGCTACTAGCACTTAATTAACCATTATCTTTCTTGAATAATTGTATTCCTTCCGCCGGTAACATTTTTAAGTAAGGAAGAAGTTTAGTCGAATTTTGCAAATATATAAACAAGTAAAGCATATTCCTTAAAAGAATTGACAAGTCAATTGCGACAAGGATTAATGGGACTGGGACGGAGGGAGTATGAAACTAGACAAAATTTGAGCTCTGTACATTTCAGTTTGATAACACCGAACGAACTAATGTATTTTTTTTTCATGATGTTAGCTCAACATTTTATACACACTTTTATTTAAGCAACTAAAAGAAATTATAATTTTTCTGTATTTGGAAGTTCTAACAAGCTGGTGCACCCACTCACCCACCAATATGTCAGACTCAAATGTTCTCAATTTCCAATGGTCATTACCTTATTTATTATCAAGTGTTCAGTTTGCACAACATAGATACAAAAAATGAATGCATAGATGTTAAAGGGATAGGTACACATCTCACTCCGGAACCCGGGCGGGTCCAGATAAATGTCATGGCAGTCCCACTGCATTAAAGGCTGAGATTAAGTTCAAACAAATCAGACAACCTCTATTGATGGGAGTGAGAATGTCAAAAGACCATCATACCCTCAAAATTGGATCCAACGATTGACATTTCAACTGCTAAGCAGTCGGTTATCACCAATTCGAATCCATCTCACTCCTGTCTCTACCTCTCGTTCTTGTCATCTGATGTAAACAAAATAAAACTCAATATATACACACACACACAAAACATATATACAGAAAGAACACTTTTGGTATGCACTGGGTGCAAACGACTCTCTAACAGTCACACACACCTTCACTATCTGTGTGCGTAATGAGAGAGTGCATGCGCATGGGTCCGCATGAGATGGGTATATATGTGTGTATATACATATTGATGTAGCACACGATCCAGCGCAGTAGAGCAGACTCGAGGACCAAGCACCCGCCTGGTCTCCACCAAGCGCCCGCTTACTTGCTGCTGCAGTTTTGTCGAGTTTCTGTCAAAGTCCAAGTGCCCGCTTGGTTGTCCGGACAGATTTTTCCCAGTTTTCGTTTTACGTTTAAGTTGACACTTTAAGGGTATTTTTGGTATTTTGTTGTTTCGTTTTTAGAAGTATAAAACATATTTTTGGGTTTGTAAACACTATTCATTGTTTTTGTTATTCAATTGCAACTTTTGCACATCTTGTGTAAACCCTAAGTCATTCAATTGGCTTGCAGAGTAATCTCTTTGGGGATTATTGTAGAGGGATCTTTATCCTTGTGTTAAAGAGTTGATTTCGATCAATTCTTTATTATATTCCGCTGCGTTTCACATCAATTGGTATCAGAAAAGGACGATCCTTGGACGATGGCCAACGATATGAAGGACCTCATCACCGCTTTAACAACAAGTATGCAAGAAAGTATGCGAGTTTTTCAGGAAACTCAAGCGCAGGCAGCACCACCGCTTCACATGAGGCAGCTACTCGTCATGCGGAACTTTTGGCAGTGTTAGAGCGTGGTTTTGGTGCTCGTGGCAATGAAAACCCTAGAAATCGAGCAGATCCTCGTGGGGAACACCTCCACCACGATGATCCGGTTTATGGGGGTTTCCAAGAAGGAGCATATAATGAGGCCAGGGCAGCGCCTCAGGCCGATCAACGACCCAAGATTCGGGCTGATATACCGTTTTTCTCTAGTGAGTTGAATACTGACGATTTTATTGATTGGATTTCTGAGGTTGAAAAATTCTTTGATTTAATGTCAACTGAGGAGGATCGTAAAGTTCCTTATGTTGCATATAAATTACGTGGTGGTGCTTCTGCGTGGTGGACGCAATTGACGAGACAGCGAATTCGTAACCATTGCCCTCCCATTCGACGTTGGACAGACATGAAGACTGCATTGCAAGACCGTTTTCTACCCGAAGATTTTGATCAGGAGATTTACAGGAAATTTTTGGGGTGTAAACAGGGCAATCGAACAGTTGACGAATATGCTCGCGACTTTTACGCACGTTCTGTACGCACAGATGTGAATGAAACAGAATCACTTCAAGTCACACGATTCACCGAGGGTCTTCGTCTTCCCATCCAACACCAGGTGGAATTATTTGTTACTCATTCAGTCAGTGAGGCCATCACAAGGGCGAAAAAGGTGGAACGTCAATTATCATCTACGTTTCATTCGCCGGCATCATTTAGGAAATTTGGAGAAGGTTCTTCGAACAGTAACAAGAGCCAATCTTCTGTGGCTTTTCCTGATACGGGTCATACACAACCTCCAGTTACGGGTTCTAAGAATGATGATGGTAAAAATGTGACCCCCGCCCCTACAGCTCGGCGCAACCCCTCCACGACTAATACCGAACAACGACCTCCTAACCCTTATGCCAAATCCTATGGCGATAAGTGTTTTCGGTGTCAACAACCCGGTCACCATTCTAATCAGTGTCCTAATTGCCGAGGTGTTAACATGGTTGACCGAGATATGTTCGAGGAAGATGATGGAGACGAGTTTGAAGAAGAATGTCGGGTTGATCCAAATGATGAAGATTCGGATGTTGCTGATGATGATGGAATACATGAGTCTCTCGTGGTTCGCAGAATGATGTTGACTACCCCTACGGAGGAGTGTAACCCGGAGCGGCATAATATTTTTCGCACCAAAGGGAAGGTCAAGGATTTTGACACCATGTTCATTGTGGATAGTGGGAGCAGTGAGAACCTTGTGGCACAGAGTTTGGTAGATAAACTGAAGCTGGAGGTTCGTAAGCACCCAACTCCTTACACAGTCGGCTGGATTAATAGTGTGGGCAATATTAAGGTACATGAACAATGTTTTCTTCCTTTCTCTATTGGTAAATATAAGGATGAAGTATTGTGTGATATAGTTGATATGACTGCATGCCATGATCTTTTGGGTCGCCCCTGGCAATTTGATCTTAATATTATGTACAATGGGCGTGAAAATTTTATTAAGTTCACGAAACATGGGGTTCATTTTCATCTTTGTCCTTTGCGATCAACTGGTTTTCATCGCAAAGAGAGACCCAAGCCCCTTGTTTCTTTGTGTACTGCTTGCGAATTTGTGGAGGATTTGAAAGATAGTCCTTTTGTTCTTGCTGTGGTTAGTAAGGGTATTGATGGCAAGGTCAGTTTGGTATCTACATCTCTATAGCCTGTGTTAGATGATTTTCGTGATATTATGCCTGATGATTTACCTAATGGGTTACCGCCCATACGCGATATTCATCATAACATTGATCTAGTTCCTGGTGCTTCTCTCCTTAACCTCCCTCACTATCGTATGAGCCCTGCTGAACATGACATCTTACGAGAACAAGTGGAGGATTTGTTGAAGAAGGGTTATATTTAGGACAGTATGAGTCCTTGTGCAGTCCCAATCCTTCTAGTTCCTAAGAAGGATGGTACTTGGCGTATGTGTGTCGATAGTCGGGCCATCAATAAAATAACAGTAAAGTATCGTTTTCCTATTCCACGTTTGGATGATATGTTGGACATGCTTTATGGTCCAAAATCTTCTCCAAAATTGATTTGAAGAGTGGGTATCATCAAGTGCGAGTTCGCCCGGGGGATGAATGGAAGACAACTTTCAAAACAAAGGAATGGTTATATGAGTGGCTAGTGATGCCTTTTGGGTTATCTAAGGCCCCTAGTACATTCATGAGGTTGATGCATCAGGTGTTGAAACCATTTAACGGTAAATTTTTGGTGGTCTATTTTGATGACATCTTGATTTATAGCAAAACAGAGACAGAGCATCTTGAGCACTTACGGGTCGTTTTGCAGGCACTGCGCGAGAATTAGTTGTTTATTAATCTCAATAAGTGTTGTTTCATGTTAGATAAATTGTTATTATTGGGTTATGTGGTCTCTACAGATGGTATTCAGGTCGATGAGGATAAAGTTCGTGCTATTCGCAAATGGCCTACACCGACGACTGTTAGTGAGGTACGCAGTTTTCATGGGCTTGCTACTTTTTATCGTCGCTTTATTCGTGATTTTAGCACTATTATGGCCCCGATTACTGAGTGTCTCAAGAAAGGAAAATTTCATTGGGGTGACGAGGCCACTGCTAGTTTTCGTTTAATCAAGGAAAAACTGACTAGTGTTCCACTGCTAGTGTTGCCCGATTTTTCCAAACCTTTTAAACTCGAGAGAGACGTTTCGGTTGTGGGCATAGGGGCTGTTTTGCTCCAAGGGAAGAAACCGGTCGCTTTTATGAGTCAAAAATTGGAGGAGGCTAAAAGGAAGTGGACAACGTATGAGCTTGAGTTTTATGTCGTGGTTCAAGCAATTAAGCATTGGGAGAAGTATTTATTGCATCGCGAGTTTATTATTCACACTGACCATGAGGCCTTAAAATATTTGAATGGTAAACAGTCACTTAATCGTATGCATGATCGTTGGGTGGCATATTTGCAGCAATTTACTTCTGTTATCCAGCATAAAAGTAGATAGCAAAATATAGTGGCAGATGCCTTGAGTCGACGGGCTAGTTTGTTGGTGACCATGCATAATGTGGTTGTGGGGTTTGACTGTTTGAAGGAGCTATACGAGACTGATGCGGATTTTGCAGAAACCTAGGCCAAGTGTCGCGATGGTGGTACTACCGGCTTATTCCTCTTACACGATGAGTTTCTGTTCTATACGGACAAATTGTGCATTCGACAGGGGTCGGTTCGTGAGAGTCTTATTTCTGAGGTCCACCGTACCGGGCATTATGGACGAGACAAGACAGTCACTTTGGTTATGCAGAGGTATTTTTTTCCCCAACTTCGACGCGATACACAAAAGTTCGTTGAGAAATGCATGGTTTACCAGGTTAATAAGGGATAGTCGCAGAATACAGGATTATATACACCCCTACCCATCCCCGCGGGCCCTTAGGAGGATATTTCTATGGATTTTATTCTTGGGTTACCTCGTACCCAAAGATCTAATGACTCAGTTTTCGTGGTAGTGGATCGTTTTCCCAAGATGGCTCATTTTATTCCTTCTCGAAAAACTTCTGATGCTGCTCATATTGTCGGGTTATTCTTTAAGAAGGTAGTTCGTCTGTATGGGGTACCTAAAACTATTACTTCGGATCGCGATACTAAATTCCTCAATCACTTTTAGCGTACTCTTTGGCATATTTTCGCAACCGGGTTGCAGTTTAGTAGTTCTTTTCACCCGTAGACGTATGGGCAAGCGGAGGTGGTTAATCGCACATTGGGTTCGATGATTCGTTGTTTGTGTGGTGATCACCCCAAGAAGTGGGATTTGGTTTTTGCTACAGCTGAATTTGCCTTCAATAACATGCCCAATCGCACTACGAAGAAGACTCCTTTTGAGATTGTTTATCAACGGCCTCCCACACATACTCTTGATTTGGTTCCATTGTCAAAGCTTCCGGGTTACAGCATTGCAGCTGAGCACATGGCAGAGAAGATTGAAGCGGTTCAGAATGCAGTGAAGACGAATATTGAGGCGTCGAACGCGAAGTACAAAGCTCATGCGGATCTACGCCGTCGTTCAAAGGTCTTCAATGTTGGTGACTTAGTCATGGTTCATTTGCGCAAGGAGCGTATTCCCCAAGGTACGTATAGTAAGCTTCATCCCAAGAAGATTGGTTCATGCAAGGTTTTGAAGAAGATTAACGATAATGCGTATGTTGTGGATTTGTCGGATGGGTGGAATATTTCTCCAACTTTTAATGTGCCGGATTTAGTTGATTATCACCCGGATATTCCTCTTTATGTTGATGTGGATTCGGGGACGAATCATTTTCAAGTGGGGGAGCATGATGTAGCACATGATCCAACGCAGTAGAGCAGACTCGGGGACCAAGCGCCCGCCTGGTCTCCACCAAGCGCCCGCTTACTTGCTACTGCAGTTTTGTCGAGTTTCTGTCAAAGTCCAAGCACCCGCCTGGTCTCCACCAAGCGCCCGCTTGGTTGTCCGGACAGATTTTTCCCAGTTTTCGTTTTACGTTTAAGTTGAACACTTTAAGGGTATTTTTGGTATTTTGTTGGTTTCGTTTTTAGGAGTATAAAACTTATTTTAGGGTTTGTAAACACTATTCATTGTTTTTGTTATTCAATTGCAACTTTTTCACATCTTGTGTAAACCCTAAGTCATTCAATTGGCTTGTAGAGTAATCTCTTTGGGATTATTGTAGAGGGATCTTTATCCTTGTGTTAAAGAGTTGATTTCGATCAATTCATTATTATATTCCGCTGCGTTTCACATCACATATATATAGAGAGAGAGAAAGAGAGAGGGAGGGAGGGAAAGAGAGATCGATCGTGTAAGGGTTTGATCAAAAAATCATATAGTTGTAATGTGGGAAACACAAACACCATTAGTCTCTTGAGATACGTACCTGACTGCTGGAAATGCAAGGAATCAACAGGGGCAAAATGCTATGTTGGGATTGGAGCCAAAACCGAGGAGAAGATCAAAATCGTGGAGAGAGGAGCAGCAGATCGACACTCAAGAGGAGTGGGCGACCGCTCAAATGGGTTGTGATGAATCTGGCCGTAACAGGAGTGGAGTTGGCGACCGCACAAGGTGGAATGGGCGACTGCCTACTCCGACGGGGAGACTGGGAGTTGGCGTGGAGTAGGCTGACGCGTAGATGGAAAGTTGGAGTGGAAAAGGAATCAAATTCCTTAAAGGAATTAGATTCCTAATTCCCATCTCATGTGAATAATACTTGGAGAAGAAGTATTATACTCCTTCTGTCTCAAGGACTCCGGGTAATTAGATTTTGATCAGTATTAGGTTTTGTATCCCTATAAATATATTGTGACTACCACCATAATATTTTGTACTTTACTTTGTGTAGGAGAAAGTTAGGATATCAAAAGAGAGAGCACAAAATAGTGTCTAGGAGGGGGCCGGGGGCCTAGGAGAGCCATGGGGGCGATCCTACAACCCGGCCATGACCGTGTTTGTGTATTCTTTGAGAGGTGAGATAATATGCATGAGAGATTATTATTGGAGAGTAGCCATGCTAGATCTATGTGAGCGCATGTGCTAAGTTGTAATCCTTACATATATTATTATAATGATATCCTGGCTAAGTGCCCCCAGATGTAGTCATGTGCTGATGAACTGGGTTATCAAACATCGGTGTTATTTGTTCTTTCATGTTATTATTTCATGTATTGATTATTCTCCTATGTTATGTGACTGCTAGTATGAGCTAGTGGATGCGGAGATCCCCCAAATTAGACTAATGATGGAAATGTGCTAGTTGGTTGGTGATTTGTGTCTATCTGAAAATGATTATACTTGCCAATCTTTATTATAGTGCAATATAATGTTCACGGGTAAACTTAGCACAGATCTTTCCAAATTGGTGGGTGTCATCTTTCTCACTAACAAGTGTCCCCAGAAGCTGCTTTAGAGACCGAAAGTTGACCACAAGAAGCTTCGTACCAGAGATCATAATTCCCTTTCAGCTATATTCTTCTCGGTCCCAGGCAAGCCGATGTTGAACCTAGTACAATCATGAGTTTATTTCACATATGGCTTATCAGCTTAGAAAGCTCCCTCCAGATTAACTTTTGCTGCTTGCAAAGAAACTTGTTCCGGGCCCCACTAACTGTGGCTTCCCGCTGGACCTTGAACATAAGCTTGACCCATACCCGTGCCCACCATTTGAGATGGTTGCTGCTGATGTGGTAGTAATGACGGTTGTTGTAGAAATTGTGGAATCTGTTGTTGTTGCTGCTGTTGATGTTGTTGTTGTTGTTGCTGCTGTTGTAGCGGCGGGTGGTGCTGAAATCTTACCCCGGGAAAAAGTGTTCCAAGCAACCGATTGGCTTTGTCAGAAACACACAGCAGCAGTGTCTGTGATGGTAACGGAATGACTGCACACTGGAGGGTTTATAAAGACAGTGTCAATACCAGAACAGGAAACTTTTAGTACTAGCTACGCTACAGAATATATGTAAGAGAACTGAGACAAGGATATTATCCAATGATTTTTTATTTTTTTTTGATGAGTAGAAACTAATCTATGATGCTTTTCATTTCTTTAAAATAATATTACATTACAGAAATATTTCAATTATTACTTATCTAATGATATCATGTTTAAGCATCATGCTAACTGTTAGTATTTAATAGAGTATTAATCATCGTTAATAATATGCGTTTGATTTTTTTACTTGAGTAACTTTTGAAATAATATTTAACTAATCAAATTTGGTGAAATAAAATAAATTAATACTAAATTTTTTATAAAATAATGCCATGTGCCAAGCAAATGTTACTTATGATGCAAGCAACTGAATGAAGTCAGCAGTTAATAAGGGTAAAATAATCCCAGAAAAAGTCTACCGACGAAATGGAGAAATGCTAATAGCAAAGTACCCCCTCCATCTCATAACAATTTGCATCATTTTGCTCCGACACGGGTTAAGGAAAGAGTATATATAATGAAAAATATTGTGGGTAGAAAAGGGGTTGTGAGTATGATGACCTGAGAGTGGGACCCACAATTTAGACGTGCGAGTATGACAAGTGGGGTAGAGAAAAAAAGAAGAAAGGTGGATAGTTTAGGAAAAGAGACTTACGAGTGGGACACCCAAAAAGGAATTTGGTTTAAGTTGTTATGGGACGGAGGGATTACCTCCGATTTAGTTATTTTAAGTCAGAGAGCCATTAAAGACGGGGAACAAGTATGGGACCAAAAAGTGATTCAATCCTATGAGAATGATGCATAATCTGCAGGTTGCTTACGAGCTTCTTTTCTCGCAGCTGTCCAAGAAATCCATGCTGATACATTGCGCGGAAAACAAGAGCATCCACCTTTCCAGCATAATGCCTGATCGTATGATGAAAGTAAGAAACATACACAGGAGCTGGCAGAAGGTTACATAGCAAATGGAGCACATCACAGTAATACGTACTTGTTATTCATGTGGTCTTGAGATATAAGCCGAACTATTTGCATTGTCGGTGGCCAATTAGCTGCAAGCCTGTAGGTGAAACAAGTAAATCAAGAAAACAAACACACACAGGCCAAAAAGATGTCGCTTTGTACACACTTGAAAGGCAAAAAAAGCAAACAGAACAAACAATCCGACTATGCAAAAATTTCACTATGGCTAGAGCCTAAACTCCTTCCGAAACTTGTAAGCAGACAAACATCAAAGGCCTTTAAGTAGCAATATGGTTGTTTATCTTGCACACAACCACAGAAAGGCAAAATCAAGTAGATAATTTTCTGACATCCCAGATGGACATACTCTTAAAGATACAATGACACAGGAAAAAAATAATCATTCGACCACACTACTAAACCATCCAAGTAATTTGTATTAGAAGTACGCTAGCTTGTGAACAGTTTTGAGATACTGACGATGAACTTACGTTTCAGAAGCTGACGTTCTCCTATAACCCTGCAACAATAGGATAGAAGGTAATGCCTATGCATCAGTTGATTTTCAAAATTTTAACAAGAGCTTATTAGAAGTTGTGTTTTAAAGTAGTTTTGTACAAAGAGTCATATTCTAGAAGAGCGAGCCCAAGTAACTGAAAAAAAAAAAAAAAAAACTTGGTAGTAAAGTATTCCTATTATAAGAAACTACAGATGGATGTGTTAAGTTGAATCATAGACATGAACTAACATCAAAACAAACAGTTAAAAAGAGAAAATTTTGTTTCTAAAGAAGAGAATGTTACTCCACCCGTCCCACTTGAAGAGGTGTGGTTTGACCAAACAGGCACATTAAGGAAAGTGGTTGACAATTGATTAAATCTTCAAATTACCCCCCTCAAAACATTTGAATTCAAACAAGGAGCCGAGTTTTGAATCCAATTAGGCAGGAACGAAGGTTAGCATAGTCAGTTGATTGAAAAAGGACGGTCCAAGAAGGAAAGTTGGTCTTCAAATGAGATGGCCCAAAAAGGAATAAACATCTCTTCAAGTGGGAAGGAGGGAGTTACATATGAAAACACCCGTTCCCTGTTAGTGTTGCAAATGACAGTGAAACTACTCATTAGCAACATAAGAAAGAGGGTCTCTGTTACCCGGACTCTTCAAATATGTTGAAGTACCCGTGTCCGACACGACACCCAGACACCTAATTTTTCATTCGGATACGACAAGAAAAAATTGAAGGAAAAAAAGGAGTGAGTTGACTTCATTTATAAAGATTTTACAAACTTTAATGTTGTTTTACTTAATTATACAATACTCCCTCCGTCCCACCTCACTTGAGACTTATTTCTATTTTGGTCTGTCCCACTTCACTTGAGACTCCCCAAAATGGTAATCTTTTTATAATTTTATATTCAATCTACCTCACCCACTCATTATCTCTCCATTTTCCACCACACAATTCATTCAATCAACCTACTATTAACCCCACTCATTCTCTCTCTTCATTTTCTACCACACATTTTCTTTATTTTATTCTTTTTCCTTAGTTATTGTGCCCACCTCTTAGGTCTCAAGTGAGGTGGGACGGAGGGAGTATATCTTAGTAAAAAAGGAGTGAGTTGACTTCATTTATAAGTAAAGTATAAATAGTCTATTTATACTATTTTGATTTGTCCTGAAATAATGCTCGTATCCTGTACCCGTGTCCAAATTTAGGACGGTGTCCCAGTGTCCAAAACTATTAAGAAAATTGTATCCGACCCTAGGATCCGTATCCGTGTCGGATCCCGGATACCGTGTCCAGTTAACATAGACTAGGGTACAAACCTATTGAAAACAGAATAGGACAGTAATACAATTTCCTTTTTAAAGTCAGAAGGAGCTATAATCTAAAATGCTTGACATGCATAATATAAGAGTAAAAATGAGCGGATAATGAAACATACTTCTAATACGGTGATAAAAACAGCCTGGCCTCGTCGCTGCCCGTATAAGTTACCCTGCATCAGTTAAGTCACTCAAGTTACGCCATTAATTGCAAAAAAAAAAAAAAAAAAAAAAAAAACACTCTGCACCAAAAATTGAACGACTAGTTGACATAGAACCCATTTCTGGCAACTGTACTGGAGGATAGATGCTAAAGGTATGTGGAGATATCTCAGACATAATATAAAACAGTTTAGAAGGAAGATAACATAGTGAGTCTCAAAATTTACAGAGACTGTACGAATGAAATTAGACAAATTGATTGCCAACAGATTTTAAAGAGGATTGTTTGACGAATGAAAAATGATTCAAGAATTGAAGTATCCTAGAAACCTGTATCTCTCAACCAGCCCTTCTCTCAATCTTGTCTAGTCAAAAAACTACTTTGGGCGCAAAACAATGGTTCATAAGACACCAACTATTCCATCCGTCAACAAGAACAAAAATTAAAATAATCAAGAATCAATGTCCAAAGTTTCACTATTAAACCTAAGGTGGAAGATAAAACTGTTAACAAAAAATTCTCAGACACTGTCTGCAATTCAAACTTAAGATGTAGTCTCTGATGATCATTTAGGTCTTACTCTTACCTCCCAAATTTTAACGTATTTTGATTGTGCTGATTTTGGTGCACTTGATGTCTGTAGGGAGAGAGGCACATTAGCTGCTGCATTGTTATTTAGACTGAGAGACTGCATTGCTGGTTGTACTTGTTGAGACAATCCTGGAGTAGGCATCATTGCACCATATCCAGAAGACGTACCAATTGGGCGTGTCATTCCATTGACCATAGGTTTCAAATCTTGCACATGTGGAAAATGCTGAAATGCAGGAGCAGATACCATGGAAGATACAGTAGAAGGCTCCTGAACAAAAAATTCTCATTAACTCATGGCCAAAATCTTAAAATAGAATTATGGCTAATGAAAAAAGTGTTCCTTATTTTTTACTAATAAGCAGCAACGGATATAATAGGTTTAAATTCAATGACTTACAACTTTGACAGTTGCAGGGGCAATGCTACAAACAGATATTGGTAGCCGGTTAATCAAAGATCCGTTAACTGAAAAAGGAAAGACCAAAGGTCAACCAGGTAAACTATCAAAAACTAATATTAACCACCACTCTGTGAAAAAATCATTCGATGCAGGACGATTGACAAGATTCAAACTCAAGGTTATTCAGCAAGGTCATTGAGAACCACAATCAAAAAGTTTAGCGATCCACAAGCAACCAAAAGAATTCAATCGCAGGAAAACCAAATGGCTTTCTATTCCGAAATCTAATTACAATGCTATGATTACATCAATCTAGACTCTGAAGATGCCCAGTTGTATGAGCTGACAAAAGTCCCCCATAACATTCTACAGCAAATGAGCCAAACATTAGCAAAGAAATTAAGCCTAGTTGTCTTCATAAGAATATTTGTTAACATCGAGGATGATTCAATTTGCATATATTTTTTCTTATCAAAGTTCATTCTAGTAGACCAAGAAAGTCGAACTGTTTGTTTTTATATATATGTAGAGAGATACATAAATTATCTATAAATTATTATTTCTTTAGTCTTCCCTTTTTTTTTTCCTCTCGTTTCTCTTATTTTTCTTCACTTATTTACTCTTTGAATACTATTCTTAGCTTTCATAATTTGTTTTTATAGTTCTTGTACTTTTTATCTATTTGTCTTCATCTATTCTTTTCTATTTCTAAAGTTAAAAGAATTATAAAAATTAACATATTCCCTTCAACATTGCTTCCCAATTATTCAATGGCGATTCACGTTAGCTGGCCCCAAATCATTTTGGAAGTAACGCTTTTTTGTTGTTGCTGTTGTTCTTGTTGATGAGTTTCTAAAAGTTCTCATTGATAGTTTTAGAATGTGTGTCCCCGAAAGGCATGATGGTGCGCTAGGTTAAGTATGCTTGGAGTGTTACATAGCTATCACAAAACCTCTTAGGAGTAACGGTCGAGGTGGAAGCCAAGACTGATTGGTAAGGAGAAAGAGGGCAAAGCTGCAGGCTGATTCTAGAGAGAATGCTCTCTAATCTCACTAAACCAAGTCTCACGAAAGAAGTGGTTGAGATGACCAAGTCACGGTAAAAACCAAGTTATTACCTCTATATATAGAGAGTGTGAGATGACACAGAGATTCCTCTGCTAGGTGTCATCATCCTAGTGGTCATCCATTAAGCATAAGATAAGTGTTCCATTTGGGACCACAATCAAAATTTTCTCTCCTTAGTAATCAGGTCATAAGCACATGTCAAACATCATACTCCCTCCGTCCCATAACTATGTGCACAAATTTCCATTTTGGGTGTCCCATTGATAAGTCACACTTTCCTAAAATGGCAAAGAATCTTTACTATTCATCCCACTCATTCTCTCTCCTACTTTACTTTTACACTCACAACACCAATCAACCTACTATTCCCCACCCCACTTTCTCTCTCATACTTCACTTTTCACACTCACAACAACTACTCATTACTATTCATCCCTTAATTCCCGAGCAAAACCCATTTTGTGCACATAGTTATAGGACGGATGGAGTATTCGTGTAATGTGGAACACATACAAAAAGTGAGACTTACTACTGACACAAGCCACCAAACCTATATTTCTTGAGGTTCACAAACACGGTTCAGTCTCGTAAGGTTCGAGGACCCTAGGCCGCTTGGGCCTAGAAAAGATCAACGGATAGTACCATAAGCCACGTCATTCCTTAGGGATATAAGTGCTACTTTAGGTTGTTGCCTCCTACTTTAGCTGTGAAGTTATTTTGAACCCTTACTGATTGGAGGTTGGGTCAAGGGCTTGCTCAACCTCCCAGGATCAGGAGAAAGTATTCTTAGGAATCTTGTTGATTAGAAGGAAAGGCCCTTGGTCCAACTGGACTTTGTAGGGTCAGTTCCTCTTTACTTTCTCTTTGTTCCTCTTTACTGAGCTCTTTAACCTAAAGTTGACTTGCTCATAAAGACTCTTGATACATGATAGAGCCGAGGTGCAGACATGAGAACATAAGTTATCAGTTGGGTTAATGTACTTGGTCTCTTAGGTTATTACTGGGATTCTCATACCTTATCATTATCTAGGTTCTAGTTCTGGAGCAATTGGGTGATTGTGACGCAATCACTTGAAAGTGACGTGGTACAAGCCTTACTATTGGTAAATGTGTCATACCTTACACTTAGCTTACCGAGATTAGAGAGCACCCCCTCTAGAATCAGCTTTTGCTAGGCCTGGCAATTGTGGCTTGTTGCCCGCTAACCCGCTAATTACCCGACCCGTTAAGTTAGCGGGTTAAAGCGGGTCACCCATTTCAACCCGCGAAGCTCAACGGGTCGACCCGACTCAACCCACCCGTTTCAACTCGCAAGAATAACTAGCTTGGGTCGACATTCTATGGTGGAAAAACAAAAAAAAAAAAAAAAAAAAAAAATTAATAATAAACGGGCCGGGCCGACACAACCCGTTACCCGACCCGTTTCAACCCGACCCGTTTGACCCGTAAATTTAAACGGGTTCTGGCGGGTAGACCCGTCTTAACCCGCCAACCCGCTAGAACTCATCCCGACCCAACCCGCCCAATTGCCAGGCTTAGCTTTTGCCCTCTTTCTCTTTACTAATAAGTCTTGGCTTCCACTTCGACCTTTACTCCGAAGAGATTCTTTGATATCGTATCACATCAAGCATACTTTACCACATACACATCACACCTTCCTCGGACACTCACATTCTATAATAGTAAAATTAATGGTGCATCAATATTTTTTTTAAAAAAAAATCAAAGGATAATCAATGTTTCTTAAATTTGTTGTCAAAGTTCAATCAAGTTCATTTTAGGACAGGGAGAATGAAAAAGGGGCGTGAAATTTGTACGACTTGTGTATAGAGATAAAACACACACACACACACACACATAACCATAAGTGAAAAATGACTTCAACAGAGTACACAATAACAACAAGAACAACAAAGCCTTAGTCTCAAAAAGATTTGGGAATTGGGTTGGGGTGGGGGCGCAACACGGGGACTTTCCAGGGGTCACCCATCCTAGGACTACTCTCACCCGAGCACGCTTAAGTATGGAGTTCACATGGGATCCGGTGCATTAGTGGTGGTATGATCGAAGCCCACTCTTGCCATCACATTTCTCTCTCCGGCTCTCTTCATTGGCTTGCAACAGATCTTTCACATGGGTTCCAAGGCCATCAGGCATGGGTTCAGCCCAACACATGAGACAATTAAGGTCCTCACTAGGACTACTTGTTGGTTGAATGAAGAAAGCTTCAAAAGGGTTCATTATTGATTTGGCCTTCGAGTGGCATAACGAACCGTTCAGTGAAAGATAAAAGAGAGAAAATTAGTGCAACTGACTATGAAGTTAGCTTTCAGTTACTCGTATTATTTTTCTCATTGTTTAAGGGTATTTTGAAAAAACTGGTTAAATTTATACTTCTCGCCATACGCCTATTTTTGAGGGACAAACAAAGATTGAAAATGTGACTCTTCTTTTAAAATGGAGGGAGTATCACTAGTCTCCACTCCCTCTTCTTTCTTATACAACTACTTCACAGTGGAAAAAGAATGGAGGAAAGCTGAAATCTACAATAATATGCAAACTTGTCTCCTACTATTCAAAATACAGCCAGAGCAAGATTCTTCCGCCTAGAAAATGAGAAGTATTATAAAATGATAAACTCAACATGCAACATACCTGATGGAATAGAAGTTGGAGGTGGCACTGAAACCGGAGGAACTGAACTTACTTCCATCTTCACACGAGTTTGATTCAATAGTGAATTTGTCATTCCTGTCCGACTTAAAGCAGCAAGAGCCTCCATGAAATTTTCGGAGATTAGAACAAGATGATCCAGTGTCTTAACATTATCTATAGGAGGATCTGCTGCATGAGGACTACGTTTTCCCTGAAATGAACACATGATTGGCCATAAGAATGCATAACTTGGTAAAAACATGCTATCATCATGAGGCTTAAAACATCACAGAAAAGTACGGTACATTGTACATAATAAAGCACCATACCAAAACCTTTTACATGATATGATGTGTGACAAGCCTACATGATATACAAAACTCATGGTATCCATTGAACCAACATATAGAAAATTACTTGCACCCTGCACCCACATGCATGTCCTTCCAACAAGCCTGCACCTAGTACACAAACTAAAATCTCATAATGTTTGGTCACTAGTGGTTGCCGCTCCATCAAGGATGTGAATGGGTTTACACACATACAAGATATGTGGTATCTGTATCATATGTATTATCAAATGGTGTTCTTAACATACGAGACAAGTAAGAACCATTTTGAAACAACAACTACGAAAAGAAGCTTAAGATACAGGATATGTGCTACATGTATTCTTGAATGGTGTTCTCAACATATAAGACGAGTAAGAACCATTATGAAACTACAGCTACAAAAAGAAGCTTTAGACTCGAGAGGGATCCTTAAGCAGAAAGAAGAAAGGCTGATGACAGCCACTTTTGCTGTACAAGGGATAAAATGGAATAGTCAAGCTTTAGTATCCAACGAATATCCATATGAATCACATCCGAGTTACTTAAAGGTCACTTAATTATGAAAAGATGGAGCTTGGAAATTATTCTTAGTAAAGAAACAAGCCGTCAGTGGAGGACGAGAAAGAGAGATAGAGAGAGATGAATAGGAAGTCACATGTGACATGTTGATCAGCACATACCTATGATTGGACCAACTCTACTTTATGGTATGGTGTTGGACAGCTAAACTGCCACATGTTCAAAGTGAGTATGGCCGAGAGGACAAAGGTTGAAGTGTGATAAAACTTACGTAAGATCATTTTCAAATCAAATACATTCGGCACTTCAAAATGCAGACCTGTTGACTCTTTTACGTGATAGTATATGCCGCAATAGTTGTCCTCTTCAGACTTAAGAACTACTCCCTCTGTCCCAAAATGATGGTCCCGTTTGACTTTTCAAAACATTTTAAGGTTACCTTATAAGTTTTGGAAATTCAGTGATTTGAAGCCTTCATTTTGGAAATGAGACAAACTTTCTGGGACAAACAAAAAGGGGAAATGGAACTATCATTTTGGGACGGAGGGAGCAATACTTTAATGACTTTTTCAAGAAAATTTATCAGGTGGGTAATGAATTAATGATAGAACAATTCAGCAATAAACTTGAATGCTCCTAAATTCAATGGATTCAACCCGGATAAATTTCCGTCCAGAAAAAACCTACATAATTTCAAGGATTAATAACTATCTCTACTTTTGTAATTCCATAAAATCATGATATTCATTGTGCCCTCTTCTATCTGAAAACTCCATGGAAGACTAATCAGCCCCTTCACATAAGACAAAAATTGGAGCAGAAACAGATGTTCCGAGTAAATAAGGACAAAAAAGAATATTGTTGTTGTCTCTAGGCATGATTTTGGTGATACAACCTTGGGGACTTTCTTAGAGCCTATGGACATGGCAATTCAACTTGCAACCAGTTAAGAAAATGTAATTCATGTCAATCATAATAAAAATACAGTAAACCTTTTGAAAAGATTAAGTGGCACAAAACAGAAGTTATATAAAATGTATAACCTTGTTGACCACTGTAAACATGCTGAAGGGGGGAGGGGAGACTAGATCATTACCGCATTGTAGATTGCTCTAAGTTTTGGGAGCTGCTTTGGACAAATAACCGATAGAGAAATAGAACACTGCAGGCAAGTCATGGATCAGCATACTTGTTTTTCCAACCATTAAAAGTATCATCACCTTTAAATAAGAACAATTCTGTTATAGTACCTGGGAGAATGATTTAGCAACTGTCTCAGCATCAGATAAACGGCTGTGCGGCTCACTCTGCTCAGACATCAAATTTTGTGGTCGATAAACTGGTGTGGGCAGTGGATATGGATTACTAGAAGCAATGAGAATGCAATGCCTTTGGATATCTGCATTTTGTTGAGCTTGGCTTCCATTTGGGGAAGGGAGCATCTGGTGAATATGTATTTTTGAAAGTATTACGAGTAGAAAAGAGATTGTGAGTATGATAAGTGAGTTAAGATTTGCAAGTGGGACCCATAAATTAAGTGTGTGATTATGACAAGTGGGACCCCATAATTGAAGTGTACGATTACGTCAAGAGGGGTAAGGTAATAAAAATTGTCCATTTTACAAAGTGGGACTTATCAATGACAACCCCCAAAGGGAAGCTGGGATGGAGGGAGTATGTATTCATATAACAACCCCTGATATAAATACATACGGAGAATAAGAACTACACACCATAAGAGCTTCACCAAGCCCTTCTGCAATTGCAGCATCATTGAAACTAGGGGTGTCAGTGGTTCGGGCCAGACCGCGGTTCGAGACCGAACCAAACCAGACCATGCGGTCTGGTTCGGTTTTTGAGCAATCATGGTTCGGTTCAGTCTATACAATTCCCAAACCAGGTGGTTTGGTTCGGTCTGTGGTCTGGCCACTATAGACCAAACCGAACCGAACCAAACCGAACCGATTCAGACCGAACCGTCAGACCGAACTGCCAGACCGAACCGTGGAACCGAACCCCAGACCAAACCACCGAACCGCCGAATACTGACCGTAGGATTATAAGTAAATTAATTATCCATCGTTAGATTTCAGAAAACCTAGCATCAGTATCCCACTCACTATCCCTAATGTTCACTTTCATTTCACGCCGCAGACACAAATCGCTCTTCCTCTTCGTCTCTCATCTCTCTCCCTTTTCTCTCTCCAAATCGATCGCACTCAACTCATGGTTCCTCTTTTTCTTCGTGGTCAACGCACTCTAGCTCCGACCTATTTTCCGATTCACCGTTTTTCCGATTGATTTGATTTTGGTTCGATTTTCCATAGTCAAACCCTAGCCCCTCAAATATGGATGATGATAATGTTAATCGAAGTCAAAGTCAGGTAAAAATCCTTGCTTGTTATCATAAATCTGATTCATATGACCATGTAAAAATTGCTTGATTTTGGAACATATATGCGCTACTCAGTATCTTATTATGGGTCTGTTGAACATGAACATGTAGAAATTGTTTGATTTTGGTTCGATTTTCTTCGTGGATGATTGATTTATTTTTTTGGGATTCAATTTTCCATTTTTTTTTGTTCGATTGATTTGATTTTGGTTCGATTTACTTGATTTTGCGGAAATTTATTATAGTCAGAATATGTATATAAATTTTACATAGTGTTTAATGCAACTCTTATTCTCTTATGTGTTTATAGGTCGAAATGTCAAAGAAGCGAAAGGCTTCAACTCAAGACACTGAAGTTGCTTCATCTGCTGTATCCAGCGATGTTAAGGGTAAAGCTTATACCTCTGAAGTCTGGGATCATTTTGATAAATTCATGGAAGGTAAAAAGCTTTTGCATTCCCTTTGTAAGTATTGCAAAAAAAAATATAGTGCTGGATGTGGCACTATTTTGTTGTGGTTGAACTTGAACATTTTACTTTTTTTTTTTATGTTGGATTACTTCAGTGTGTGGTCTGGTCTGTAATATTTATGTTGGTTTGTGTAGAATGTTGGTTTGTAATATTTTGTTGTACTTTGAAGATTGTTGTTTGGCACTTTACTACCTTTTTTGGATGATGTACAAGTCAGTATTTTGAAAATCACATAAGTCTGGTCTGTGGTCTGGTCTGTGGTCTGGACCGTAAATTCAGACCGCGGTTCAGACCGAACCGAACCAGACTATAGTGGTTCGGTTTGGTTCGGTTTAAAAGTTTTTATGGTTCGGTTCGGTCTGAGATTTGACCAGACCGATACCTAGCGGTTCGGCCTCTAATTTGTCCCAGACCGAACCAAACCGAACCATTTACACCCCTAATTGAAACCGCCCCCAGAAAAGGGTATAGATGGTAGCCACTTAAAGAAAACATCAATATGACTTGTCCAGCCACTCCGTTGTACTAAGCAAGCTGAATGAATGATGGACAGTAAAATTATGAATGAAGAATGAGTGAAAAGAAAAGGTGCACTGTGTGAGTCATAATGTGCGTGTGAAGGGAGAGATACAATTAAGATCAAGGTACAAATTAATATATACGAAGTGCTGGCAAGATTCTACAAACAAATTTTACATAAATGGTACTCATAGAGAAGAAAATGACAAGGAAATGACAAGTCTCCGATGAGACAAGCCTTAAGCCTAAGGCATAAATAGAATTCAAAGATCAAGCCTCATTAGTACATGAAACCATCCTCATTGACCTGTTAAAACTTGAAGTTACAAAAGCTAATGGCAACCATTGGTTGTGCACCACAACAAGCTGGGAAAGCTGAGCTTAGTACCTCAGGCTCAAAAGTGCATCATTAATCATGTCTGCCTGAGTTTTTACAACTGTAACAGGAACAGACCTAAATTAATTTATGATAAATGGTGTTCTAGTCCAGAAACAAAAGCTCCAAGTATTCCTTTTAACCTTGATTTTAAGAGATTTAAGATTTCGAATTTATAACAGATATGGAACATAAAACATGTATCAATATGTATACTTTATTACGCGTAAAACCTCAGGGTCGCAAATTTAGTCAGAATAATTAAGGCTACCCCACTGGAAAAGGAAATCCAGGTGACGATAGCATCTACAAAATTTAGGTTGCTGTTCCAAATTTTTGGATGAGAATGAATAAGCACAACTTTAATTAGATACAAAAAACTGGCAAGTTCCACAGATGCCACTCTAACACACTATTTCGTAAACAACAAAAATGGAAAAAAGAAGAGGAAGAGGAAGAAGAAAACTATTAGACCGAGAAGAGAATATATAAAGCGCCCAGTTCATCATTACAGATAACGCAAAGAGCAAAAGTAAATCAATAGAAAGATTAGTTCTGACCGTCATTGTCATGTTAATAAATGAGGAACATACGCACCACTGATAGATTCATGAGTGTTGAACGTGACAAGAGCAAGCTCAACAACAGGAACAGATGACCTCTGAATATAAAGAGAAAAGAAAAAGGGTAAATAATGATGACACATATATAGAATTAAAGCAATAAATATCACTAATTAAGTACTCCTTCTGTCTCTAAATGAGTGTCCATTTCTAGTAAAGTTATCAAGTCACTTTATAAACTATAATGTCCTACTTTGCACCCATAATCACATGCTGTGCTCATTAGGAGTATTTATGAATATATGCTACTAAAAGTGCTACCATTCAGTTTCATTTAATTTCCTTGAAATATTGAAAATCGACACTCATTTCAACCAACAGAAGTTAGCATGTATGTCTGACTAGTAACCAAGTGAGCCTTGATAACATCTCTGTTGAGAAAACGAATGCATTTCTTACTCATGGCATTGCATAGTTTAATCTATATAAAGTGAAGACCAGTTTTGAAGTTTGGCATCATAAAAAGCTACCTTCTCAGATTAATTTTTGCCTGTATATTCTTATTTTTACTTAAAAATTTTCTGAACACTAGCTAAGATACACAGGTTCCAATCAATTTCATCTTCATGAATAGATTTGTCAAGCTACTAAGTGCTCAAACCTCCAGAGCAAATTCTCCAAAGTTTGCATTTATCAGTGACGTCTAATCTTTCTCTGTGGTTAGAGTTCGCAAGTCCATCTGCATCAGTAATGATAGTCAAGTTTTTTGAGACATCTGAATGAGCAAACCTATGAGGCCCAAATATGCGTGCCCTCCTAAGCATCAAACATGAGCACTAGCTATATTGCTGAGATTAACTTCTGACTCGTGTCAAGTCTTATATCATCATTACGTTAACTCAATGCCGGCACCATTTACACACAAATTTCATGGAGGATAAGCTCCACTAAACAGCTCAATCCAAAGGATTCAAATTCTTATTTTTAATATAAATTTTAAAAAACATAATCACATTGTGACATATCCTCTAGACCGAAAAAAATAAGTACAAAGCTTGTCCAATGAAAGGATATATTAAATAATTTCAGTCTATTGATGTGTCATAATCATATTTCTGATACATAAATATCAATGAAAATGCTCGAACGCAGCTCTCGCGTATAGAGAAGGGTCTCTAGAGTAAAAATGACAAGAGCATTAGATGAAATGAGAAGATGACTTACTTGCGTGGCTGACTCATTACCGCAAAAACACCTGCACAAGTTTATGATCAATCAGAACAAAATCTACATGAACAGCAATATGTCTCCATCTTATTCTTTAAAAGGTTCCCAAAGCCATAAGGCCAACAAGCCATCAAGACTTCAATAGGGTCGTATTTGCTACAAAGGAGTTGGCTACATGAGTTTTCCCTCCCATTTTGAATCAAGGCAAGATCATAATAGAATTCAGAACTCACAATCGTTCTTAATTTTAATCAATTATACTATTTTTGGTCGTCCTTTATCTCCAATTGGGTTGTCTATCTATTTTCTTATTAAAAGCAATGATATGTTCCACTTCCACAATAGGGAGATTCATCCCCCCCCCCCAAATATTCCCTCCCTAAGAGATTTGAATTGGTGTATGGTGGCATGTGTGCTGCCAAGGTATCCACTAGGCTAACCCTTTAGATATACTACAATCATTGATGAATAGCTTGCGGAAAACATAACTTAGAGCACAAGAACTTCTGGAAAACATAGCTGAACTCAACTTTGTCCTAACTACATGGGAAAAACTATAACAATCCTTTTTCATCAAGCTAAAGAAAGATTATGTGTGATATCACACTCACTTCCTTCTTTATCACAATCACAAAGGTCATCCTTAATGATTGATGTCCAACATCATTTTGGTTTTGGTTCACATATTGGCATACATCGCACATCCAAACCATCTCAGAGATTTCTTTTCTCCATTGCGCTTGTTAAAGCAACTCACACCACCTCGATATTGCTTTAATCAGAAAGTTAAACTTTTTAAGTTTCAACACTCATCCATCATAGTATCCTCAGCTTAGGAAGTAAGAAATGTTGTTCAAAAAAAGATCGCAAAAGAGTGCATCTAAAATTGCAAAAGAGCAACTAAGAAAGAAAAATATGAACTACTTTTGGCTTCTGCATTACAAGTCAAAGAGTAAATGTTGAATAAGACTCAGATGACGACATTTATCAGAAACCGATTGAAGAAGTATTTGTGGACATATGCCATGTAAATATGTAGATTTAAGAATTCCAAGTGCGCAAGATTCTTGGTTGATCATGTTTTGAGCATCAAAATCTAGTCAGAAAAAGAATGAAAAAAGTAGCATAGCCCATCAAGATCAAAACATCATGGTGCACTTGAGATTGTACTCAAATCAATAACATTAATCTAATCAAAAGTGAAAAAGATATATATATTCAAAAGTATCGTGAGTGGGAAACAGATTGTGCGTATGGCAAGAGGGGTAAGATATGAAAGTGAAACCCACAATTGAAGTGTGTGAATATGACAAGTGGGGTAGGGTAAATGGAAAAAGAACAAATAGTAGTCAGTTTAGGAAATGGGATTTACGAATGGGACATCCAAAAAGGAAATTGATACAAGTTGTAATGGGACAGAGGGAGTATATATGCGTGTGTGCGCGTGGACTCTATTGGGTTCAATATGGAATTATGGATAGACAAAATAAGGAGGTATATTATAAGAGTCAACAAGAGGGATTTCATATGGTTCCTCAATGTAGGCTGTAATCCTTGTAATTTTCTACCGACGGATGTGTGTTAAAATGACGGAAAGACCATTCATTTCGAATCACTTCACCATTTATAGCAGATTTTTTTATCTACCTATTAGTCGAGGTAAGCTACGAATTTCTTGACTCGTTAAATCATGATCGTAAACTCCACCTTTGATGTGCTTATAGTCGTACTACCCGACAGGGTAAACTAAGAGGGTTGAGTCAAGTAGCTAACAACCAGTACAAGACTCCATCAAATCACTATGACCATGACCACGCAGAATTTCGCACACAAAAAATTGATAGGCCAAAAAGGACTCTTGTAACAACTCCAATGAATTGGGACTAAGGTTGAGTTTTGGTGAGTTGAATTAGGTTATTAAATCATGATTGCCCACGTGCTTGTTCATAAACTAACATCCCTGACTCATCTTCTAACAGTAAAATTAGAAATCAAACAACACTGAATTTAACAAAGTCAACAACCCTAGAAATCAGTTGAACTGCAAACAAATCAAAAAAAAAGGACAGAAAAATTCTCGCAACATTTATATCAAAATTGGTACTCATTGAACATACGTCGATGAACACATAAGTGTGTACCTGATGATCTTGTCGAGGTAGTCAGTAACAATGGTCTGCCAATAAGGACCCATGGCAGCGGTAGCTTCAACCACCAAGATGAGCTGCTTCTGATCCGCCATTAAAATCAGACGGATTATTTCTTCTTCTTCTTCTTCTTCTTCTTCTTCTTCTTTTGGCTCTGACGATCAATTTGAGGTGAAGTTTTGAGTAATTTGTCAATACTCAAATGCAGTTTCCGAATTGGTGGATTGAGTTTGACTAAATGTTTTCACTCACCGTCTTTGAAAAAGAAAAACTCCATATTTTTCAAGCTTTCTATTTTGGTTAGAACAGAGTACAGACGACCGATCAAATTGCAACGGGCCAGAATATGTTTACGTCCCAAATTATACTCGAAATACTCACTTTGCACCCTTTAATTAACTTTGTTATCTTCAATTTTTTAAATTTTTATTATCTCAATTTTCTTAAATCTCCAACTTGCCACAATCTATGATGTCAGGAATTTAATCACCTTTCTTAACCACCTCCAACAAATCTTATATATATATATATATATTAAAGTCGGTGAAGAGGGATGTGGTGTTGCCATGTGTACAAGTCATGGAGGAAAGATGAATTTGGTGATGCCACATCAAATCTACCCTAATAACTAAGTGACTTTTCATTTTTTTTCTATTAGCTAATAGTATTAGCTAATAATATTAGTTACTAAATGAGGTATCTATTATAGTTAACTATTATAATAAATAATACATATAATAGTAATAGTTACTATAATAAGTAACTATTACTTATAATAGTAATAGTAACTATAAAAGTTAACTATTATAGCAACTATTATAGTTAACTATTACTATTATAAGTAATAGTTACTATTATTGTTAACTATTATTGTTAACTATTATAGTAACTATTACTATTATAAGTAATAGTTACTTATTATAGTAACTATTATTATTATAATTACTATTTATTATAATAGTTATTATATAAATTAATTATTATATCTAACTATTAATAATTAACTATTTATTTAATACTTATATTTAACTATTAATAGTTAACTATTATAATTAAAATTATATACTCCATTATTATGATTGATAATTAACTAATATTATTAAATAAAAATATAAACGAACAAAATATAATAAAATTAATAATTAGTTACCCGTGCATGGCACGGGTTACCCACTAGTACATATTAAATATTAAAAAGGATAATGATATGTACAGTGAAAACTCATAGCGAAACACTGTAATCCGTTTGATTGTAATAAATCTTTGTGGACCCTACTGCTAAAAACTCATCCAATGTATTAGAGTGTTTCACTATGAGTTTTCCCTTTGTGTTTTCACTATGTGTATCATTGTCCAATTAAAAATGTTAACAAAAATACCAGAAAATACTAAGTTAAGTTAGTATGTCTTCGACCAATAACAATGCGCGCACTTTTAGGTGTACGTAGAATTAAAGAGAGAACAGTACTCCCTCCGTTCCAGAAGTTCTTACTTTCCTATATGGTTTGTCTTCGACTAAGGTTCTTAGTTGCTTTATTACTTAAAATAGACAATGAGACCCACTAGTTATTCTAACAACAAAAACTGTATACCCACTTTCTCTCTCCTACTTTACTGTTCATACTCACAACATTTATTTTTTCTTAATCTTCGTGTAAAGTCAAACTAAAAAGCATAGTCCGGGACGAAGGGACTAGTAGGTAATTGTGGGTACAAAGAATGACGTACGAGTGAGAAAGTGGAGTAAGAAATAAAATAGTGGATAGTTGTTGTGAGTACGACAAGTAAGTCTGATTGTACCCCCTCCTTCAATGTTTGGTGTGAGGCAATTGAGATTTTGTTTGTTTGAAACCCCCAAATTGAATTCAAAGCACAAATATGATATTACCGCTGTCCTTAAATGAGTGTCCAAATTTCATTTTAAGGGACATCTGAAAATGTCATCTTTTTTTTACATTTTCGTGGCAAAGATTCATATATAGTCTTGTAATCTCATTTCCAAACATTTAGTTTTGCATGTATAAAGAGATTGGTGAAAAAAATTTCGAAAAAAACATTTAGGGACAAAGTTATGCTAAAAAAACACTCATTTTGGGACAAAGATTTCTTGAAAATGGACACTCATTTAGAGACAGAGGGAGTAATATATAAGAATGGGTGTTTGATTTCGGACTTCATTTCGAATTGAAGCCCCAAAATTGAATTTCGGGCAGTTGTTTTTTGTTTTGCAGATTATGACAGATTATTAGGCCAGTTAATGATTTTGGGCTTGTTGGGGTACCTGTACATCTTGGAGTCCTTTCCTTTCTACTCTCCAAATGCAAAAAAACATCAACTACTCGATCCTCTTTTCAGAAATGTACATTTTCAAAGTGCTCGATCAAGTAAGACAGAAGATCGCTTCAACTCACTGAGTCATGGACTCGTCAAAGGGACGGTATTTAAATAAGTGTAAACAAATGATGATTGACATCTATTTTACATGAATAGGTTTGTTCAGTGTTCTAAAAAGCGGCCTAGGCGCTGGGCGGTGGTCTTCCGCCGAGATTTCCCTCAAATCGGCGAAATTGGGCGATAATCGGCTAGGCGGTGCTAGGCGGAGCTGGGCGGAGCTAGGCGGCGTGGCGGTTCTAGCGGATTCGGCGCTGTCTACGCACCTTTGACGCCTCTGAAAATGGTGTCGGATATGTAAAGGGTGGTGGTGGCGCGGCGGCGGGATCTGGACGGAAATGATGAAATGGGAGAGATAGAGAAATTGGTAGCTTAGATAGGATCTAGGGTTTCAGAAGCCGTTGATTGAACTTGAAGAAGATGAAACGGGAGGGTTCAGGGTCGACTGGCAGCGGAATGGAAAAAGAAGAAGAAGTCGATGTTGCGTTGTTGAGAGATAAGGCGCAGATATGATATAGGGTTAGGGTTTTCTTTGTTATATTTGGTAAAAGAAGAAATTGGGCCTAAACTAAACAAGGTATTTGGGCTGCTGAAGAGTGAAGACTATGGGTGGGTTTTTATGGGCTTCATTTTATTTAAATTGGTCTAAACTACTCCCTCTGTCCCTAAATGAGTGTCCAAATTTCATTTTAAGGGACACTGAAAATCTCAATTTTTTGAACAATTTGGTAACACCGATTCATATATAATCTTGTAATCTCCTTTCCAAACCTTTAGTTTTGCACGTATAAAGAAACCGGTGAAAAAAAATTCAAAAAAAAACGTTTAGGGAGAAAGTTATGTTCAAAAAAGACACTCATTTAGGGACAAAGATTTCTTGAAAATTGACACTCATTTAGGGACAGAGGGAGTACATGTTTTTGCTATTTTAATTATCCAAATATATATTACACTACTACCAAAAATACTAAAATTGATGAAAAATGCTAATACACTGCATTATATAATTATATAAAATTTTATCTATTATTATATAAATAGTTGTTATATAAACTTTCCTACGTTATATGTTAAATTTAATAATTTATAACTAATTTCTAGTCCCCGCCTAGGCCTCTAGGCGCTAGGCCTGGCTCCGCCGCCTAGCGGCCGCCTAGCGATTTTTAGAACACTGGGTTTGTTGATGCATTCAACCAACGTACGTACAGTACAGTTGTTAAATATAGTATATGCTGAAAATAGTAAGCTCGCATTTTCATTTTTAACCGGAAAAATTAAACGTGGTTCAAATATTAAGTTTGTTTTCGTGTTGTCCAAGGATTTGTAATTCGCCTCTGAATAAAGATATAACCAACCTTATGGCCGCTATATTATGTTTGTTGTCCAAGGATTTGTAATTCGCCTCTGAATAAAGATATAACCAACCTTATGGCCGCTATATTATGTTTGTTGGAGTATATAAAAACTAGTATTCGTGCCCGTACGAATGGCACAAAAATGGTGGCATTTACAATGAACATAATAAGACTACAAAGGAGAATATCTTGCATGATCTTCCAAAGCGGTTCATATGATAAATAAAACACGAAAACTATATCCTAAAATATACGTACAGAGTAATGTACTTGTAATCTATTAATTCCCCTGCCAACTGGTACAGCATTTGGACATTCATTGTTCAGACATACATAGATACATACTCCCTCCGTCCCAACACAAGTAGGACTAGAGGAGTGTGCACAATAATTAAGAGAAAATAGTGAATGTGTGGTAGAAAATGAAGAGAGAGAATGAGTTGGGTAAAAAGTAGTGTTGGTTGACTAAAATGAGTGGTGGAAAATGAAGAGAGAGAATGAGTGGAGTTAAATGGTGGGGTTGGTTGAATATAAATATATTACTGTAAAGAATACATCATCGACCGCATGTCCGACATTGACCGCATCATCGACCGCATGTCCGACCGCAACACCGACCGCACCATCGACCGCATCACCACCACCCGAAACATCTGGATCACATGATCCGGACCCACAGGATCATTCCATATCATAGTTTGTTGTATTTAGTAAATATCTTCATTTCAAATGTAAAGATTGATATTATCTCTTGTATAGATTAAGAGATTGTGCATATCCTCTGTTAAGAAACCCTAGGATCACTTGTATATATATTGTGTAACTCCATCAATGAAAAGTATCTTTTGCCATTTTCTCTTTATGGTACCAGAACCCTAATCGATCCAAACACATTTCTTATTTTCTTTGGCCGCCTCCCACCATGACCAACTCCGGTGCTTCTTCCTCCTCCTACCTTCACAACCCCGCCGACCCCAACAACCCTCTTATTCTTGTCGACCTCTCCAATTGCAAAATGCTCACACCTTTAACCTATCTTGCCTGGGCATCACAACTTACCTCTCTTCTCTTTGGATTAGACTTTCTCAAGTATGTTGATGGTTCCTACCCCATCCCACCCGAAACAATCACCACCGACGCCAAAACCACCGCAAACCCAGCCCATATCACCTGGCAACATCAAGACCGACTCATCCTTGGTGCCCTTCTTGGCACCCTTGACACTGCAGTAGTACCCCTTGTTTACCAAGCAAAAACCTCTCATGAAGCCTGGGCCACTCTTCAATCAACCTATACCAATCCCTCCCGTGGCCACATTCTCCAACTCAAAGATCACCTTGCCTCCATCACCAAAGCCTCACTATCAATCACCGACTACATGCAGTCAATCAAAACAACCACTGACAAACTTGCTATCCTTGGAAAACCCATAGATTCCGAAGACATCATAGCCAAAATTCTTCAAGGCCTTGACTATGAACCCTACAAATCCATTATTGACTCTGTCCGTGCTCGTGACAACCCCATATCCTTTGAAGCTCTCCACGAAAAGCTTCTTCACCATGAGCTCACCCTCAAACACCAAAACCCTAACCCGGCCGCACATCAGAACTCCAACCCTACTCTTCCAATGACTGCCCACGCTGCTCAGTTCCAACCCCGATCTACTCCCCGCCCACATAATCCTTCACCCCTTCTACCCACACCCACCACTCCCTCCGCCCACTCCTCCTCCCCTACTACCTTTAAAGGTAAGTGTCAATATTATCGCTACATTGGCCATGTCATCTCTAAGTGTCGCCAATTCCGCCGTGACTACCCAAACGTCACGTTTCCCCCACCCCCTACCTCCAACCGTCGCCCACGTCAGTCCACCGCTCTAACCGCACAAGCCAACACCGCCACCGCTCCTACCCTGCCCCCTCCAGTTTCTTGGCTAATGGACAGTGGTGCCACTCATCATATCACTAGTGACCTCTCCAACCTCTCTCTCCATCACCCCTATAATGGTAGTGATGATGTTCTCATTGGTGATGGCACTGCTCTTCCCATATCCAACATAGGTTCCTTCTCTCTTACTCTTCCTTCTTCCTCTCTCATTTTCAACAATGTTCTACATGTTCCTCGTATCTCTCGTAACATTCTTTCAGTATCTCAATTTTGCAAAGATAATCATGCCACTGTTGAGTTCTCACAGTCTTCCTTTCTTATTAAGGCAATCTCGACCAACAACGTTCTTCTCCAAGGCACCCTTGATCGTGGCGTCTACCTTTGGACTCCTCCCTCTCCACAAGCTCATGTTGCAGCCTCCTCAACACTATCATCTTGGCACCATAGACTAGGCCACCCCTCCCCCCTATTGTTTCCCTCTTAGATAGACAATTTTCTTTATCCATTCCTCCTAGTTCTATTTCTCATTGTAATGCTTGCAAAATCAATAAAAGTCATAAACTTCTCTTTTCTATCTCTACTCTTCACTCCACTGCACCTCTTGATCTTATCTTCTCTGATGTATGGACCTCACATGTTTACTCATATGACAACTATAAATACTATGTCATTTTCGTTGACCACTATACAAAATAACATGGCTATACCCTCTCAAAAATAAATCCGACACCTACCCGACCTTTTATAGTTCAAAAACCTTGTCGAAAAATACTTCTCTCGCCCTATCCGACAGTTCTTCTCTGACAATGGTGGCGAGTATCTCAAACTCACTCCCTCTCTTTTACAAGAAGGGATCTCTCACCTTACCTCCCCCACCACACTCCTGAACACAACGGCTTTGCCGAACGCCGACATCGTCACATTGTCGAAACCGGTCTTGCCCTTCTTTCTCATGCCCAACTACCACTCTCATTTTGGTCTCATGCCTTCATCACAGCTGTCTACATCATCAATCGACTTCCCACTCCTACACTCCAACATGACTCCCCATATCTCCGCCTCTACCGCACTCCACCCAACTACTCCAAACTTCGCTCCTTTGGGTGTCTCTGTTACCCGTGGCTTCGCCCTTATACATCTCATAAACTTGCTCTCAAATCCGCCCCATGCATCTTTGTTGGCTACTCTCCATCCCAAAGTGCTTATCACTGCTTCGAGCCATCCACAAATCGACTCTACACCTCTCGCCATGTCCAGTTTGTTGAAACCATCTTTCCCTACCCCTCTCTCAACAAAACCTCCACCTCCCCTCCCTCCTTGTCTTCTTCCGAATGGTGTCATCTCTCTCTTCAACTGATCACTCCACCACCTTCCCCCACTACAGCCCCCACCTCGACCGCACCTCCACCCAACCCGACCGCACCTCCCCAAACTGACTCTACCGCACCCCCACCCCACTCGACCGACCACCCTCCCAACCCGACCGCACCTCCTCAAACTTCCTCGACCGTATGTCCACCCCCAACCGACCGCCACACCGACCGTACCCTCACCCCCACCCTCTAATCCTGTTACCCACACCCGCTCTATCATCACCCCGACTGTCCAACAACATAAGTAAACCCAACCCCAAATACGCCAATCTCACCACTCTTTCCACCCCCACCGCCCTTCCTACCACCACCAAACAAGCCCTCTCCACCCCTCACTGGCATACTGCTATGCTTGACGAATACAATGCCCTTCTCCGTAATAACACCTGGACTCTTGTGCCTTCCAATCAAGCACCCAACATCGTCGGGTGTAAATGGGTCTTCCGGATCAAATACAACCCAGACAACTCCATCCACAAATATAAAGCTCGCCTTGTTGCCAAAGGGTTCCATCAATGACCTGGCCTCGATTACTCCGAAACCTTCAGTCCTGTTGTCAAACCTGTAACCATCCGTCTTATCCTCTCTCTTGCCATCACCCACGGTTGGCTACTCCGTCAACTAGACATCAATAATGCTTTTCTCCAAGGTCATCTCTCTGAAACAGTCTACATGTCTCAACCCCGGGTTTTGAAAGTACCACCCACCCATCTCACGTTTGCCGCCTCTCAAAAGCTATCTATGGCCTCAAACAAGCCCCTAGGGCCTGGTACACTGCTCTTAAATCCTTTCTTCTCTCTTTTGGCTTCACCTCCTCTATTGCTGATCCGTCTCTATTTATTTACAACAAAAACTCCCACTCCCTTCTTCTTCTTGTTTATGTTGACGACATTATCATCACTGGTCCCTCCGCCACTTTTCTCACCTCCTTCATCACAAGCATTTCCTCTCACTTTTCTCTCAAAGATCTCGGTCCCCTCTCCTTCTTTCTTGGCATCGAAGTCACCCCTACCTCTAACGGCCTCCTCCTCACCCAGTCCAAATACATCACTGACCTTCTTACCAAACATGATATGCTTTACTCTAAGCCTTCTCCCACTCCCATGGCCACTTACCCACCCCTCTCGGCTACCCCTCGCACACCTATTTACAACCCCTCGGAGTATCGTGCTCTCATTGGCAGTCTCCAGTATCTCTCCCTCACCCGTCCTGACATTGCCTTTACGGTTAACAAACTTGCCCAATTCTTACATCACCCTCAAGAATCACACTGGACTACACTAAAACGTCTTCTTCGCTACCTTCATGGTACAATTCATCTCAGTCTTCATCTCTATAAATCCTCACTTACATCTCTTCATGCCTTTTGTGACGCCGATTGGGCTGGTGACAAAGACGATTTCATCTCCACCACCGGTTTCCTCGTGTATCTTGGCAGGAACCCCATCTCCTGGTCCTCCAAGAAACAACGGGCCATTGCTCGGTCCTCCACTGAGGCCGAATTTCGGGCTATTGCTGCCACTACTGCTGAAGTTCTTTGGGCTACCAACCTTCTCTCTGAACTTCGTCTTTCTCTCTCCTCTTCCCCGATGATCTACTCTGATAATCTTGGGGCCACCACCTACTCTGCTAATCAGGTTTTCCACTCTCGTATGAAGCATCTTGCCCTTGCCTTTCATTTTGTTCGAGAACAGGTTCAGCTTGGAAGCATTCGAGTTTAGCATATCTCCGGCAAGGATCAACTTACAGACGCCCTCACCAAACCTCTACCTCGTACCCAGTTCACAGCATTAATCTCCAAGATCGGACTTACTCTTGGATCGTCCGTCTTGCGGGGGCGTGTAAAGAATACATCATCGACCGCATGTCCGACATTGACCGCATCATCGACCGCATGTCCGACCGCAACACCGACCGCACCATCGACCGCACCATCGACTGCATCATCACCACTCGAAACATCCGGATCACATGATACGGACCCACAGGATCATTCCATATCATAGTTTGTTATATTTAGTAAATATCTTCATTTCAAATGTAAAGATTGATATTATCTCTTGTATAGATTAGGAGATTGTGCATATCCTCTGTTAAGAAACCCTAGGATCACTTGTATATATATTGTGTAACTCCATCAATGAGAAGTATCTTTTGCCATTTTCTCTTTAATTACTCCCTCTGTCCCTAAACGAGTGTCCATTTTCAAGAAATCTTTGTCCCTAAATGAGTGTTTTTTTTTAACATAACTTTCTCCCTAAACGTTTTTTTTTTTTTTGAATTTTTTTCACTGGTTTCTTTATACGTGCAAAAATAAAGGTTTGGAAAGGAGATTACAAGATTATATATGAATCGTTGTTACCAAATTGTTCAAAAAGTTGAGATTTTCAGTGTCCCTTAAAATGAAATTTGGACACTCATTTAAGGACAGAGGGAGTAAAACATTTCTATTTTTTGCAGTCTCAATTGTTATGGGACGGCTTAAAAGGGAAAGAAGTTCTACATGTGCTGGGACGGAGGGAGTACATACCAGCATCCTTATCTTAAACACTACTTTTTGGGGGTCTCCTAGAGTCCTTTTGGAATGTACGATGATGCGAGATTCATTGCATTCTTAAAGTTAGCTGGCTAGCTAGCTCCTTGAACTTTGTAGAGCTATATCCCAGATGTTATGAATCACGATTCCCGAGGGTAAAATGAAACAACGACCTTTGAGGGCCGGACGCGTAGGGTTCCATATGTGATTGTCGCTGATTCAGTGAAGGCTTAAAGCCTGTTTGTTTGGTCTGAATGAGACCTCTAAATGCGCCAAAAAATAGCATTTTGAGCTATTCAGATGTCTCATTTAGCCTAAACAAACAAGCCATAAGTGGTGGCCTTAGGACCAATAGTAAGTGGGTGCACAAATTATATTACACAAAGCTTTATAGTTCCTAACATGTTTACAACCGTGCACTACAAAAAAAGACATACTAAATTTGTCTTTTACGTGTTTTCATACTTTGAAAACGGTTAATTACTCGTTAGTACACTCGAAAGTAAATCTTTTTCAATAAAACATACGGGAATAGACCTGGTTCAGTGGGTGTGAGTTCAAGAAAAATTGGAAAATTGAATCGAGCGTATTCTATTTCTTGTGAAGTGGGTACACCTAGTTCACTGCGTGTGAGTTCTAGAAATTATTGGGTACACTTAGCACAAGAGGGTTTTTTTAGGTAAAGTTGGGAATACAGTGGGTGCGCTGCCACCCACTATATTACTCATGTGTCCGCCTCTGCGTTAATGACTGAACCTGTTGAGGATGACTCTCAATTTGGTTTGATTTGGTCTTGCAACGGGGAAGAAGAAAACGCAGATGACGGGGTTGGGCGGTCGCCCACTTGGGTTCCGGGCGGTCGCCCGTGTTACTGTTCCAAAAAGGCCGACCTTCTGATGTTATGGGCAGTCGCCCATATTGATTCCAGGCGGGCGCCCACTTGCCGGGGCTGGGTTTCCTAAATCGTTTTGGAAACAGATTTTGGCCGGGTTTTGGACTCTTTTCCTCCTAGGGTTGGGTTTATATCTTGTGTATTAATATAAACAAGCCTCCAGACCATATGAATTACTTTTGAATAGATCCTTGAGAGAGAGATTGATAGAAAAGCTAGGGTTTCACTATTGTAGAGAGATTGTGAGATTGTGTGAAAGGTTTTCACCTTGGTTTCTCTTTGTACTCTTCTTGATTATAGTGAATTGATTCTCCGTCGCCCGTGGATGTAGCCAAGTTGGTGAACCACGTAAATCTCTTGTGTTCATTTATTTTTCAATTTTGCTTCGTTCTTGCTATTGTGTTATTTTGTGCTTGCATCTTTATCAATTGGGCAATTGTGTTTGGGCTTAAAATCCTTACAATTGGTATCTAGAGCTTCTGGTTTGTGGATCTTGTATTGCTTATTGGTAACGATGTCAGGGAAGTACGAAATTGAGAAATTTGACCGCAAGGTCAATTTTGGTTTATGGCAAGTGAAGATGCGAGCAATCTTGGTGGGTAAAAATTGTGTCAAGGCTTTGCTTGGGAAGGCGAGGAAACCGTCAAGCTTGACGGATGAACAATTTGATGATATGGACGAGAAGGCTTTATCTCTCTTACACTTGAGTCTCAAAGATGAGGTATTGAGGGAGGTTGTGAGTGAGAAGACTGCGGCAGCGCTTTGGCTTAGGCTTGAGCAATTGTACATGACTAAGAGTATTAGTAACAGGTTGCTACTATTGAAGAAACTCGAGGAGTGTAAACTCAAAACAGGTGAGTCTTTGGAGAAACATCTTGATGAGTTTGATGGCTTGGTCATGGACTTGAAGAATGTCGATGTCGTGATTGATGATGAGCAATTGGCGGTAAAATTGCTTTGTTCTCTACCTCCGGAATACATGCACTTCAGAGAGACAGTGCTGTATGGCAAGGATGAGATCTCTTTGGAAGAGATCAAGAACGCTCTACTACAACGGGAAGTCATTAAGACGCACTTGACCTCAACAAGTGCTGAATCTCAAGGTGATGGGTTAGTAGCTAGAAGCGGCAGAAAGTCAAGGAATGGTCAATCTGGTTCAAGTGAATGGTATAAGAATGTGATATGTCATAGTTGCAAGGAGAAGGGACACATTAGAAGGTTTTGTCCAAACCAAGAGGATACAACCGCAAAGGCAAAGGGTGAAGCTGGAGTGGTGTTTGGAGACACTAGTGATGACAGTGACTGTGATGCACTTACTGCTTGTGATCCGGATACCAAAATTCGTGATAGTTGGATTTTGGATTCGGGTTGTTCTTATCATATTAGTCCCAACCGGGCATGGTTTTGTTCGTATAAGGCTGCTGGTGGAGTAGTTTTGTTGGGGAATAATACTGCATGCAAGGTTGTTGGTATTGGGACTATTAAGGTTAAGATGTTTGATGGAGTAGTGCGGAAATTACAGAATGTCAGGTATGTTCCTGAATTGAAGAAGAACCTGATTTCTCTAGGCACCTTGGATAGCCTTGGGTATAGTTTGTCCATTGCGAATGGCGAATTATCGGCTATTAAAGGTGACTTGGTGGCATTGAAGGGAAAGAAGGTGGGGACATTGTACAAGCTTCTTGGGTCTACAGTTGTTGGTGATGTGTCTATTGCAACGAGGTCAATGGTTGAGGCGGAGGTTACTCAATCATGGGACATGAAATTGGGTCACATTGGCTTGAATTGGATGACAGAAAAGGCTTGGTATTTGTTGTCACAGGCATTGTTAGGTACAGAATTTTGTGTGGAGACGATTAGGATGACTGCTCACTGGGCTAATCGTTCTCTAAATTCTTGTATTGGGATGAAGACTCTAGTGGAGATGTGGTCAGGCTCTCTAGGAGATTACTCAAGATTGTGTATTTTTGGGTGTCCCTTGTATGCTTGTGTGAACAACAAATTGGATCCAAGGGACAAAGGATGTTCCTTTGTTGGGTATACTACTGGAGTGAAGGGATTCCGGTCATGGAATCCGGTGGCATCTAAGTTCCTGACATGTAGAGATGTTGCTCTACTTCTCCGTGGGAAAAAGTGTTCTGCAGAACGGATATATAAACAGGTGGAGTTAGCCGGAGATGATAAAGAAGTGGTGGAACTTGACTTAGATGTCAATGATGTGTCTGATGAATCGACTCAAATTGATGCTCCAGTTCAAGAGGAGGAGACCAACAAGAAGGTGGAGACTACCATTGTTTTTGGTAGAGTTCGATATGGTTTGGAGGATATGGAGATTTATGCATTGTCCGCTGCGAAAACAGTAAGTATGCATAAATTAATTTCTTTCAATGAAGTTATATCGTGTGATAAATCTGCTATGTTGTTGGTCGTTGTGAAAGAAGAGATGGTATCTCTTATTAAAAGTCAGACATGGGAATTTGTTAGATCACCACCAAAGAAGGTGTTAGTCAGTCACAAGTGGATCTACAAGTTCAGAGATGGTACTCCAATGTTTGGGGTAGACTACAATGGTTTTGTTTCACCGGTTGTTAGACACTTATCTATTCACAACTTGTTGAGCATTGTGGCGATGCGGGATCTAGAGTTTGAGGTGGAGATCTACATGCGCCGGTCTGAAGGGTTTGTTGTCGAGGGTAAGGATCATGTTTGCCTGTTAGAGAGGTCCTTGTATGATTTGGAGCAGTCAACTCGACAGTGGTATAAAAGGTTCGACACTTTTATTGTTACCCATGGTTATGCTAGAAGTGGATATGATTGTTGTGTTTACTTGATGGTTTGTAGTGATGGCACATTGAGTTATCTTGTTTATGTCGATGGCATTCTTGTGGCTGCGAAAGATATCAATGATGCTTACCAGGTGAAATGGTTATCTTCTTTAGATAGTCCCAAGTCTAAAGATGATGAGTTCCGTATTCAAATGCTTGTGTGTGCATTTTGAAGAACAATGATGGTTGTATTGGGTATGTTATGATGGCTATAACGGAGGCGGTCATGTTGACAAAGCCGGGTTCGAAGGTTTCGATTGCTAAGTTCAAGAAGTTCTTGGACTTAGTTGGTGTTACTAGTCATTGATGCCCGTAGGGGCGGGGCGACGGAGATAGAGATGTTCTCTTGGTGTACCAGCTTTTCGGGAATTGATCGTCAAGGTGGAGAATTGTTGAGGATGACTCTCAATTTGGTTTGATTTGGTCTTGCAACGGGGAAGAAGAAAACGCAGATGACGGGGTTGGGCGGTCGCCCACTTGGGTTCCGGGCGGTCGCCCGTGTTGCTGTTCCAAAAAGGCCGACCTTCTGATGTTATGGGCAGTCGCCCATATTGATTCCAGGCGGGCGCCCACTTGCCGGGGCTGGGTTTCCTAAATCGTTTTGGAAACAGATTTTGGCCGGGTTTTGGACTCTTTTTCTCCTAGGGTTGGGTTTATATCTTGTGTATAAATATAAACAAGCCTCCAGACCATATGAATTACTTTTGAATAGATCCTTGAGAGAGAGATTGATAGAAAAGCTAGGGTTTCACTATTGTAGAGAGATTGTGAGATTGTGTTAAAGGTTTTCACCTTGGTTTCTCCTTGTACTCTTGTTGATTATAGTGAATTGATTCTCCGTCGCCCGTGGATGTAGCCAAGTTGGTGAACCACGTAAATCTCTTGTGTTCATTTATTTTTCAATTTTGCTTCGTTCTTGCTATTGTGTTTATTTTGTGCTTGCATCTTTATCAATTGGGCAATTGTGTTTGGGCTTAAAATCCTTACAGAACCATTTATGTTAAAGATGATCAAACTAGGGATAAAATGCAACAATTATAATGTGATACTCCTTCCGTTCCAAAATGATCTTCTCATTTGCCATTTTTTTAATGTCCCAAAAAGTTCTTCTCATTTCTACAATTTAGTCTTAAAGGTGCATAAACAAAACATAACTAGTGAAGCAAGTGTTCACATTTTTAAAAAAGTTTAAATAATCAAATGAGAAGATCATTTTGGGACTGGGGGAGTATTATGGAATGTGCAAGACCATTTATGTCAAATGAAGTCCCTGATATAAAGGTACTTTATCCAACTCTTGGTGTTCAACTCCAAATTTCAGCAACTAAAAAAGTTTTTAGGTTTGTACTTTTAAAAGACTATTTTTCCTTTTTCTTTAATGAGTTAAAAGATCATTATATAATGTTTTTGATGGGATGCACTAGATGTTTTAATGCTTTCATGAGGTGAGGTACAAGTCAAACTAAGTTGCCTTAAAGCTGTAATCTAGCCATTGGCACAAGCCGATATTTATCTTCTTTACAATATAGAGATGATGGGAACATGTTTACATTGTCCCAAAGCCCACTACAAAATGGAGGGAATATACCCTAAAATGAACCCTCAAAGTTGCATACAATGCTTTTATTATCTTATACTTAAATCTACTTTAAATGCGTGTCAACTGTCGTTATATTATATCGTCCTCAGAATAACTTTTTGCAATCGCGTCTTATATTGATTTGTTGTTCAATGCATGTTTAACACTCAATGAGAACCAATGGCCTTCTGGCCTAGTAATATCGGGTGGGTGAGTAAGGGCTTTCCTTAGAGGAGGTCCTAGGTTCGATTCCTCTTTGAGGGGAAAGTGGAGAGCTCATAGTTTCTCAACCCCATAAGCTTAGTTGCGCTTCTACGTGTGATCATTCAGATGGCGCGGGACGTCTATGGCAAGAGGACTACCAGATGGCGCAAGGACGTCTATGGCAAGCAAATTACCAGATAGCGCGGGACGTTTATAAGAGATTGCAACATCAATATTGTAGAGCAAGTATCATTCGCTGTAATAGGATCGACAATGGTGAAACTCCATAGGAACTTAAGACTGTAATAGATTTCATAGGGATTTGTGATAGACTTGCAATATTGTAGACGTTTATGAGAGAATGGTGATTGTGATAGACTTGCAATAAGTTTGTAATAGCCAAATATTTCAAATTAATGTCGACATATTTCATCAAGAAGGAGAATAGTATACCTTGCTTGTTGCTCTTTGTGTTATCCATTAATTCAAGATTATATTTTTTTAATCAAGCTAAATTAGTATTATTAAAGAATAAAATGTTGACCCAAAAGATATGCATGAACTCATGCAAAAAAGATTCTAAAATGACAATATAGCTTCAAAGATTGGTATCAAAAAAGGACTCTTTTGTAGTATCATCTTTCTCTAGTTTTTGCGTACCACAAAGAGGCATCTGACCTTCCACTTTCTCAAGGGACACATTTAAAACACACACACACACTCTACATGTTCCATGTCTATCTTTTTGCAATCCGTATACATTAATCTAAAGTAAACAAATAAAATACTAAATGTTATTATCACTTGTTTTTTAATCTGTTTCAAAATAATTATTTTATTTTTAAATTTTAATATAATTTTATTTTAGTATAATTAATAATATACAAATAAATAAAACTCATTTTTCATTAAAATTAATAGGACAACTGTAACATTTTTGTTTGCCATTTTCTATTGTTGTTACATGCATATTCCTTCCGTCCCATTTGAATAAGAAAAAAATGTTAATGGAGTAGGTGTTGTGAGTATGAATAGTGAAGCATAAGAGAAAGTTAGAAATAGTATAATGAGTGGAAAGTTTCTGTGAATATTACTCCCTCCGTCCCAAATTAATGTTCTTAGTTTGATTTTACACGGAGATTAAGAAAAAGTAAATGTTGTGAGTATGAAAAGTAAAGTAGCAAAGAGAAAGTGGGTAGGGAGTTTTTGTTATGAGAATGACAAGTGGGTCCCATTTTCCATTTTAGGCAATAAAGTAAAGTAAGAATCTTAAATTGAGACAGACTAAAAATGAAAGTAAGAAGCTTAAAGCGAGACAGAGTGAGTAACTTTTATGTTTGGGATGTCTTATTTCGAATCGGACATCAAGTAAAAAATTATTTTAATTCATTTGAACGAGACAAAAAAGAGCATATAATAAGAGATTCTATCACAATTTGAAGATATGGAAGGTACTTGGGTTGCGACTTATTCCAATACCACATGGAATTTTGTTTACCTTCGATTTAAATTATTTTTGGTGTAGTACTTGGACATATGGACGCATTACATGTGTTCGTGCTGCAATACCCGCACAACTCAACCCATTATTACCCAACCCAACCTAACCCAATCCATTTAAGTTAGCGGGTTGAAACGAGCTACCCGTCTCAACCCGTTAAGCTTAACGGGTCAACCCAACCCAACCCGTTTCAACTCGTAAACACAAATAGGTAGACTTAATAAATTTAAGGCACACCGGACGAAAAAAATAAACGGATCGACCCGTCTCAACCCACCAACCCAACCCGTTCCAACCCAACCCATTTGACCCGTTCCAACCCAACCCATTTGACCCGGCAACTTAAACGGGTCGACCCGTTTCAACCCGTTAACCCGTCACAACCCAACCCGCAAAAATGCCCGGCCTAGCTGCACTGTTGGCAAATGGGTGAAAATCGTGTTAGAGAAGTTTAATAAATTGAGTTGTCCTGATGATAGTTCAACTTTTATTTGTATTTCCTTTATTGACTTTCATTTGAGATGGACGGAAAAGCAAAATATTACCTATTTCTTAGAAAGTTTGTCTCACTTTTTCGTTGTTATCAAGAATGAATTTTAAGCAGTAATATTTAGGCGACTTTTAGATTCTCAGTAAGATAATTAAAAATAACTTAAACTATTATTCAAAATCCATTCATATTAACCACGAAAAAAAGAGTGATTGACTTTTTCGACTTAAACAACTTGAAGGAGTACATTAATCACTATTAGCACTTCAGAACATGAGTCCAAATCTTTTATGCCATTTTGTGTACCATTTTATGTGCCACAAGCGATCTAATGGCTCACAGTCATTGATAGGGATGGCAATTCGCCCGAACCCGATCCGAACCCGATGGCGACCGACCCGAGAAAGTAGGGTTAGGGTCACATTTTTTAAAACCCACATGGGTTCAGGTCGGTCTCGGTATCACAGGCTGCCCCGCCCCGCCTCGCCCCGACCCGACCCGAGTTCACACTATATAAGGAAAATTTAGGGTTTCATAATTTCATTTGTAAAACAAAATTAGTTTTGGGGGGGGGGGGGTACTGCGCCGTGTTGTCGAGGTTCGAGAGCCCAACGCCGACGCCGTTTCCTTCTCATCCCGTTTCCTTCTCGACGTCGATCACCAACGAATCAACACCACTCTCCAGACCAAATTCAGTCAGGTAACGCCATCGATCGACCCTCGATCATTCCTTCCTTGCCGTCGCCGTCGATCTTTCCTTCCTTGCTGTCGTCGTCGATCGTTCCTTCCTGCCGTCACCGTTGCTTCCTGCCGTCGCCGCCGATCTTTCCTTCCTGCCGCGCCGTCTCCGTCGCCGTCTCTAACTCGGTCCGTCCCTCTCTCTGCCTCTGTCGATTTTTACCTTTTACTTCCAAGTTTTTTCTTCATTTTTTGGTAAATATTGAATAATGTTATGCTTTTTCTGGTGTTGTTGATTTCAACGTTCAAGTAATTGAACCCTTTTCTTGCTTCTTGTTTTAATGTTGTTTGCTATTTTTAAGTATACAAATGATCAAAGGGAGTTAATTTTAATTTCCATTTTGGCAAAGGCAAAGGGGAAGGGCGGGGCGGGCACGGATGTACAAAGTCTCGGGGCGGGGCGGGTTCGGGCGAAGGGTTAATTCCCTCGGGTCGGGCTCAGGTAAAGGCAAACCCGCCCCGAACTTGACCCGTTGCCATCCCTAGTTATTGAGATTGATATCATGGTAATATTTTGCAAACATGTGACAGGTTGGATTACAAGTGGTACATAGAGTAGCACACAAAAGTGGTACAAGAGATATCGACTCCTTCAGAACTCAAACTTCAATATAACTCTATTAATTCTATCTTTAACTTGTTTCACTACTGTATTAGGGCAAATTGCACTTTAGTTACCTGAGTTTGTCACCATGTTTCAATTGGTTATTCAATTTGTATTTGTTGCAATTTGGTTATTGAATGTGTCTTTTTGTTGCAATTAAGTGTAATTTTGGATGGACTGTTAAAAAACTAACGAAAGTAAATGAAAAACTTAACAAGCTTTTTCCAAAATTGCAATGAACAAACACACAACTTAAATTATCCCACTTCACCCCTTCCCTTATAAATGTTTCCAACCCCACTTTATGTCCATATGAGTTGTTATACACACCCATAAATTATTGAGTACACCCGTAGTCCAACCTTTTTAAAAAAAAAAAAAAAAAAAAAAATAGCCATTACAAAAATCCCAAAACTAACCTTAACCAAAACTTAAACTAACCCTAATCTCTCCATCTCGCAGTCCCACTTCCCCATCCCGCACTTCTCGTTCCATCTTCTTCCCCATTCCAGCAATCTTCCACAGCCACCAGTTGTTTCCCCCCTTCAAAGCCACAGTCCTTTTCCACCCACCCACAGACGCCACCCCTCCCTTGTCTCCTTCGCTTCCTCCATTGGAAAGTACTCCCTCCGTCTCAGAGTAAGAGTCCTACTTTCCATTTTGGTACGTTCCAGAGTAAGAGTCATATTCTTAAAATGGCAAAGAATCTTTACTATTCACCCCACCCATTCTCTCTCATATTTTATTTTTATACTTACAACACCAATCAATTCACTATTCCCTCCCACTCATTCTCTCTCTTACTTTACTTTTACACTCACAACATTTACATCACTTCCAATATTTATTAATAAGCGTGCAAATGAGGGTAGGACTCTTACTCCGGACGGAGGGAGCATTTGCTAGCGGTACGATTTTAGCGCAGACAGATTGTTTGTGTCGGAGAGGCCGAAATTCATAATAGATATGGGAGAACGGAAGGGAAATGGCAGGTGTTGCTGCGGTTGGAAGAAGATGAATATGTGGTCTTTTATGTTGATTTTCATGTTTAATTTTTGTGTTAAATCATGATTTTCTAAGATGATGAGTTAAGTGTGGGATTCTCATAGTCAGCCATTGTAGGACAAGGACAAACTTTGGGTATATTCCTTTTCAGGCGGTGGTGGTTGTGGTGGCGTGATGAATTTGTGGCGGCGGTGACGATGGCGGTGGTGGTGACGATGGTTGTGGTGGCGTGATAAATAGTAAATGCTAAAAAAGAAAACCCATTGTTTTTACATAATAAATACTCTCTCCGTCCCACCTCACTTGAGACCCTTGAGGTGGGCACAATAACTAAGGAAAAACAATAAAATAAGAAAAATGTGTGGTAGAAAATAAAGAGAGAGAATGAGTGGGGTTAAGAGTAGGTTGGTTGAATGAATTGTGTGGTGGAAAATGAAAAGAGAGAATGAGTGGATGGTGTAGATTGAATATAAAATTATAAAAAGATTACCATTTGAGGGAGTCTCAAGTGAAGTGAGACGGACCAAAATGAAAATAAGTCTCAAGTGAGGTGGGACGGAGGGAGTAAATTGTTTTTTTTTTTTTTTGAAAGCATAATAAACTAATAAATTGTTAATGCTATAAGAACAGCTTATTGAAAGTTTTTTGAATGATTTTTTTTTTTTTCGAAAGGAAAAAAAATGCAAATTGGTGAAATACTCATCATGTGACATGGGCATGCCAAATTATGTTAGTTTTTTAACATTTGTTAAGAGCTAAGGGGTGAAATGAGATAATTTAGACTGTAGGGTAATCATTGTCATTTTGAAAGAAGCTTGTTACATTTTTCATTCAATTTCATTAGTTTTTTAACGGGCTAACCAAAATTACACTTGATTGCAACAAAAAGACACATTCAATAATCAAATTATAACAAATATAATTTGGATAACCAATTGAAACATGACGACAAACAACTCAGGTAACTAACTAAAGTGCAATTTGCCCACTGTATTATTCTGTCAACTTTGGATACCTTTTATTAGCCGCTGTTTATCAAATTTGGGTTTGGCAATGCAGCTCATAGTTTTGAGTAGTACCCTGCCCAGTACCCACTAAACAAATTGATCAAATAATTAAATGTTAGGTTATCAATAAGCATATTACTCCTTCTAATTCAAAACAACTGTCGTTTTTAGATTAAAATTTTGGTTCAAAATAACTACTACCTCTGTCCCTAAATGAGTGTCCAAATTTTATTTTAAGGGACATCTGAAAATCTCAACTTTTTGTACACTTTGATGGCAAAGATTCATATATAATCTTGTAATCTCCTTCCCAAATATTTTGTTTTGCACGTATAAAGAGACCGGTGAAAATAATTTCGAAAAAAAGCATTTAGGGACAAAGTTATGCTAAAAAAAGACACTCATTTTGGGACAAAAATTTCTTGAAAATGGACAATCATTTAGGGACAGGGGGAGTATTATTTTTGAGCTAAATATGTTTCTCTTACCCTTATATTAAAACTTGTTTTGTTTAATTAATTATCTTATTATGAGACATTAATGTAAGAAGGTGCACATTTAATAGAGATAAACTTGACAATTTAACCATTAAATTATGATAATAATTATTTTTTTAAAGTGTACAAATGCTAAAAAAGACTGTTATTTTGTACTGGAGGAGGTAATAAATAGAAAAAAAAATACAAAAATAAATAAGAGGAGGCAAGATTCGAGGATCAAGGTATCTTCTTCTTCCCTCCCTATAATGTTGATGTCCCCCTCACCAAGAGAATAAGATAAACATAAACAAATTAGAGAATATACTTGGCCAATGATATTAATTTGATTAAACTTCTCACATGCACCTAATAGTTGTACAGATAGTGACAATATTTGTGGGGTTTAATTCTCGGAATATTCGGATTTTGCCACCATTTTTATTACTAATTTATTTTTATTACTAATTTTTTTTCGCAAAATCTTTGGAAAAACACGTTTTTTCAAACACTTAGGAAAAACGTGTTTTAAAAAAAAAACGCGATGGCATTTTTGTAAATAATCGGAACTTTCAACGGTTCTTGATATCAATATAAAGGCTTCTGGATATAAGATTGATAACCAGAACCATTGAAAGTGATAGTCAGATGGGTCCTGGATATCAATATAAAGCCTTCTGAAAATGAGATTAATAGCAGAACCTTTGAAAGTGATAGTCAGAACCTTTGAAAGTGATAGCCAGAAGAGTTCTCTGGTTCTGGATATCAATATAAAGACTTCTGGATATGAGATTGACAGCTAGAACCTTTGAAAGTAATAGCCAGAAGGGTCAAGGATATCAGTATAAAGCCTTCTAAATATCAACATAAAGTTTTCTGGAGGTTTTGAAAAACACGTTTTTTCTAACCATTAGGAAAAACACGTTTTACAGAAGACCAATTTTTTTTTTTTTTTTTTGACAATTTAAAACAATAAAGAAAAGAAACCATTGCTTTCGTCAAGATGTGACATAATTGTTGGTTTGATTTGATAGTAATCCTTTTGATAGTAATCCACTCATCTAATTCATTTAAGGCCGCCACGTTTTTAATTAACCGTACAAAATGTTACTATCACATACCCAACTTGAAAAGGAAATAAGAAAATTAAAGATTATCCATGGTGCTTTAATTATTTTGGTTAACAAAGCTAATCATATTTAATTATTTTGGTTAGCAAAGCTAATCATCTTGAATGTTAAAAAATTCTTACAAGATTATTTGGTTTTTTGAGGCAATCATATAACCTAATTTGGAAGTCCAAAAATTATGTATTAAACCATGAATTTAGACATTTATTTTCATTTATAGGGTCGTCAGGGTATTCAGTCCATTCGTTACAGCGCTGCAATGGAAAAGCTCAGTAGTGGTTTCAAATCCTCGCTCCGACCATTACCACCATGCAAGCTAGGTCAGCTGAAAATGGAATATGTTATCATCCAAAAACTAGTAAGAAATACTCTCGATTGATTAAACCGCGAAGCAAACACACACATGACTTCATTATATTTTAGCCACACTATGACCGTTTCTATCCATGTTTGGAATGAAATTAATTGAAAAATAAAATTTTAAAAATATTAACTAAAATAAAACATTGACTAGTCATGGACCAAAGCTAGTTGTAGATTAGAATTAGATACACAATAATTGATTTCTTCTTCACAAACCAAAGGCCTCTTTTAATGGAGGGAAAGTTGGCTTCTAAGGAACCACCATTTCCAAAGGTTAAGTAGACCTAGATTTTGCCTCTTGAGGAAACAAGATTAGCTCAAGTTTCAACGGTCAAGATTCTCAACTTGCCATTGAATAGAATTAGTCCACACCATAAATGGTGGGTCTCAATGCCCAACTATACCAAAAATGGAAAATGTGGAGAGAGAATTTTGTTTTATAAACTATTCCTCTCTTCTGTTTATTTAGGTTATTTAGGGCTTGTCTGGTGCACAGTTTTAAAAAACAGAGATTTTTAAAATAGGACTTCTTTTTTTACGCTACTATTTGGAGCGGCTAAAAATGACCAAGATTTTTAAAAAGTTCGACTTAAAAACTCTCAATTGATACGCTTAATTAGCAAAAATCTGATTATTTTTCAATTCATTTTGAATGCACCGCTCTACCAAACAAACCATTAATCTTTTGTTGTTGTGCTAATTTTTTTTATTAATCAATGCTTTAAAGCTATCACAGAATGCCCCTATAAATAGACTAACACAAATTTTCTAACGGGATTTGAACTTGTTACCTCCATTCCGCATGAGAAGTTAACACCGGATAACGCTTGAGCAAGATCTCTTTAGTTTTTTTTTGTTTTGTTGTTGTGCTTAGAGTAATGAGTACTCAACCTTCTTTCAAAGTGCTAGATTCTTCCACTAAAGTTGAGTCGTGGTTTGGAATTGTAGCACTTCCCTTAATCATACCTGCCTATCATTAGGTTGTAAGTTTAGGTGCATAATGTGGTGATACTTCCTTTTGCAAGACAGTACTGTAATCATTTTCTTCTGCGAATAATGTTTAATGATGTTGTTGGTGTTTTTAATTAGAGTGGGGCAGGTCCATTATCGATGCAACCAATAAAATATCGCCACCTCATTTTGTGAACAAGATTTTGTGAGCATATTTTGTGCCCCTAACATTGCTCTTCTTCTGCATATACTCCCTCCGTCATGGATTAATGTTCTTGTGTGACTTTACATGGAAATTTAAAAAAAATAAATGTTAAGAGTATGAAAAGTAAATTAAGAGAGACAAAGTAGGTATAAAGTTTTTACTGGAGTCTCGATTTCTATCATTCAACTTTCATGAGATAGTACAGCACTGTCAAATGTACCAAAGATCCTCTATATGCTAGAGAATTAGAGATCAACAAGAAGAAAAACCAAAGGATTGGGGGGGGGGGGGGGGGGGTACAGTCTACATTTTCTTTCTAAGTGGGAAACTGTAAGAGAGATAAAAAAAAAAAAAAAAAAAAAATGTATACATAACAACAAAATTTCTACATCACTCTTCACAAAGTGTCAAAGATCAAAAAGCGGGCGAAGCCGTGGTGGTATGCGTGGAGGAATTAGAGGTAGCAGGGGAATTAGACCGTGTCCTGTCCTCACTATCGCTACCTCTCTCGTCAGAGTGAAAATCTTCGCTTCTTTGTCTTTTCTTTGATGCCTCTCCAATAAATGGGGGTAAAGATGGTCTGGGGGCGTATATTCCATTAGTAGGAGTGGCGGTATGATCACCTGAGGTGGTGGTGGCGGCGGCTGCTGCTGTGTATTCTGCTGGCGGCATCCATATTCCTCCCACAACTACAAATTGAGGGGTTTGGGTGTTGCTATTGTTTTGGATTGAAGAACTTGGTCTGGATCTTGTATGTAGCCTATATTTCTGTATCAACAAAATGAACATAAATTTAGACCATGCACAATGGAGACTCAGACAATCACCAGACTATATACTAATTATCGATTTTGATATACTAACATATACTTTCTCCGTCCCATTTATATTGGCTACGTTTGACTTTTTTGATCAAACACATGTAAACTTTAACCAAACAATAATCTCATACTAGTCATCCTAGTGAAATTCTAAAAATTGTTATTGATACACTTAGTGATTTATCAAAAACAATTTTTAGAATTTCACTAGGATGACTAGATTGACATTAATGTTTGTTCAAGGTTCACTTGTGTTGACCAAAAATGTCTAAAGTGGCCAATATAAATGAGACCGAGGGAGTACAAAAGACACCATGAGATGCTTAATATGCCAAGAGAAGTTGCATATCTATTTTCCTAGTCGCTTTATGCACCAATCGGGACTATATGCTTGCCCATTTAGTATATTCCAAATGCTAGGCGATCTAGATCCCACGGTTGGGACTTGGGAGTTGATAACAACTTTAAAGATCCGCAATCGTTAGATCCATCCATCAATTTGATCATTGAAGTTGCATTAATGTGCAACAACTTACAGATGAAATCGCCATTGCAACTTGCAGAGGTTTCAGATGTCATAATGCTAAAGAGAAGACCAACAATATTATCAAGTGATATCCATACAAAGATGGATATATTTAGTTCGCCATTTTGTAACGTAACGAAAAATATAAAACACAAAATCCATATTCTTGATTCAATATTTCAGAGTGTCAGCAATGACATGTCGATGAAAATATCTGCCTTGCTATCCACTTGTTTCAATTTCTTTTATTCTTTCGTGTTTACATTGCAACTAAACAATCCAAAAAACAAATGCATATTCATTGTCTTGTTTTTTCTCAACAGCTACTGCTTAATTATCCACATACCAACCCAAGCCAACAGAAGGCCACCACCATCTTTAACTTACTCCTATATATGACACTTAATTGAAAGATATTCCTAGATTTCTACGTCTGGGCATTGGATAATCCGACCACATAACAGTTGTACTATGCTACTACTCATCGTTACAAACATGTTCGTATCCATCCGTTAAATTATCATCGAGCCGCTCATGAGCTCGCCCAACTGCTAATCGGATTTCCCCTCTTCCCCAAATTTGTGGCCAATCGGCCCTAAGTACACAAATTATGCAATAATAACAAATATACTAATTAAATCAAATGAACAAACCTGTAAATGGCTTTTAACTTCATCATTTGTGAGTCCATCAACCTTCATCAACTCCCTAATTTGCTTTGGTGTAGCAACTGCAATAAATCCCAGAAAAAAAAAAAAAAAAAAACACATTAAGCATTAAACAAAAGAAATCAAATTACTCCAAAATTGATTTACATTCAAATTAAAGCAATAATTTAAAAAATAATCACAATTCATAACATTATACTCACATACCATGAGCACCACCAAGTTGTTGAAGGGATTGCAAGAACCTCCTATGTAATTCCGGCGACCAACACCTCCTTGCCTTCCTATTAGACTGCCCTTCTTTATCTTCACTCTTCTTTCCACCACCACCACCACTACTGACACCTGTTTCCGCCGTAGAACTACCAGCTGCTGCCGGAGCTCCGGGAGGAGACGGCCTTCTATTTGACACTACCTTCTCTTTCTCAAAAGGATGAAAAGCCCCACCACCATTTTTCTTCACCTCCACAGCTGACACCTTCTTTGGTGAATCCTAAACATACAAAAAAGACACAATCTTTAATAAAATTAACCAATACCCATTTCAACAAATAAATATTTAAACTTAAATTTCCAATCTTTTGTCACATCAATAAAAACCCATTTCAGATAATAAACTAAATTAGTAGTACCTCCGTCCTAAAATGAATGTCCAGAAAATTTTCAAGTTTGTTCTTGATAGATCAAGAAGTGAAATTTTTTCGGACATTCAATTCGGGACGGAGTAAGTAATTAGGTAAAATTAAATACCTCTTTGGGAGTGGTTGGATCTGGGGATTGAATACAAAGCTGAGCAGATCTCAACCAGTCTGATTTCTTGGAAAATTCCTCACAACTCTTGCTACTAACATCATTATTTTGATTGCTAGTAATAAATTTCTTATCTTTTCGAGAATGTTGTTCATCTTGATCATTTGAAGAATTAGAGGTCCATTTTATAGGTATAAACTCTTCAAGAACAGGTGGTGCTTCACTTGAAGTCTGTTCAGAACATTCAGATTGGCCTCCATTGAAGTAATCCGTCGTCGTTCCGGACATTTGTTGTTTGCATCCTTCAATTGCTGCAAAATAAACAAACCTTAATCCAAAATCTTGGGAGATAAATTGTAAAAAAAAATCCAAAAAAAAAAAGAAACTAGTCAAGAAAATGAATTTTTCCAAATGGGTATGTCGAAATAATTAAAAAAAAAAATCAAGAAAAAGAAAACCCATCAATAAGAATTCATAGAGAATTAAAAATATGTACCTTGAGTGACAAGTTCAAGACAAAGAGGAAGCTCACGTTCAAAGACTTGAATTTTCTTACGTTCTGTTTCTAAAGCTTCCATATAACTTTGACATCTCTGCATTTTCTCGGTAAAATCAGTATAATTACTTTTGTTGATGATCATTTTCTTGTTCTTCAATCTCTTTTTTTCTCTCTCTACTTTCTCACTCTAACTTTTTTAGAGAGATTATTAACTGACAAGGAAGAGAAATTAGGGGATTAAATTGAGATGGTTCTGTCTGAACATAGAGGGATCCGGTATGAAGAAGAATAAAAGGATCTAAAGTAGAATCATTAAAAGGAATAAACTTGGAATACAAGAAAAATATTTATATTTATATTTAGAGAGAGAGAGAGAGAGAGATTGAAGGTTGAAGTTTCTTTTGGGGCTACTTGGGAGAAATCGGAGGGTGAGGTCCGAAGTCGGGGCGTCGCGTACTAAAACGAATCTTTGATAAGGTTGTTTTGTGTGTGAGAGAGAAAGGTGTTTTTGTGTGTGTGGTTTTGAGGAGGAGGGAGAAGGTTTTATGGGGGTTGGGAATGGATTGGGTTATAGTTTGAAGACAAAAACTTGTGCGAGAACACTCCAACCCGTCTCATGGGTGAGACGGATCATTTTTTTGACCCATTACCCGACCCACAACCCTGCTCCAGGATCCATGGGGGACCTTGCCACGTGGCAGCCCCTCATTGGCCAAAAAAAAAAAATTTTTTTTTTTTTTTGCTTTTTTTAAAATTTTTATATTTTTATTTTTGTTTTTTTTTCGGTTTGTGAAAAGTAATAGTTACCATCTCTTAAAGTAATACTGTTATTCCTATGTTTTCTTCGTTTGCCAAAAGTAATACTTATTATAACTAAAATGTAACAAACGTGTTATTTATATGTAATAGTATTTGTACATAATTGTAATACATATGTATAGATATCTATATGTTTTCAAACAATAAGTTACAATGGGGTCAAATTTATCATGATACATGTAAAAGTATTACATTATCTATAGAAATCTGTTACAATTTCGTCAATCAAAGTGTTACATTTACTTGTATAAACTTACTATTACATTCATATACATAAGTTATTACTTTTCAAATAGGTAAAAACGAGCTTTTGTTTTTTTAAAACAAGTATTACGTTTACTTATGAACAATGTTACTTTAAGAGATGGTAACTATTATTTTTTGCTAAACCACTGAAAAGTCAGGAAAAAAAAATATAAAAACCCAAAAAAAAAAAAACCGGCCAATGGTGGGTTGCCACGTGTCGGGTTCGGCCCATGAATCATGGGCCGACCCGTCTCATGCATGAGACGGATCCCCTTGTTTTCATGGGAGACCACATCTAGTTTGAATATTCGAGGGAGTGATTCTTTCATATGGGCTGGCATTTACGTCAACTTTTTTTATTCTTCCTAGTTTTAGATAAGATCAAAGACCTCTAATTTAAGGTTAATTTACATTTACATATTCTACTTTGACAAAATTTCAGATTGACCCCTATATTTCGTAGATTCGCAATTAGACATGAAATGGAAATTTGACGTCGTTTATGTTCTCTTAGTATCAAAGTGATAACTATAAATATGAGTGTATTATACATTTACGGGAAACTCGAAAGCGAGAGGTCTTTAGCGAAAAAAGTTTGAAGACATACACGATTCTATTTAAAATCACAACTTATACTAAAAAAATTATATAGCGTTTGAAGTAAGAGTTGTCATGAAAGTTACTAGTATCTAGATATGTGCAACTGCATGAAAATTGAAACTTAATATTGATTGAAATTCAACCAAAAGACTTTAGGTCAGAAGATTAATACTAGGGACACAATAAAGTCACAAAATATTAGGTGTAATGATGTTATTGATGCTTTTAATTAGAGTGTAACGACCAAAAAAACTTATAGCTCAGTGGTATGTGTGGGTGAGTTTAAGGGCCTTCCTTATGGGAGGTCCTGGGTACGACTCATGCGGGAGGTGTGGAGAACTTTGGTTACTATACCCCTCTGAGGGCGGCTGAAGGCTTCTGCAGGTGATCAATCAGATGACGCTTGGACTACCAGATGGAGCGGGACGTCTATGAGAAGATTTCTAAAGAGGTAGTATCATTCGCTGTAATAGGTTCTAACGCGGTGAAACCCCGCTAAGAATTGTACTAAACTAGGCAATAAATCTGTAATAGACTTAATAGGAGTTTGTAACACGATGGCATATGTAACTAGCTTGTCAAACAAAAAAAAAATGAGAGTGTAACGAGTCCATTATCAATGCAACCAATAAAATATCGTCACCTCATTTTGTGACCTTATTTTGTGCCCCTAACATTGCTCAGGCCAAAATAGGCTAAGGGCGTAATTATATATATGCAACAAGGTAAATATCTTTAGTATCCAATCGTGTAGCAATCTCGATGATGAATTCCCTACACTTCATATACAACTAGCACTCTTTAAGGAAAATACGATGGCACAAATTCCAACTCAAAATTGATTCGCTCCTAATGGTGCAACCATTGAAGACTAACACTTCTAAACTATTAAATACATATTATCAAGGCGAATGCTAGGCTTACAAAAGATGGTTACAAAATGAAGGATACAAGATGTGATGACGATATTTCATTGGCTACATCGATAGTGGACCCGGCACACTCTAATTAAAAACACCAATACAATTATGACACCTCTTTTTGTAAGGCACATTTTGTAGCATCTTTTGTAACTTTATTATTTCCCTATTATCAACTTTACTTAGTGGCTATTTTATTTATAATTTTAAAGAGTAGTCATGCTACATGCTACCGTTACAATAACAAAAATTTACTTAAAAAATAAATTGTCAATAGTTGATTAGTTGTTGAAGCTATATGTCTGAGTATTCATTAATTGAGTATCCAATAATTGATTACCAAATCATCAGTTCGTAAAAAGATTTTTGTAAGTATTTTTTGTAATTTTTACCATTGGTCATTTGACCATTGAAATTTTAGTAGTCAAGTACTACCTCTGTCCCAGTTTAAGTTCTTAGTTTGTCACAGTTTAAGGTTCTTAGTTTTTTAGAGGCTTTATTTGAAGGAACTTTGAGCAAACGATGAAAATATTAAAACTTGTTATTGGTACACCATTATAAATGCTATAAATAACAACTTTTAGATCTTCATTACGATAATTGGATTAACCAATAATTATTGCTCAAAGTTCCATAAACATAAAAAAAAACTAAGAACCTTAAACTGAGACGGAGGGGGTATTAGTTTTGTAATAATACCCGAGAAAACACAAGTAGGTTAAGGAAGTTTCGTCAAAAGCACAAGGGCTAGTTATACACATTTCTTAAATAGAAGGTGAATTATGAACACATCCACATTTTCTCTCTCCTAATTATAGATTCTCTCTCTAGAGTAGACTAGACTTTTGGTTTTAGCAAAATGTCGGAATATACTTTTGGGAGGGAAGGACGAAAAAAGTTGAAGAATCACGAGAAATTTCAACAAGGGGGGAATCTTTCAAATCTTGCTGTTGTGAGAGCGTGAGCTACCACGAGTGCCCATGCCGCGTTTGATTAGGTGGATTTATTTAATTTTAATTTAAAAAAAATGCGGAAAACAGAAATTGGCTTTTGGGATCTTCAAGGGGCCAACTAGTACAAAACGTCCCTTTTACGTCTAAACTGAAGTGTTTGCTTATCACACTCGCAGTACGGAGGAGCGTGACTGCACTAACGGATCGTACGTGTTTATTACGGATCCGGTACTTTTAATGATACAATATTATATTACGAATGAAAGGTGGTGAGGAAAAGAGATGTTCTAAGTAAGTTGAAATATTCATTTTAAAGTTGAGAAATTAATGATTCAATATTATATTATGAATAAAATATGGTGAGGAAGAGAGAGAATTAATGGGAAAAGAAAGAGAATGAGTGGAGAATAATGAGTGATTGGGAGAAAGAGAGCGAATAAGTAGAGGATTATAAAAATAATAAAAAATCTTTCATTTTTAGATTGTTGCAACTTAAGTGAAATGCCCTAAATGGAAAAATGTTTCAATTTATTTGGTACAGAGGGAGTACTGTAATAATATACTCACTCCGTCCCTAAATGAGTGTCCAATTTCAGAATTTTTTTTGTCCCAAAATGAGCGTTCATTTTGATCATAACTTTGTACGTAAATGTTTTTTTTAAAATTATTTTTTCACTGGTCTCTTTATACTTGCAAAAATTAAATGCTTGTAAAGAGAATTACGTGATTATATATGAATTTTGGCACCAAATTGTATAAAAAATTATGTCCCTTAATAAAATTTAGACACTCATTTAGGGATAGAGATAGTAATTTTTTATATAATAAATTAAAATAGAAATTATCAAATGTGATCCAACTCTATACCTTACAAATTATGAAATTTAACTTTTATTACTCACCGTTGTTTGTTTTGAATTGAAAAAAGTTTAGATTAAACATTGTCAGTCTTTATGAAATTATAGTATTATTTCGGTTCGGAGTAAGAGTCATACCTCCCATTTGCATGGAAGTTAAGAAATTGGGGAAATAAAGTAAGTGTTGTGAGTGTAAAAGTATAATAGCAGGGAGAATGAGTGGGAGGTGTTGTGAATATGACTTTGAATCAATATGGAAATCCTTTTGGTACAAGGATTAAGGTTTATTGGTTTAATTGAGTTTCTTATTGGTACAAAGAATTGTTCAAGAATTAGGAAAGTCATTTCCTAATGAGAATATAATTACTTTGTACACAAGAAATATGATTCCTACTCTTCTTGGGTTTAAGGTATTTATGACTATAAATACAACACTCTCCCCTAGCATTATTTTTGCCGGTCATCTTTGAGAGATACAAGTAGAGATCTAAAATCTGGATTTAGGTTGACGGAGTTATTGGGCTCAATAATTTGTGCAACTAGATTAGTGAAGATCATCTTTTGTATATGGTCATTGAATAATAATATATTCTCCCTCCGCCCGTGGATGTAGCCAAGTTGGTTGGTGAACCACGTAAATTCTTGTGTTTGATTATTTCGCTTGCCATCATTCTTATTTATTTTGCTTTAACAGGAGGGAACAGTAAGTTGAATTGGTGTTGTAACTTGTGAGTATAAAAGTAAATAAGAGAGAGAATGAGTGAGATGAATAGTAAAGATTTTTTGCCATTTTAGAAAAGAGACTCTTACTCTAGGACGTACGAAAATAGAAGGTAAGACTCTTAATCTGAGACGGAGGGAGTAATAATTTCATGAGTGAAATAATGTAATAAGGAAGACAAACAATGGTAAATTTAATGTAAAATTTGTAAGTGCAGACACTGATGCTATCGTAAGTGTTGCCATCACCTCCCAGATGCTATCCATCGTATTTTTGTGATAGTTGCACATTTCTTTTTATCTAACATTATTATTCTAATCATATATTATTTCTTGCAATATGTTTGTTGGTTGGTCCATTTTACAGGTGGGTATGTGAAGATTAAAGCGAAAATGGTTAGTTATTCATAAAAGAAGTTTTATGAATAACTTTCTAAATGTGAAACACATGGGAAATGAATAAAAAACGTGGTGAAGACTTAGTCAAGGCTTGTTGGCTGGTTTTAAAGAGAGTACAAGACCTTTGATGCGACCGAGTACAAGGAGGGGAAGCATGGACTTGGAGCTCAAGAAATTAGTTTCTATTTTTGTGGAACTTGAGCACAGATGGAGGAACCACTCACCCCACTCTCTCATCCACTTCAGCCGAGTTATCACACATGTGGGGAGTAACCTCCAAGACTCCCCATCCTATATAAATGCAAGGGTGAAGACAAAGAAGAACAACCAAAACCAATATCAACACACTTTCTTGCATTTGAGATTAAGCACTCCTTGGTTCTTGAAGATTCTTTCTCCTATAATTCTTTCCGCTTTCAAAGACTTAGGTTGAAGAAAGTGTCTTGGCTAGGATAGAATTTTGTGCTTAATTTCTCTTCCTTCCATAGAACTTAATTGTAATAGTTATAGGGAACTTTTGATCTTGTACTAAAAAAGAATTACTATCATATAGTGGATCTTGCATTCGTGGCTCACTCAAGTTATATATTTATATAACTTAAGAAAAACAATTTGTTGTTCCTTTATAATTCCGTTGCATTTCTGATTTTCAAATTGTTTTTCGTAAGTGTGTTTTTCCAGAAGTGCTATCATAAGTGCTGTTATCACTTAGGATATCACTTACTGTTTTTCAGGCCATTTTGACAATTTCAAAATTTAAAAACAACATTTACTTTGAACCAGATGAATTATTATTTAGGGAAGGAAAACTATTATGTAAAGAGTGAGCATTTCGAAAGCACCAATTTAAAATTAATAACTTTCATGTTTTGTTATTAGTAATTTTGTAGAACATTATTGAAGTTAATTGTCATCGTTTACAAATTCCTATGAAATCTATTAGAGTCTTATCTAAAGCCCTGCCGAGTTAAGTAATTATGTGTTCTCCACACCTCCCCTAAGGAAGACCCTTTACCCACTCACACATACCGCTCGGTCAAGAGGCCTTTGGTATTAGTAATAATTAATCCCCACGTCCCAAAATGATCTTCTCATTTGCCATTTTTCATTTTCTGAAAAAGTTCTTCTCATTTCTACAATTTAAGCTTAAATGTTCATAAACACAACATGGCTAATAAATCAAGTGTTCCTATCCTTAAAAAGTTAGAGTAGTCAAATGTGAAGATCATTTTGAGATAAAGGGAGTAGTATTAATTTGGTAAATAAAGCAAAACAATCCCACCTTAAGATTGAGTAGAGTTGCACCGTGGAGAAACCTCATCCGTTTATTACAAGAAGGTAATAAGTGATGGAGACGTACTGTTGGAAGGAATCGCATTTGAATGTGTCGGAATATTCTTTTTTCTTTGAGCTTTGTAGGTGTGGTTCAACTGCCACGTTGGCTTGTTTCTTGCTTGAGCTGTACGATTGGTGGACCCCGGCCGATTCAAGAGTTGCAACATCTTATTCCGATAGATTTCAACACGGGGAGGAGTAGTCAAGAACTAGAAACTTCTACGAGATCAAATCTATATGATCACGAAATTGCTGAAATGCGAAAAGCTGTGTGTTACACGAAATTGCTGAAAGTTTGTGTGACATGATTTTACACGACGGATATTTTTGAGAGAGTAAATAGTTTGCTCATTATAGACGAGGTGGGGAAAACTCGTTTCAAAATTTAGTCATTGACTACCACACTACTACTGCAAATGGTGTATGCGCAATTCAGAAGCGGTTAAGTTTGATACTCACTTTTAAAAATTTCGGACAAAAATCAATGCACACCCTTCTTTATATTCAAATTTAAAATATGAAAATTGTGAAGGAAAAGAAGTGTGTTAAGAATAATAGTTGAAATTAACTCAATTTGAGGCTCATACAGTAGAATTCAATAAGAAAATGAGACCCCTTTTACTTGTTATTTCAACAAGAAAAGTGTGGGTTTTTGCCACATAACAGTCCATTGCACTTTCCAGCCTTATTTTCTTTCCTTCCATCTCTCTACACGTTCTTTTCCTTATCCATATTTGGAGTGTAAGTTTAAAGTCCAGTTCTGGAGGTCCAAATCATTTGGGCCCAAAAGTTTTTTGTTTTTTTAACCTTTAAAACACTTCTCCCCCGTTTTAGACTAGGGCGTTTGGCGTATCAAACATCAAGTGCTTCTGATGCTTAATATAATATACTCCTTCCGTCCTAGCTCATTTGACACCTTTTAATCAAAACTGATCAACTTAGGGTCGTTTTGGCCAACACTTTATAGAAATATTTATATTCCAAAAAAATTTTAAAAAATTGTTATTGAGAGGATTTTTAATGGTGATCATTTTACATTTTTTTTAATTTTTATTCGGATCATATATATTTCTATAAAGTGTTGGTCAAACCGACTTTAAGTTGACCAGTTTTGGTCAAAATGTGTCAAGTGAGCTGGGACAGAGGGAGTATAAAGTTAATTTGGAGGTATGATGCTTTTGATCACTTTGGGCGCTAGATGTTGGATGTTAAGTGAGGCTCTTACTCATCAAGCAAGGATTTTGATTCTCAATGATTAATAAGATGTTGGACATATTTATGTTGAATAAAAGAATAAAATCATACCTTCAAATTACTTTTACATTATATCAAGCATTAAGCACTTGATGCTTGATACACCAAACACCAAACACCCAATCTCAACTCTTTTATTTGCACGAAAATTTAAAAAATGATAAAAGTAATGTAAATATTGTGAGTGTGAAAAGTGAAGTAGGAGAAAAAAAAAGGTGGGGTGGAGAATAGTAACTTGATTGATGTTGTGAGTATAACGGGACACTTACTCTGACTCTGGAATAGACTAAAAGGTGGGAATTTACCGTGAGACAGAGAGAGTAATTTATTAGTATTCTGTCGCAAAAAAATGATCACCTTTTAAGAAAATATTGTTTTAAAATAAGACTTTTGCAAAAAACATTATTCTTAAATGTTTTATAATCAATTATTTTCACTATTCACTTGTAAAATTAGAAGTTTAAAAAGTACATAACAAAGATTTTCATACATCTTTATTATTAAAATTACCATACAATTGAAGTTTTTAAATTTATGAAATAAAAAATTAGTCATTCATTTTGAGACATAATTTATCCAGCCCCAAAAAGGGTTTGTTTGTTTGCCTTGACTATAGGTTGTATTCCCTCCGTTCAAAAATATTTGTAGTTTCAAAATTGTTCACACATATTAAACAATTAATACATATCAAATACACTAAATAACCCTTTAAATATTTCAACCACTTAAACAATTAAATGATTTTATAATAATAGTAGCTATTTAATCATCAATAAGAGTAGTTTTAGGAAAAGTAGGCAAATTTTTTATAGAAAATTGTACCCCCTCCGTCTCAAAGTAAGAATGTGGATGCTGTTGTGAGAGTGTGAACTACCACGAGTGATTCCGCGCAAGTTAGAATGGAGATGCTGGTATGCTGTTTTGGTATCGTCCCGGGTGATTCCGCGCAAAGTCAAATAACTGTCATTCAAACAAAAACGTAAAGTACATTTACATTAACCAATAAAACGTCGAACACTATTTTCCTAGCAAAATGAAGTAGTTGGACAATATTACAGATTACATATTACAGATACATGACCTGTGTAGTTTGATTAGACCATCTACAATGGATTAAACACCATTTTTCATTCAACACCCACTTTATCACTCCACATCATCTTCTCTCTCTTCCAACTCATCCATTCAACACTCATTCAACTTTACACCCTACAATGGTTTGTTTAATCCCCATTCAACACCCTTCCCACTCATCATCCTATACTCCACTACTTAAATTTTATTTTATATTCTTTATTTTTATGATTAGTAAAATAATAATAATAATAATAATAAATAATCAATTATAATTAAAAAAAATACTTCACACTTAATTATTTTTTTGTAATTGTAATTAAATAAATATGAGGGTTTTTTGAGTGTTGAAATGGTTATTGGGATCCATTTCATTAAAATGAGGTTTTTTTTTTGGTATCCAAATCAAATAAAACTTGCATCTATTTATAGAGATTTTTTTTTATTTTTTTTTTATGAATTTTGGTGTAAAAAAAAAATAAAAAAAATCATTTACTGTAAAATAATTGAGCTCAAATAATTGAGATGAGGAATTAAATCGGAAATTCCATGAACCAATGAATAATTGCCAAGTGTCACAACCAGAGAAAAAAAATGCGCAGGCCTTGACGCGCCTTGTCTGGCGCGTGTTCCGCACGCGCGAAGGCCGCCCTATCAGGAGCCGCCGCGTGGCAACCGGCTGGCCCTCTTTCCCCATTCATCTATGTTGAATCCATTCAACACAAAACCCATTCAACTCCCCATTGCACCCATTAAACACCCCCCACTATGTTTAATCCCATCCAACAGTCCATTGTAGATGGCCTTATACATTGTTCTGACAAATATGTCACAATAAGATATAACTTACGTACTATAACAGTCAGGATGCTATGCAACGGTATATACCCAGATCCAGTAAGTATTACTCCCTCCGTCCCGAAATAAATGTCATACTTCCATTTTGGTTTGTCCCAAAATAAATGTTGTTTTACTAAAAATAGGGTATGGAATTTGGTGGTCTTCCTAGCTATACCACCCATTCTAATAGGCACAAACATTGCAATGCCATAAAAGGTGTCACTCTACCCATATGAATAGATTGTGGCAATCAAGGAAACATAACTAAAAGCTTAAAAACATTGACCTGTCAACTATGACATTTATTTCGGGAAAGAGGGAGTAGTATATTACCTGTCTTGAATGTTTGAGAAGTTCGGCAGAGTAGGCTTTAGATGATTGGAAAGCAATCGATGCAGCAGCCAAAGCAGCAGCAGTTTCAGCTGCAAGATCGGCTCCGGGATGTTGTTCGTCAATGTAAAAAAGTGACCGAGGCGTTGTCATATCCTCGGGCCTTTGCCAACAATCGTGGTCGGAATTTCCTTCACCTACCTGACCGTACAAAGTGTTGGGGCGGGTGTGAGCTCTCAAAATATAATCAGTTCCCCATTTAATGGCTTCAAGGGCATGTTGAAGCTCGTTTTGAGCGTTGAGGTGTGATCTGAATTCTACTACACTCCATGACAACATTGTTATGGATTATGCCATTGGAAACCCGAACTTAACGTTGTCGCCTGCATCATAGTATCCTCCCTCCAAGTTCACCTGTTCATTAACAACTCAAAAGTTTAACAATCTAATCTAATTTAACTAAGAGAAGTAAAATAATAAAATCAAAATCACATTTTTTGAGGGACATGGAACTGCTGCAGCGACAGATTTGTTGCTACATTATTAGACAATGTGGATAAATGTTTGGTCGGTCTTTTTTTAGATATTGCAGTCAAAGATTAAATGGGCACCCAGAGGCATAGACTTCTTCTCCCCGTTCGATATCTCCCACATAAATTCAAAAACGATAGATGTGACCTTTATCCAAACTGACCTTGACCATTACAACTATTTTGCATGCATCATTTCTCAACTGATGCGACCACACAAAAAAGAATACAATGATGGTATATTTGGCAGCCGCGCGAAAATAGAGGGATGGAAAACGAGGAATTTGGGGCAGGGGCAATCAAACTTTTTTTTACATGTTATGATAGACTAGTTGCATGTTATAACAACTGTGTTACGTGTTGTAGTAATTGTACATGGCCCAATGAGATAAATGAAGTAACATTAACTTAGGACTGGAAATATTTAAAACAAGAGCATTATCGAATTACCCCTTGATCAGACCCGTCTTTCAGGCCTGAGTTGGCTCGCCATTGCACACGTTGGTTACGAGGCAATGGTCCAGATCTTTGAGCTTCAAAAAATAACAAAGATTTTGATGTAATAGGTTGCAGCGGAATAAAATAAAATTGTAACCGGATAGCAATTAATCGAATCAACGAATTAATTGACCTAATTCGAATCCACGAATTAGGGTTTGGCAAGAACAACAACAATAATGATAAAGCTCTTGAAGAAATGAAGGAATCCACCTTCAACAAACCAATTAAGGTTCAATGGTTTAAAACCACAAAGATGCACAAAGCAAACTTTATAAAATATCAATGACAAAAACGTTTTCAATACAATGAAAGAAAAGAGTATTTAAAATCTAGGAAATAATAAAACCCTAATCTAAAAAGGACTCCTAAAAGTTTACCAAAAATACCCAAAATACTTGCAAAAACGAAAAGGAAAAACAATTAAATCACTGGTGTTTAGGCCGGGCACGATCGTGCCCTTTATCCAGCACGATCGTGCCCTTTATCTAGTACGATCGTGCCAAACATGTCGTGAGGCTCCTTCTTCAGCCGACTTTGCGCATGGTCGTGCGTTTAACCGAGCACGGCCGTGCCGTTTCGGTCGATCTGTCTTCTTGGGCGGATCTGGCAGCTTTTTCACGGATCGTGCTACATCATACACCCCCTCTTTAAAATGATTCGTCTCCGAATCATGTACCATAAAAGAACATCCCATGGGAAGTGTAACGCCAAGCTCGGACGTCCCGGTATTGATCAATCGCCTCGGTCTTCCCTTGATCAACTGCTTAGGTAACGAACCTGAAACAAAAGATTTAGGAATACAAAGAGAACTTATATGTTTTTTGTTGCCTTTGCACCCACGACCCTCCTTGTCTTTCAATGGATACAAAACAAACCGACGCCCATGCTTAACCAACCAGATCACATTAGTACGCCCACAATGCATGGAACTAACATCAAAATGCCACGGCCTACCGATCAAAATCTGACAAGCGCTCATATCCACAACCTCACATGTAATCACATCCTTATATATGCCAATTGAAAAGGGAATGATACATTGTTGTGTTACCTTCAAAGAACCCGTAGCATTGATCCACCCAACAACATAAGGAGATGGATGGTCACGTACCTCAAGCTTGAGTGTATTTACCAACCCTCGTGCCACCAAGTTCTCACTGCTGCCACTGTCAATAATAATGCGCACCGCCCTATCATTGACCTTACCCTTGGTACGAAAGATATTATGTCGTGCAGGATCAACCTTCACCGAGGGAGTAGGTAACTTACGAACCATACACGCGTGATGCTCGTCTCCGTCCTCATCTTCCACATTAGGATCGCATAAAACCTCCTCGCCCTCACTATCATCATCATCATCAACCTCGCAAGCCACCACATTTATATTCTTGAGGAGAGTGCAACCACTAGAAATATGCCCTGTTTGCCCACATTTCCATAATTCTTGGCATAAGGGTTATCCTTCTGTTGACCACCAGTAGCAGGAGTAACTGTCTTTTTAACCGGAACATCAGGAGATGCATGTTCTGCTGCAACAGACTTCGAACCCATACCATATGCTGTCCCTTTAGCCATCACAGAAGTACTAACAGAAGAACTAACAACTGAGCTCCCAAAAACAGCAAGCTGACGCTCAACTGTCGAAGCCCGATCAATGGCCTCATCCAAAAAATGAGCTTGTGTCAACTCAACCTGTTTTTTAATATCAATATGAAGCCCAGAAATATACCTAGCAGTTAATTGAACATCTGATTCGTTTAAATCGTTACGGCAGACCAAGAGTGAAACTCATGCGTGTAATCACGAACAGATTTATTACCCTGATGACAGTCCAAAAATTTACGATACATTTGTTGTTCAACATTAGCAGGTAAAAATCGTTGTCTTAGGGCTTGTTTCATCATAGGCCATTCAGTAATCATGGGTCAATTGTTACGAATATTTTGAAGGCGTAACTGCCTCCACCAAGCAGATGCACCACCCCTCAATTTATAAGCAACATAGGGAACTTGTCATTCGGGAGGAATATTCATTAAAGCAAAATATTTTTCTACCTCCTCAAGCCAATCAGTAAATTCAACCATATCTAATTCCCCCGAAAAAATATGGCAAATCAGCTTTAATTTGGGATTGTGTTCATAATTAAAATCACCTCCTCCACCCAAGTTATGCTGATTTCTGCCGACTGGTTGACCACGACGGTTGGGAACCCTATGATCGACATGTTCATCCCGGTGTTCTGCTCGCTGCCCAAGATTGCCAATACCTTCCTGCAAAGCCCGCAAAGCCTCTGTCAACACCCTATCTCATGCAGCCTGTTCTGCTTCGCGCTGTTCCTCTCGCGCGGTCCGTTCTGCTTCGCGTTGCTCTTCGCGTTCAACCCGATCGGCCTCTCGTTGCTCCAAAGCATGAATGAACCGGCCGAATGTCGCAGTCAATTCACCAAAATTCGCCTGATTTGCATTGTTGACTCCTTGATCGTTGGTCATCTTCCTCCTTGGATCGTCCTTTTTCTGATACCAACTGATGTAATAGGTTGCAGCGGAATAAAATAAAATAGTAACCGGATAGCAATTAATTGAATCAATGAATTAATTGACCCAATTCAAATCCACGAATTAGGGTTTGGCAAGAACAACAACAATAATGATAAAGCTCTTGAAGAAACGAAGGAATCCACCTTCAACAAACCAATTAAGGTTCAATGGTTTAAAACCACAAAGATGCACAAAGCAAACTTTATAAAATATCAATGACAAAAACATGTTCAATACAATGAAAGAAAAGAGTATTTAAAGGCTAGGAAATAATAAAACCCTAATCTAAAAAGGACTCCTAAAAGTTTACCAAAAATTCCCAAAATACTTGTCAAAAACGAAAAGGAAAAACAATTAAATCACTGGTGTTTAGGCCGGGCACGGTCTTGCCCTTTATCCAGCATGATCGTGCCAAACATGTCGTGAGGCTCCTTCTTCAGTTGACTTTGCGCACAGTCGTGCGTTTAACCGAGCATGGCCGTGCCGTTTCGGACGATCTGTCTTCTTGGGTGGATCTGGCAGCTTTTTCACGGATCGTGCTACATCAGATTTGGCTAGGGCTGCTCTGTAGTCTACAGCTGAAGTTACATAAGGGAGCAATAACAAAAGAGAAAAACCAAGGAAAACAACAATGTTTTTCGACATATTTTTTTCCTAAAGAGAAATGGAGTGAAGGCTGATATCTGAAATTGGCGCGTTGATGGTGCTTCAATTTACTCAATTTATAGATTTAACCATAGAACATATGCTCTTTTTTATTAATTAATATTATTATTTGAAATGGAATTATTACATGATTTTCTAAATCAAAATGCATTGAGCTTTGTTTTATGTTTAGAAACATATGTGCAGAAATGGGAGTATTACAAAATTTGCTAAATGAAATTGCATTAAACTTTGGATTTATTTATAGATATATAGTCTTCTTCTTCTTCTTCTTCTTCTTCTTCTTCTTCTTCTTCTTCTTCTTCTTCTTCTTCTTCTTCTTCTTCTTCGTATTTGAAGTGGGAATAATCAAAGTTTGCTAAATCAAATTGCAATAATTAAACTTTGTTTATAGAGGAGGATTATAATTATGTAAATTGAGCATGTATAGCATTTACGGAAGTAATATTACAAAAATTGACTCAATTGAAGTCAAGTCTTAAATTAGGAAGTACATTTTGACCAAATGGTAGCAAGCATGTCACCTATGAACATAGAGGCAAGAAGTATTGAGATTTAATGGGTTGGTTTGTCTTTACAAAATCTCTCATAAAAAAAATAAGTAAATACTAAAGTATTTAAATAATACTTTTGATTTTCTAAAAAAAAATAATAACTAAACATTAAGAGAAAAAAGATGTCCAAAAATTAATTAATATTATTCTAAATTACTTTAGCAAATAAAATTTATAATTACTAAGTTAATATATTTAGTCGTTTCAAGTATGAGACAATTATATGTTGTTTTGTTTTTAAATGTTAGTTGTATCCAGGAGCAAAAAGAGAGAGAGAGAGAGAGATCTAACTTTAAACCTCACATATTGTGAGACTTGACTTTCACAAATGAACCATTCATTTGAAAATTATAAGATTAAAAGATCTTTACCAATAAGTCACTGAGAGAATGTGTAATTTGCAAATAGAAACACAATATTTCAATTCTACCATAGAATTCCTCGCACTTTTTAAATGATAAAATGACCTCAAACCCAAATAAAATCATTTCACCCCTCATATCTTTGACCATCTTTTGACTGACACCATTATCTTTTGACCAACCAATTGAACAGTAAATTTAATCAATTGGGATACAAATTTATCAGTTTTACAAGTAAAAAATGAAAAAACAAAAAAGAGAAAATTAATACATGAATATCTTTTAAAAGTTATTTTAAAAAAAATTATCGCAATTGTGAGGAACTGAGACATGAATTAACAATTTAGAAGTGATTTTCTTTAAAGGGCACGTGATAAGTTGGGTTCTCAATTGTTTAAAGGACATGTTACATCACACAACTGTGTAATTACACCACTGTAAAATTCCACAATTGTGAAATCACATACAACTGTGAAATCACACAACTATGAAATCAAACAATTGTGTAATCATACAACTGTGAAATTAGTTGATAAATGATTGTACAAGTGAAAAATGAAAATGACACAACTTGAAATGACACAATTGTATAATCATATCACTGGGAAATCATACAATTGTGAATCAATTAAAAATTAATTTTAAGTGAAAAACGATAAATGACACAACAGTGAAATCACACAAATGTTAAATCACACAACTGAGAAATCAAAGAAATGTGAAATCAGTCGAGAAATGACTTTACAAGTGAAAAATAACACAACTGTGTAATCATACAATTGCGTAATCGTTCAACTGTGGAATCACACTGTTAGGATTCATTGTTAGCTGTCAATTCATTCCTACCCTTTATAGACTGTTTCTTGCTCCTTCACCCTCAATATTTTAACCATAGATCAGTTTAGGACTTTGTGTCCTCTTCCTCCTCCTAGTCAAACTGCAGACCTTGTTCCTTACTCTCATTCTATGCAGTTTGACCCCATTGAACTTGAAACCGCCCTTAGGGTTTCAATGGGTGAATCTTTAGAAGATGCCCATACTCTCTTGAAAGGCAAGGCCAAAATGCCCTCTTCTCCTTCCCATCAAACCGATAATGCCATCTCCATATCTGATGATGATGATGATGATGATGATGAGCCTTTGCCTTATTATACACCTTCTGATGAACCTCCTCCCTCAGTTCCATCCTATCCAATTCTGTCCCTTCGTGCTACAACCGCCGATTTGGTAGATGCGGTTAGGAATATTCAGTTTCATCAGCAGGCTTCAACAACTCGGTTTGACTCTCACCTCCTTACAATTCAATCTGACCTTGATGCCATTAAGGGCGATAGAATGAGTGAGAGATTTGATGATAGATCAAGGCAACAGCAGCTGGATGAAAAGCTGAATCTTATTTTGGAGAATCAACTGGCCCTTCAAGATCTGGTAAAAACCAACCATGAAATTTATTCTAAAGCAGCAAGCCGTTGAATCCAGAATGGACTAATTTGAAGAAAAACTTGATATTCTGGCAAAACATGCCTTTGAAAGTTCTGAGCTCATTCTGCACAGAACCGGCAATATTTTCAAGCAAACTGCTAGCATTGAAAAGAAGATTAATGAACCGACTGAAGTTCGGCTTTGTGCTGCAAACTTTGTCTTTGAAACCGCTTATGCCTCCACTGGTTCAAGGAATGTTTCTGAAACCGAACAAGCTGCTGAAGATGCTCAAACCGATCAGGACCATATTGCAGAGGATGCTGCAGCCGCTAGGGGTTCTGTTGCTGATGAAGTAGACTAGATTTTCTATCTTAGTCTTTTTATTCTCTTTATAATTCTATTACTTTGTAAGTCCCAAACCTTATGATTGAATTATAATGAGAATGATTGCATGGCATTCTGTTTCAAAACCTTGTTTATTCAAACTGCTTGTTTGTGGAACAATGCTTGCATTTTTCAAAAAAATCATGCACTATATTCATCATGAAAAATATTTTTAAGTGCATTCGTTTTTAAACATTAAGTTTAAACATGCATATCTGATCTTTAAAATCATATCATTTTATATGCATCTGGATGTATTTTTTTCTATCTGTTCTTCATTTTCATTATTTTTGATAGATTAGAAATCTATGACTTAGCATAGTGTGTGCATTGACTTGGGACATGCAGTTTCATGAAAATTTATTTCAGACATGTTTTTACCAAGTACAATGTTTTGATATTATCATATTGTGGTAATGTCATCAATCAAATAGGAGGAGATTGTTAGGATTCATTGTTAGTACACCCACTTGATTTGATTGATCTATACCACGTGTCTTTTTAAGGACTTTAGGACCGCATGTAATGAAGTTATACTTCAATTTTTAGATAAGTTCATTTCTAGATTTTTGTTTGTCTAGGCTGAGTATAGTTCGGTTTAACCGTAGCGGTTTAGTTCTTAAAACCGCACTCGTGCTATTTCTAAACCGCCAGCATGGAGTCGCATAGTTTTCATCAAACCGCATTATGTGGCTTTGATGAAACCGTTCTTCAAATCTTATTTGGAACCGCGGATGGCAACTTGATGGAACCGCATATCATGAAACCGCTTACTTCAGTTTCAAGTGAAACCGCACATCAAGTTCATCCTTGGAACCGCTCCTATGCCTGGTGGAACCGCAGAGCAGTTATTGAAGAATTCAAAAGAAGTCATTTATTCCTTAGACAAACATTTCCTTTTCAACCGTATAGGAATGTTTTATGTATTTTCAAAATAATTTTGAGTTTACTTGGAGTTACTGCAAGGAATGTCGGTCTTATCCAAGTAATTTGAATTGTTTACCGTTAGTCATTTTCTGCAACAAAGGACGGATGTCAGGTGGTGGTGCTACAACTACCTAGGACTACAAGACAAAACCAATGACGAAAATAACAGCTCAACCAATGGGATTTCGACAGTACTGTACCCTTCAGATTGGATTCAAATCTTTGTCCAACGGTCACAAGGGTGCACTGCCTATAAATAGCCTTCATTCATCAACAATAAAGGTTGCTGAGTTTTAAGAGAAATATTCCTAAGTGTTCAAATTTGCTTTGAAGATTCAAATCCAGAAATTCAAACCTTCAAAGATCTCCTTAGCAAACCCAGAATTCATTCATCAATCTTTTAGCCTAACAACCTTCCATACTCAGCCTTTTCATAGAAAGTTTTCATTTGCTCATCCATCACATTGATCATTAGAGCATTTGATTCCTTTCCACACACACATGCGATTTATATGATCACTTAGATTATATACTTCGAAAACACCGGTTGTTATAATAGCTTTATAGGTTAGATTGATTGTTTAGAGTTTAGATTCATCTTGTAAAACCTCCTCTAAATTAAAACAAATCTAGTAGCTATTAGAAAATCCTAGACTAACCATCTAGGTAGAGGACGTAGTTCATTCAAGAACAAACCTCTTCAAATTGTGTGTTTGATCTTTAATTTTTGTCTTGCTATTCACTTTTCTGTTTGTGGTCTTTAACTTACTACTATTACGAAATGACTTGAAAAATGAATTGTGTTTTTCTTTGATCTTTAAGTTGAACTTATCGGTTGCATCATTGTGTTTTCAACCCGAGTCAAACCGCCCAACTCTTTAACTATCCTTTTGGCCAAACCGCAAAACTCCGCTGTGCATTTTATCAGTTCGGTTTAAGTGCCTTGAACCGCAGTTGACCAAACTGATAAGTACTCGGTTGATTTTCAAGGGTATTTTCGAAAAAGTTTCAAACCGCTATTCGCCTCCCTCTAGCGGTTCTATACCCTTGTTTCCCTCTGGGACCAACACACACAACTGAGAAATTATTTGAGAAAATAAAATATAGTATTTTTTTCAATGTTTTAAGTTAAAAATGATTTTTTTTTTTATTTTTATAATTTGAATCATACGTTGAATGTTCTTGTTTGATTCGTTTTAACGAAACGATTAATTCGGTGGTGCCGGATTTTTTTTTGTGATTTTTAGATATTAAGATATACTCCCTCCGTCCCACTCGAATTAGGATTTTTGGTCAACTTATTTATACTTTGACCAATAATTTAAAGAACAATAACTATCCTAATTAAAATCTAAAAAGTAATTATTGAATTTATTAGTAACCGTGATACAATAACAATTTTTAAATTTTTATTAGCATTATTATTTTTCTTCAATTATTGGTCAAAGTATAATTAGATTGACCAAGAATCCTAATTCGAGTGAGACGGAGGGAGTAACATTTTAAAATTTTGAGTGGAAAAAAAGGAAGAGAGAGAAAGAGAAGAGAGAGAGAGAGATGGGAAAGGAGAGGAGGAGGAGAGAGAGAGAGAGAGAGAGAGAGAGAGAGAGAGAGAGAGAGGGACGCGTTGTGGGTGACTGGCGTAGGAGCTGTGTTTGCTCCTCGGCTGATGCGTAAGAGCTTGAGGCAGACGCATTTTGGTCTAGCGAAAATCTAAGGATTTTTTTTGGCGAGTTTCTACAATGTCTGTCTTTATTGGTAGTTTTTATTTGACTAAAGGACTTATTGGTCGAAGCCTATATGGATTTTTTTTTATTATGAATTATTATAATCGTGCACCTAAATCTAGGTGCACGAGAAACATTGAAGTACCCATTTGAATTCCAAAACAAACAAGGATTTTGATTTTAAAATTCAAACTTTTCCCATGTTTTGTGATAAATTGTCCGTCCCAGAATTAGAACTTGCCAACTTCAACTGAATCCATTCATCCACAATGTACTATTATTTCCACCAACTGCACAATGAAACTTGAACATCACGCCATTAAATTATCGTTAATCACATGAAAAACATCAATCTTTAACACATAAGAACAACAATTCAATTTGCTGATGTTAATACCAAGGGAGAAAAAAACTTAGAAAAAATTATGCCTAAACACACAAGTGAAGATTGTCTCAATTTTGGTGTGACATTTTATGATCAACTCAGTCCATGACTCAGTTTCAACTCACAGAAATTCAATGAGAATTACCTTCAATCATGCAGTCTCTAGAACACTCCCATTGAAGACTTATGACTTATGAATCAGTTACGGGGAGGAGCTCTTCACTCTCACAATACAGTGTTACCCTGATTCTCAAGTTATGTATGGATACACGTCAGGAATTTGCTTAAATGAGTAGTAACTTCAAAGACTGGAGGCAGCTTGTTTTCCCCGTAACCTTAGATTAAGTGCCCACTCCATGATAAACAACAAACAACACGAAGGAACTAACAAGACAATTTTCATTATCAGGTTAAGAAGGGTCTCACATTCAAGGGTCAAAGCTCGGAGTCAAAGAACTGAAGGAGATCAAGTGGTCAGAAGAGACAATCGTGAAAAGATGGATGCAATCTATATATATATATATATTTTTAATTAGTGCGAACTGTAATATACAATTATACAGTTATGCAGTTGTGCAGTCAACTGGTATCACACAGTCCGAGAGAAAATCTCTCGAAATCCAAAGCCTTGGTAAAGATATCAGCAAGTTTATCCGTTGTGCTTATATGTTCTAGAGTAATGATTTTTGTTCAACGAGATCTCTAATAAAATGATGCCTAATATCTATGTGCTTTGTTCGGGAATGTTGTACCGGATTCTTGGCAAAATTCTAAGCACTTAAACTATCATAATATACAGTCAATGTTTCACTTCTAAGACCATAATCCTTGATTATTTGGTTCATCCTCAACAATTGAGTACAACAAGTAACAACTCCCATATAATCAGTATTAGATGGCTTACGAACCAAGAACCAAACATCTTTCCAAGTTTTACCACTTCCTCTTGTATGACATTGATCAAATTATTAACTTTTAAGGTTTCTGACTCATTCTCATGCTTAAAATTAGCAACGAAACAACAAGAGCTTACCTGATGGTCCGCGGATTGCATGCATACCAAACCGGCTAATTCCCGGTAATTTATTCATTTTTCTCTTGTTTTCATTCCTTCATCCACTCCCCCAATGACTTGGGAAGTGAGATGAACTCCCTGTATCCTTGCAGCAGCAGCAGTGCCTCTGCTTTCTTGATCTTCAATGATTTCAGAATCTGAACTGGAATCTGCTGCTGTCTGACCATCTGTCATGGCGGTTGACTGTTCATCTGGTCTGTCAACTGACCTCACAAGTGTTAAATCTGTAGATTCTTTTGTACTCTTCTGTTCAGTTTCATCATTAATCTGTTCAGGCTCCCAAGTGCAGCCTGCAGTACAATTCTCAACACAATTGACAATAAGATCAGGAGCATTATCAGAAATTGAGTAAAAACATGAATGATTTTCAACCAACTTGTAACAATGATCAGAGGATCTTACACCTTTCAAAACATATCTGTTTGAACCATCGAAGACCTCACAGATCTTCTTATCAAACTTGACATGTAGATCATCATCACATAATTGGCTTATGCTAATTAGGTTTGCCTTTAACCCATCAACATGCAAGACATTATGCAAGTTAGGCAACCCATTAACATTCAGCGTACCTTTGCCAATTACCTCACCTTGAGAACCTCCACCAAAATTGACTTTTTCACCTTTAAAGGCTTCATAGTCTTTGAAATGCTCAAGAGAGCCGATCATATGGCGGGAGCAACCACTGTCAAAGTACCAGGCTCCTTCCACACTGCCTTGAAGGAGGTAAACACCACTTGACACTTTAGAGTGTCCTTTCTTACCCATGTGGCTTTTGGAGCAGACTGCAGTTGACTGTGCAGTTGTGACTCCAACTGTGCCCACAACTGTCCTGTTAGGTGGCCGCTGTTTTTCTCCAAGCCAAGTTTCTGTTTCAACTTGTAACAAAATGGACGTATATGTCTAGGGGCAAAACAATGGTGACACACGTATCTCCTTTTTCTATTTCTTTTGTTTTTGTGAGGAGACACGTGATTAACATTAAATCTCTCATTGTTTTTCGAAGTGCCCTCACCTTCCTTGACAAAAGTTGGATCTCCATAGCCTAGTCCTGATTTTCCTTGATTCCCCATTTTTAGAACTTCATCTAAGGTAGCCTTACCATTGTTAAGCTTTGTGAGAGTGTTAGTTTCTTTTTCAAGATCGCTTTTATACTTTTCACACTCATTGTCTTTTTTGGTAAGCATAACTTCTAACCTAGCTATGGAGTCCTTTTGAGTATCACTTTCACTCGACAACCTCTCATTCTCAGCTTTTAATTTCAGATTGTCAGAGGTGAGTTTTTCATTTACCTTCCTGAAAGCCTTAAGTTGTTCCATTCTTTTGGACCAATCTTCATGAAGCTCAATATATGTATTGTGTAGATCTTCATAGGTTGCACTATCTTCATCCTCCTGATTGGATTGCTCAGTTCACCTGCAGAAGTGGAGTTAAAACAGGAATACATGTTAGCACCATCTGAGTAGTCAGTTGTGCCGTCAGTTGACAGCACATCCTCACTATCAGATTCACTGTCAGAAAGGGAGGATTGTGATGATCGTAAAAATGACAGGTTTGCTGTTTGATCGTCATCATCTGAATCACTTAAGTTTGCAGAAAAAATCATCCCTCTATTTTTGAGTGTGTTAGCACACTCATTGACATAGTGTCCAAATCCTAAACATGCTCTACACTGAACGGACTCAATAGATTTTTTGTTTTCAGAAAAAAGTTTGTTCTTACTTGTTTCTTTCTTGAATGATTCAATCCTAGGGGAAGAAGCAGTAACCTTATTGGGAAACCTTTGTTGACGTTTTTTGTTCAACATTTTGTTGAATTTTTGAGTGATAGAGTCACATTCATCTTCCTCTAAGTTTGAGTCATCAATATCCTTTGATAATTCTACAAGATCTTTGGACATAGTAAGAACACTAGCAAGAGCAATTGAATTTACTTTGCTAGTTTGTTGCACTTCAAGGTTCAATTCAAACGTAGTTAGAATACTTAGAACCTTTTCAAGACTCACGGTCCGAGTATCACAAGTTTCTTCAATGATAGAGATTTTGATGTTAAATTTTTCTGGGAGAGTTCTTAAAACTTTACTTACTAGCCTTGCAATAGAGATGGATTCTCCCAATGCAAAGGATTTATTGGAAATATCAATGAGTTTAGCAGAATAGTCTTGAATAGTTACATTTTCTCCCATTCTTAAATTTTCAAAATCTGTCATTAATCTTCTCAATTTTGTTTGTTTGACACTATCAGACCCTTCACAATGGAGTTGTAAAATATCCCAAGCAGTTTTGGCCACGGTATGGTTAGAAAATAACCGATACAAATTGTGATCAACATGATCAGATATGGCAGCCATTGCCTTTGCATTGTAGTTTGCAAGGGCAATTTCTTCCGTGTTCCAATCTTGCTCAGGTTTTGGGACAAAAAATTGTTCCTTTTTCTCCTCACTATTTGCAGGAGATTTTGCTTTTGGATCAACTACTTCCATAGTAGGGGATGTATATCCCACAAGAATACTGACCCAAGCACGATGATCTATGTTTTTAATGTACATGATCATCTTTGCCTTCCAAATGGTATAGTTTGAACCATCTAGTGTAGGCGGCTTATTACGAATATGAGTACCGTCCATATTGGCCACTTTCAAAGATCGATCTCAGTATGTCGAGACCAGGATCGGGTGCCAATTGAAAGAAAATATGCGGCTATGACTGTTCTGGAAAACAACCACTTGACAGGACAGCTGTGCTCACAAGTGTCAAGACAGTTGTCCTGTCAACTGTCAACGGACAGAAACTCAAAAACACAGAAATGCTGCGGAATAATTAAATCAGAGATTTAAACACTTCAGCAAGAATTACTTGCTGGAAAACTTTCATTAATAAAGATCTTGCAGAATACAAGATTATGAAAGAAACAAAAACAACGAAAAGATCAAACCTATTCTAGATCTCTAGAATAAACCAAACACTAAAACACTTGAAGTCTTTATGAATAAGAACTTCAAGAAAACAATGACTCTCTCACAAAAAACGAAATTCTCTGAATGAATGCACAGAATCGGTGATGAATAATGGACGGCTCCCTCTTCTTTTATAGCCGCTCCATTCCTTGTTTGGTGAGAGACCTACATTCCTAAAATACAAAAGAGATAACTACCAAAGATAAACATTAATAAGTTAGTCAACTAAATCATAATAATAATAATTAACCTAAATTAAACTATTCCTAAATAATTACAACTAACTCCTAAAATAACTAAACTCTAAATATATACACTAAATAAATCAGAATCACAAAGATACAAAATAAACTATAAAAGTATTTCATACTCTTTCAAAACACCAACAACATTATTACACCTAAAATTTTATGAGCAAGTTTTTGTGATTTTTTGTGCCCTTAGTATTATTCTTAGAAAGTTTAGGTGTGGAAATAGCATTTCTCCATAATTTTCTAGTTGAGGCCTGAGGAAGCTATTCTCAAAAAAGGGGATAAAATAGCGAGAAGAGGAAAGAAAGGTAAAGACTGAAAGGGAGAGTTGATCGTGATTCGTGAATTAACAGAGGGTTGATCCTCATTCTTTAACGGTCAATTCATTCCCAACGGTCGGAAACTGGGCACCGATAATCCTAGCAATCATTTCAAATTTCAATTCTCCTACAAACCCATATAAAATTTGCTACACAAAAACGGAAGGGTTTGATCGTGAATCAACGGAGAGTTGATCCTCAGTTTTCATTGGTCAATTCCTTTCTAACGGTCATAAATTAGGCATCGATAATTCTCATATGAGTTTAAACTTTGAAATCTTCTCAAACCCACATAATTTTTGCTAAACAAGGAACCTTAAATCGCCCACCATTTTTATTAAGGGTTCCTGTTTTCAAACTTGAATTCCCAAATCTCTCTGTCTTTCAGCCAAGTTTATTTTCTTTTTAGTAGCGGTGGTGGAGTAGGACGTGATACGTTGAAGGTCCGTCGTCTTCGCGTTCACGTTTACGCTTCGGGAAAGGAGAGCAAGTTGGATAATTTACTTCGATTACCCAATTTGATCCATCAAGCCAAGAAGAAAGTAGTCTCTGGGAATTCTATTAAGCAAGTTGTTGATTCGAAGCATAAATCTATCTCGAGTGTTTCTAAGACTGAGGTACACCCTTTTTGTGCATTTCTTTGTTTTTGCGATCTGGATTTGATTTTGGGTACTTTTTTCGAATACCCAATTGGAAATTTGAGTGCGTAGAATTTCAAATTTTGTTCTGGGTGTGTGAAATTGTAATCTAATTGGGGTTTGGTTCATTAATTTGGTTTTCTGGGTTTTTAAACTTGTAATTTGTGATTTAGTAATTAATAATGTTAAATTGAATGATTTGGCTTTGGCAAGTTATGTATCAGCACTATCTAATTTAGCGATTTTCCTCATTTGTATGCTCTGTGAGTGCATGTGTTGTCAATTTATTTGTTCGTATGATGATTTTTGATTTAATAAAACTTTTTGAATTCTTTCTGAAACAACACAAACTAGTTAATCAGTTATGGAATTCATGTTGGGTATTTGAGCGGTTTATCTTTACCATAAGGGTGTATTTTAGTCTGGACTGGAACAGATCAATGAATACAACATTTGCTACTTTCTTGGTATTACAATGCCTGGTTTGATGAAATATTAAATGTTTAAGTAGTTAGTATTACACATGTGCACAAACACAAATCAGTCTGTCAATCTCTTTTGTTTTGATGAACTTTTCAGATCTTTTTCGAGTGTGCAAACATATCAATCAATCTAATGCTTAATTAAAATTCGTTTCTCTGCGCTCAAAGTGGGTTTGTGATTATTTGTCCTATCCTCTTTTTTATAGTTCCTATTTTTGTTGTTCTGAACTTCTCTGAATTGTTTAAGTGATGCACACATTTCAGCAATCAGTTCGTAGTATTTGTGTTTGTTTTTATTTTTCTGTTCTTAGAGTGCATTTATTCCTATGTATATGTGCTTGCAAAATGGACTCATGCATATATATATATGTGTGTGTGTGTGTGTGTGTGTGTGTCAGTCAGTCAGTTTTTTTAATGTTATGGATTCTGGTTTGATGGACTTTTGTGAAATTGTGATCTGAAGGTAAAAGGAAAATCGATTGCAAGTTCATCGAGAACAACAGCTACAAAGACAAAGACAACTGTAAAAACAAGAGAGAAGAAAGTATTCTCCTTGCCGGGGCAGAAGTTTGATCTTCCTGAAGAGGTTCTGCACATACCATCATTGTTTATTTATTTATAATTTTTTTCTATATTAGTGACCTTCAATGATGAATCGTAGCATTTGTTTACCCTTTGTTTCGTTCCTTGTCAACAGCGCGGCCTCTAAGGACTTTCTATGAGTCAGTGTCAAAGCAGATTCCTTCTAGTGAAATGGCTAAATTCTGGTGAGTTTACTTTTACCTACACTTCCGTAAAATCTGAACAGGTTTCCATGATATTGACTTTAATAACCTCTTGTTCTTATTGATTTATTTGCTTCGTACAATCTAGATTCTCCCCCACAAAAAAGAATGTTTCAGAATGTCCTTATAAGGAATTTCAACATATCCATCATTTCCTCTTATTGTCATAGCCAACAAAGATGTATCTCATAGACTTCTTGTCCAACTTGCTTGGTAGGTGCCTAGTGGTCTTGCATAAAAAAAAGTAGAGCCTTGGAACCCTTAGTTGTCATGTATGAAAGCCATTAGTTGATTGTTTCTTGACTCGGTCAAACATGTTTAAGTTGTTTGGTGGCTCTGAACTTTGACTCCTTGAAACGTAGCTAGTGCCCTACCATACTCCCACCTTACACAAACAATATTTACTTGAAAATTGAAATGTGGTACCCCTTCCAATTTCAACTCGTTACCATAACACCCCAACCATGCATGCTGCAAGCATGCCAGTCCGCAGTTTAGTTTTCCATGCCAAATTTATGTCTTTGTCCACAGATTATGTAAATGGACTGCACTATTTTCCTTCCGATTCCTGAACACCTTGCCTTTTATCATTAAGTCTCTATATGGTGTTAAATCCGAAAATGCCATAATTACCTAGACATAGAGACGAGTTTCTCCAAATTATACGCGATATATGGTTGGGGGTAACTGCAACATCCCTTAGTTGATAAATTTTAGCTCCTATGTTGCTTTGCTGCTCCCTAGATATTCTTCTTCATTATCTTTCTTTCACCTTGAATATCTTCATATCCTCGGTTGGCCTTTTCTACTAATAAAGTATATATCCTCTGTTGTTTTCAAAGATACCCCCATAAGTTTGGGAAGATATTCTTATGACATTTGAAGTTTCAAAATCTAATTTATCACTTCCATATTCATGCTCTAATACAAGTTCTTGGGTCTTCTACTGAACATCTACATGGCAAGACCGTTAGCCATCAGTGCAATTGCACAAATATACGTTACACTAACCACAAGAATGGCAGTGAAGAAACAGAAAACAAGACAATGTAAACCAGGAAATAATAAATTAAAAGAACAAGAGATCAATAGAGTAACTTAAATAGATTATCTTGGGAACTGTGTTAATATCTGTAGCAACAAAAGCTACTACAGAATTCAGATTATTTCCATTTCTGTTACGCTGATACTCTACAATCTTTTCTAGGTCTCTCTCTCTCTCTCTCTCTCTCTCTCTCTCCATATCTCAATATATCTTTCGTTTTATTTATACATATAGTCTACTGAGCTAGTAAAATGTGTAAGGTGGGTTGGTCTAGAGTTAGTATAAGAAAAAGAGATAGGGGTTGACAAGAGTCTACTGAGCTAAGTAGTGAGATGAACCTCATAGTTTTTTTTTTCTTTTTTTTTGGGAGTGAATTAGCTTGTTGTAAGATGGGTGAGTATTAGAAAAAGAGATAGGGGTTGACAAGAGGGGTTGACAAGAGTGAATTAGTTTTTTTTTCTCTCGTTTTATTTATACATATAGTCTACTGAGCTAGTAAAATGTGTAAGGTGGGTTGGTCTAGAGTTAGTATAAGAAAAAGAGATAGGGGTTGACAAGAGTCTACTGAGCTAAGTAGTGAGATGAACCTCATAGTTTTTTTTTTCTTTTTTTTGGGAGTGAATTAGCTTGTTGTAAGATGGGTGAGTATTGAACCTTGATACAAGCGTCTTCCCAGCAGTTAGTTTCTTTTTGTTGTGTACATGTCATGACTTATATGGTTAGATCAATAGAGTAACTTAAAAGATTATCTTGGGAACTATATTAATATCTGTAGCAACAAAAGCTACTACAGAATTCAGATTATTTCCATTTTCGTTACGCTGATACTCTACAATCTTTTCCAGGTCTCTCCCTCTCCATATCTCAATATATATTTCGTTTTATTTATACGTATAGTAGGATTTTATATTAATTCACTCATTTTTTTTGGAAATATTAGTGCTCCATTACTTTAGTTGTGAAAGTACATTTAAGAAATACAGATATTGTGAATGCATATAATCTGATAACATATGCATACATAGCATCTATATTATTTCAATCAATTAACTCACACAATTTTCTCAAAATATTTGTAATCCATTACTTTAGTTTGATAGTGCATTAAAGAATACAGATACTATGAAAGAATACAGATACTATGACTGCATATCATCTGATCATTTTACGAGAAATTTGGGGTGGTTGTTAATTTGATATTCTGATTAATTTAAACTGATTTGATTTCTTATCATTTGCATTACACAAGGGGTGTTAATTAGGAAACTGAAAAATTGACAAGAGGGTTTTTGTAGGCTGGGACATCTTTTCTTGATGGTAGAAGAAAAATGTGTAAGGTGGGTTGGTCTAGAGTTAGTATAAGAAAAAGAGAGAGGGGGGTTGGTTAGGAGACGTGAGGGAGAGAAACTTGAATTTACTCAGTAAATGGTGGTGGGAGTTTGCCCTTTTATTATTTTTTTTTTTTTTGGGGGGGGGGGGGAGGAGTCATTATGGAAAAGTTTGGTCTATTAAGATTTACAAGTATGGTTGCTTTTGGAGATCAGACAATTGGTTATGCATAGAGAATGTGTATTCTACTAGGAGATGAGGGTGGTGACATAATTGGTGCTCTTATAAAATTGATTAATTTCCCTATATGATTGATGGGATTTGAATACGGTCATAAATATTGAAGAAAGACAAGGATGTTTGAATTTAGTTGTTGGGGTGGAGGTTTATAATGAGTTTAAATGAAAGTAAATTGATAAATTCCTACTAGTAGAGAAGGGATTTACTTGGCTTGGCAATTAAGGAACGCAAGCTGGATAGGTATATATATGGTGTCTACTTAGTGTACTGGATAACTTCGTTTTCTTTCTCAAGGCACTTCAAATGAATATTTTAGAATACATATCATTGCCCATTTTCTAAGACTGATATGAATATGGATATTGGGGATATGAAGATGGTTAAATTTGAATGGAAGAGGCGGCTGGTGGATGGATGGGCAAGAATCAGAGTAGAACTGGGGGGGGGGGGGTGCAACATTTAAAAATTTAAATGGAGCAATGAAAGAGTTAGAAGGATAATCGGAAAAGATGGATAAGTTAGGGGATGACAAGACTACTAAGCTGAGTAGTGGGATGAACCTCATAGTATTTTCTTGAAGTGAATTATAGGTTTAGATCTCAACTGATGCAGTAAGATGGGTGAGTATTGAAACTTGATACAAGCTCTTCCCAGCAGTTAGTTTCTTTTTGTTGTGAACATGTCATGACTTATAGGGTTAGATCTCAACTGATGCAGTTTTGAATGGCTAGTTTCAAGTCTTAAAAGATCCCAGATTTGATCAGTTTCTATTAATCTAGTATGTAGATCATAGATTTGATGTACCATTTGTTTCTTAACTTCCAGTACGTAGATCTGGTATGTGTCTGTTTTGTGTCATTTTTAGGTTTACTGTAGAACCACTTATAACAGTTCATATGGGTTTTGTGTTTCATATACTTTTTGCTACATAAGTAGAAAATAGCCTTTTGTACATCCGTTGCCTTAGTTCGAATGCATTTATAACATGATCATATCTGGACTGTTTGTGTCTACTAATAAATCATGACTATGAAGTAAATTGTCACTTGTGGGAGATTTAACTATGCGATAACAAAAAAGATTTAGATATACGGTCAATGAGAAAAGAGGGTAGAGAAATTTGCAGCGAGTCCATTTCAGTTTCAGCAAATAAATTTGGTTCATATCATAGTGGTAAAAGCCCAAGGACTGAAAATATAGTGGCAACGTGAGTACTGAGAAAAATGGTGAAACATTTGGGAAACCAAGATTTAAAAGAAAGTATCATCAAGCAAAGGAGATCAGAGCGTCTAGGATAAATTCAAGCATGAACGTCAAGGATAAATGTAAGCATGAAAGAATCGCCGAAAGAGAAAGCATCAAAAATAGTGAAAAAGAAGATACAGTAATTTAAAAAGACTACCAAATATGAGCATATTTTGAGGGAGAAGGTGAAAATTAGACTGAAGATGACTATATCCATAGGGAGTCTTTAAAAGAATACTGGGAAATTGAGAATCTTGGGTGGTACGGAATGCAAACAGCTGGAACAGTTCAAGAAACTACAACAACTGAAGTAAATCTTAATTTGAGAAGCAATTTGAGACATGTTTCGATTTTATCTCATGAAAAATGAATGCACCATTATGGAATGTAATTTTTTTTTTTGGGGGGGGGGGAGTTGATAGTTGTTTTTTTTTTTGTTTTTGTCGAGTATGGTAGAGAGGATAACCTAAAAGTGGTTCTCATTCTAAGATTTAAGATGCACATGGCTAAAAATTAGAAGATATGGGTTTGTTGAGCGTTTCAGAACTGCGTATGGGAGTATATTAGTGGATCTAATGGGAGTTCTGGGAACTTGAGATTAATCTAAGAAGAAATGAATCATCAGTTGTTTCGCATTATGGAGAGACAATTGGCTATGCATAGAAGTGGTATGAATGTCTAAGTTTCTAAATGTGCCATAGTGAAAATGTATTTTACTGGGAGAGGTGGTAAGAATAAAGTATGAAATGTATTGGTTGCTGAAACCAACATTAATTAAGTGCCCTGTATGTATTGCTATGTATTGCTCGCGATATTTATACTATTATAAATCTAGAGGAAGGGATGAGGGTGTTAAATATTAGGTTGGGGTGGATGATTTTAGTTTGTTTAAAAGGAAAACAAATTGATACATTTACTGGTGGGAGATAAGGGATTTACTTTATATGGTAATCAAGAAAAGTGCACCTGGACGGATAAATATATTTCTGGTGTTCGCTACGTCTCTTCAAAAGCATAATTTAGATCAATGCCCATTTCCTTATGCTGATATAAAAATGGATATTGGGGAGAAAGAACCTTTTAGAATTACGGATTGTTAGCTCTCTTACCCAGGAATATGAAAATGGTTAAAAAATTGACTGGAAGACGTGGCTAGTGAACGGATGGACCAAACCCATAGTACAAAGTGTGGAATAAAGAAAAACTTAAGAATGTAGATGAAGTAATCAAGGAAATTTAGAAAAGGTAGATAAGTTTATAGATGGGTAAGTAGTGATCCTTTTAAGCTTCTTGTCAGTAGTTAGTTGATTGTTGTTGTGCACATTTCGTGCATCATAGGATTAAATCCCAAGTGCTGCAGTTTTGAAATGCCAATTTTGGGTCCATGTAGAATCTCCTATTACAGTGCAGTGAATTTTTGTTTTTCATAGATCATGTCATTGTTCGAATGTGTAATGGTAGGAAAATTATGTGCATGGCAAATAGAACTATGGTATTCCCATTGCTGTCTTTGAACTTGAGAGTTATTTTGTAAGTTATGGGGGATATTACTGCACAAAGAGGATTAGCAATGTAATGATGATGAAAAGGATTTAGGTATACGCTCTATATGGATAGGTGATTGCTTCATTAACTGAAAAAAAAACATTACATGCTACAGCACTCCTTGATTTTGGGGTTTAAAAATTTGTTTTGAGTTTAGCACATAAATGTTAATTCTAAAACCATTTGAACACACTTCTCTATGTTTTTGCAGGATATTTGAATTCTGGTGTGTAGCTACCAATGGTCAAAATGCTGTATCATGTCAGTGAACTTAAAGAAAATGGTGTGAGGTGAGTAGACCTCTATTTCATTTTATTTTTCTTGTGTTATATGACCTTGATTCTGAGAAAGAATACATTCCCTTTGTTTTTTTGTTGCATGCATGATGTGTCAGGGTGCTTCTAGTTTTGATTACTTAGCTTGTTCAGTTTTGCATTAATGGTGGTTCTTCGATCTTATTCTAATTGTTAGTTGTTTCAAGTTGAAGAATCAGGCCAACTTATTAGTGTTGAAGTTAAACTAAACTGATATAATAAGCACAAGATTGTGGGGGTCAATTTTATTTTAGTTAAATCACTAAGGTAGCTGAAAGAGAGTGAGGAACAACCCACATGATTGGATTTAACCTACGAAATCATTAGGGCATCAGCAAGTAGCCTTCTGGTAACACCCATTTCATTTGAGCTTGAGAGTTTGGAATGCGTTCATAACTTGAATTTCTGGGCAGCTTGTGGCTACTCAATACTCATAACGATTATTCGTTATTTTTCCATAACTTTGTGGCATTATAAGCGCTTAATGATTTCTTGGAGGATTCAAACGATCAAGAGCATGGATTCAATTGTATCAGTCAAGGTATTTTTTATACCACCAATTAAATAATCTTAAAAAAGTTAAACCCAAATAAAATTTAAGCTTTACCAATTTGTTTTAAAAAAAATACCATTTATTGTCTATTCCACATTTTAATTTTTTATATATATATATATATCACATCCTTGGATTTCGTTGAAGGCAGGATGAGAATCTATACAAAATGAATACATCCACGTCTATATTGGTGACAATAAAAAAGGTTCGATTTGGTTAATATATTATCTTATTCAATATTTTTCACATTTTTGTTTCTTTGTATCTTTTTCTTTTTCGTTTTATCTCTTTGTTTTTCGTTTTATATTTTTCTATTTCTAATTTTAATATATTGATGACTACAAGGTTTGCTTTCGAGTCGTGTTTAGTTGGTTGTGTTATGTGGATGATGATTTGTTTGTTTTTTTTAAGATTATTTTTCATTTCAAATAATTGATTTTGTGATTGTTGTCTTTTTGAGTTGCAATTTTGAGATGATAGTATTGCAACTTTTAAATGGTGATTGTTGTTTTATTTGCATCATCTGCATCTGACTTTACCTCATCATTAGCATCAGCATCAACATTTGCATCATCAGCATATGCATCTACATCTGCATCATCGTCTGCATCATCTGCATCGTCTCCATCGTCTCCATCATCTGCATCATATGCATCATATGCATCGTCTGCATCATCTGCAATTGCATCTTTGCATCTTGCATTGCATCTGCAGTTATTATTGCTTTTGTTATTGTTGTTATTAGTGGTGATGATGGTCTGATTTGCATATTTTTGTTTTTAAATTGAAACATAATGACTGTTAGTTTTTTGTAATTGCCATTTTGGAAATTATTATTGTTCTTTTTGTTTGTTTGCTTTATAACTTGTTGTATAGATGCGGTTGTTGCTTTCATTGAGTATTTGAAGTAGAAGAGCCTCAAATTCATGGTAACACACAAGGTAAATCAGAATTTGTCTTTATCTAAATCATTTATTTTTACAATTTGTTAAAAGATGACATCTTTTTTCTCCTTTTCACATTCTTGTTTATACGTTTCACATACTAGGATGATAGTCAGGACGCGACTGGAATCTTTACCAACAAAATGTATACCCGAGCCACATAAGACTTGGGTAAATCAATTTTTGTTTTCACCATTAGTTGAATTCTTATGTTTTCTAGTTCTTTCCACATTCTAATATTTTGTTATTGTCTTTTTTCTCTAAATTTAATATTTAAACATTTTTTTATGTCTATTTTTTAATTATATTTTTGAGTTTGTTATTGTTTTCATAATATAGATTGAAGAGAAATTTTTTCCCAGATTTAGATATGGTGGCACCATAAGCATTTAATGATTTCATGGAGAATTCAAAGGATCAAGAGCATGGATTCCATTGTATTAGTTAAGGTATTTTTGATTCCACCAGTTAAGTAATCTTAAAAAAGTTAAACCCAAATAAAATTTGAGTTTTACCAATTTGTTAAAAATTACCATTTATTGTCTATTCCACATTTTAATTTATATATATAGCACATGCTTGGATTTCGTTGAAGGCATGAGGAGAATCTATACACGATGAATACATCCACGGTTATATTGGTGACGATAAAAAAGGTTCGGTTTGGTTAATATATTATCTTATTTAATATTTTTCACATTTCAGTTTCTTTTTGTCATTTTCTTTTTCGCTTTATATTTTTCTATTTCTAATTTTAATATATAGATGACTAGTAGGGCGAGTCGTGTTTTGTTGGTTGTGTTGTTGTTGATGGTGCTTTGTTTGTTTTCGTAAGATTATTTTTCATTTGAAATCATTGATTTTGTGATTGTTGTCTTTTTGAGTTGCAATTTTGAGATGATAGTTGTTGTCTTTTCTTTTATTGCAACTTTTAAATGGTGATTGTTGTTTTATTTGCATCATTTGCATCTGCCTTTACCTTATCATTAGCATCAGCATCAGCATCAACATCTGCATAATCAGCATATGCATCTACATTTGTATCATCAGCATATGCATCTACATCTGCATCATCATGATCATCTGCATCTGCATCTGCATCGTGTGCATCAATTGGATCTGAATCTGCATCATCTGCATCAACTGCATCTTCATCTTCATCTGCATCAACTGCATTTTCATCTTCATCTGCATCTTGCGTCTCGCATTTGCTTTTGCATCTTGCATATGCATCCGCATCCTCATCCTCATCCGCATCAGCATCTGCATCGTGTGCATCAATTGGATCTGAATCTGCATCATCTGCATCGTCTGCATCTTCATCTTCATCTTCATCTTCATCTTCATCTTCATCTTCATCTTCATCTGCATCATCTTCATCTTCATCTTCATCTTCATCTGCATCTGCATCTTGCGTCTCGCATTTGCTTTTGCATCTTGCATATGCATCCGCATCCTCATCCGCACTTATTATTGCTATTGTTATTGTTGTTATTAGTGGTGATGGAGTGTGTTTTAGAGAAAACTAGTTCCTCCATAAATTATAAAAAGTCCTGTTTTTCACCCTTAGATCCTAAACCTAAAACCTAAACCTTAAGTCCTAAACTTTAAACCCTATAAAAAAAGGACTTTTTATAACTTATGGAGAACTAGTTTCTCCCAAAAATTTCTCGTGGTGATGATGGTCTGATTTGCATATTTTTGTTTTTAAATTGAAACATTATGAATATTATCTTTTTGTAATTGCCATTTTAGAAATTATTATTGTTCTTTTGGTTTGTTTGCTTTATAACTTGTTGTATAGATCCAGTTGTTGCTTTCATTGAGTGTTTGAAGTAGAAGAGCATCAAATCCACGGTAACACACAAGGTAAGTAATCAAAATTTGTTTTACCGAAATCATCTCTTTTTACAATTTGTTAAAAGATGACATTTTTCTTCTCCTTTTCACATTCTTGTTTATACGTTTCACATACTAGGATGATAGTCAAGACGTGACTGGAATCTTTGCCAACAAAATGTATACACGAGCCACATAAGACTTAGGTAAATCAATTTTTGTTTTCACCATTTAGTTGAATTCTTATGCTTTCTAGTTCTTTCCACATTCTAATATTTTGTTATTGTCTTTTTTCTCTAATTTTAATATCTAAACAAATTTTGTTTATTTATATTTTTTTATTCTATTTTTGAGTTTGTTATCGTTTTCTTAATATAGATTGAAGTTTTTTTTTTTTTTTTTTTTTAAGATTTAGATGTGGTGGCACTATAAGCGGTTAGTAATTTTTCATGGAGAATTCAAAGGATTAAGAGCATGGATTTCATTGTATCAGTCAAGGTATTTTTGATTCCACCAATTAAGTAATCTTAAAAAAGTATAACCCAAATAAAATTTGAGCTTTACCAATTTGTTAAAAATTACGATTTATGTCTATTCCATATTTTAATTTATATATATCACACGCTTGGATTTCGTAGAATGCAGGACAGGAATCTATACTAAATGAATACATCCACGGCTATATTGGTGACGATAAAAAAGGTTCGATTTGGTTAATATATTATCTTATTTAATATTTTCAGATTTTAGTTTCTTTTTGTCTTTTTCTTTTTCGTTTTATCTTTTTCTTTTTCGTTTTATATTTTTCCATTTCTAATTTTAATATATAGATGACTACTAGGTTTGTTTTCGAGTCGTGTTTAATTGGTTGTGTTGTTGTTGAAGATGCAATTTTTTTTTTAAGATTTTTTTTTCATTTCAAATCATTGATTTTGTGATTGTTGTCTTCTTGAGTTGCAATTTTGAGATGATACTTGTTGTCTTTATTTTATTGCAACTTTTAAATGGTGGTTGTTTTATTTGCATCATCTGCATCTGCTTTTACCTCATCATTGGAATCAGCATCAACATTTTCATCATTAGCATCAGCATCAACATTTGCATCATCAGCATATGCATCTACATCTGCATCATCTGCCTCTAGTGCATCGTCTGCATCTGCTGCGTCTGCGTCAATTTGCAACATCAATTGCATATTCGCATCTTCATCTGCATCTTGCATTGCATCTGCATCGTCTGCATCATCTGCACCTGCATCAATTGCATCTTCATTTGCATAGTGCATCTTGCATTTTGCATCTTGTATCTTGCATTGCATCTGCTGTTATTATTGCTTTTGTTATTATTGTTATTAGTGGTGATGATGGTCTGATTTGCATATTTTTGTTTTTAAATTGAAACATTATGACTGTTAATTTTTCGTAATTGCCATTTTGGAAATTATTATTGTTCTTTTTGTTTGTTTGCTTTATAACTTGTTGTATATATCCGGTCGTTGCTGTTGAGTATTTAAAGTAGAAGAGCATCAAATTCATGGCAACACACAAGGTAAGTAATCATAATTTGTTTTATCTAAATCATTTCTTTTTACAATTTGTTAAAAGATGACATATTTTTTCTCCTTTTCACATTCTTGTTATACGTTTCACATACTAGGATGATAGTCAGGACGTGACTGGAATCTTTACCAACAAAATGTATACACGAGCCACATAAGACTTAGGTAAATCAATATTTGTTTTCACCATTAGTTGAATTCTTATGGTTTCTAGTTCATTCCACATTCTAATATTTTGTTATTGTCTTTTTTCTAATATTTAATATTTAAACAAATGTTGTTTTTGTCTAATTTTTTATTATATTTTTGAGTTTGTTATTGTTTTCATAATATAAACTGAAGATTCCCCCCCCCCCCCAAATTTAGATATGGTGGCACTATAAGCAGTTAATGATTTCATGGAGAATTCATAGGATCAAGAGCATGGATTCCATTGTATTAGTTAAGGTATTTTTGATTCCACCAATTAATTAATCTTAAAAAAGTTAAACCCAAATAAAATTTGAGTTTTACCAATTTGTTAAAAATTACCATTTATTGTCTATTCCACATTTTAATTTATATATATCACATGCTTGGATTTCGTTGAAGGCATGAGGAGAATCTATACACGATGAATACATCCACGACTATATTGGGTGACGATAAAAAGGTTCGGTTTGGTTAATATATTATCTTATTTAATATTTTTCCCATTTTAGTTTCTTTTTGTCATTTTCTTTTTCGTTTTATCTTTTTCTTTTTCGTTTAATATTTTTCTATTTCTAATTTTAATATATAGATGACTTGTAGGGCGAGTCGTGTTTAGTTGGTTGTGTTGTTTTTGATGATGCTTTGTTTGTTTTTTTAAGATTATTTTTCATTTCAAATCATTGATTTTGTGATTGTTGTCTTTTTGAGTTGCAATTTTGAGATGATAGTTGTTTTTTTGATTTTTAGACAGATTGAGATGCTAGTTGTTGTCTTTATTTTTATTGCAACTTTTAAATGGTGATTGTTGTTTTATTTGCATCATCTGCATCTGGCCTTTACCTCATCATTGGCATCAGCATGAACATCTGCATAATCAGTATATGCATCTACATCTGTTTCATCAGCATATGCATCTACATCTGCATCATCTCTATCAGCATGATCATTTGCATTTGCATCTGCATCGTCTGCATCATCTTCATCTGCATCTTGCGTCTTGCATTTGCTTTTGCATTTTGCATCAGCATCAGCACTTATTATTGCTATTGTTATTGTTGTTAATGATGGTCTGATTTGCATATTTTTGTTTTTAAATTGAAACATTATGAATTTTTATTTATTTTTGTAATTGCCATTTTAGAAATTATTATTGTTCTTTTGGTTTGTTTGCTTTCTAACTTGTTGTATAGATCCAGTTGTTGCTTTCATTGAGTATTTGAAGTAGAAGAGCATCAAATCCACGGTAACACATAAGGTAAGTAATCAAAATTTGTTTTATCGAAATCATTTCCTTTTACAATTTGTTAAAAGATGACATCTTTCTTCTCCTTTTCACATTCTTGTTTATACGTTTCACATACTAGGATGATAGTCAAGACGTGACTCGAATCTTTACCAACAAAATGTATACACAAGCCACATAAGACTTTTAGGTAAATCAATTTTTGTTTTCACCATTTATTTGAATTCTTATGTTTTCTATTCTTTCCACATTCTAATATTTTGTTATTGTCTTTTTTCTCTAATTTTAATATCTAAACAAATTTTGTTTATTTATATATATATTTTTTATTTTTGAGTTTGTTATCGTTGTCTTAATATAGATTGAAGTTTTTTTTTTTTTTTCAAGATTTAGATGTGGTGGCACTATAAGCGTTAATATTTTTCATGGAGAATTCAAAGGATTAAGAGCATGGATTACATTGTATCAGTCAAGGTATTTTTGATTCAACCAATAAGTAATCTTAAAAAAGTATAACCCAAATAAAATTTGAGCTTTACCAATTTGTTAAAAGTTACGATTTATTGTCTATTCCACATTTTAATTTATATATATCACACGCTTGGATTTCGTTGAAGGCAGGACGGGAATATATACGAAATGAATACATCCACGGCTATATTGGTGACGATAAAAAAAGTTCGATTTGGTTAATATATTATCTTATTTAATATTTTTCACATTTTAGTTTCTTTTTGTCTTTTTCTTTTTCGTTTTATCTTTTCTTTTTTCTTTTCGTTTTATATTTTTCTATTTCTAATTTTAAATATATAGATGACTACTAGGTTTGTTTTCGAGTCGTGTTTGGTTGTGTTGTTGTTGATGATGCTTTGTTTTTTTTTTTTTAAGATTATTTTTCATTTCAAATCATTGATTTTGTGATTGTTTTTTGAGTTGCAATTTTGAGATGAAACTTGTTGTCTTTATTTTTATTGCAACTTTTGAATGGTAATTGTTGTTTCATTTGCATCTGCCTTTACCTCATCATTAGCATCAGCATCAACATTTTCATCATTAGCTTCAGCATCAACATTTGCATCTTCTGCATCATCTGCATCGTCTGCTTCGTCTTCATCATCTGCAACTACATCAATTGCATCTTCGCATCTTCATCTGAATCTTGCATCTTGCATCTTGCATTGCATCTGCAACTGCATCAATTGCATTTGTATCTGGCATCGTGCATCTTGTATCTTGCATTGCTTTTGTTATTGTTGTTATTAGTGGTGATGATGGTCTGATTTACTTTTTTTTTTTTTTTTTAATTGAAACATTATGATTGTTAAATTGATTTGCCATTTTGGAAATTATTATTGTTCTTTTTGTTTGTTTGCTTTATACTTGTTGTATAGATCCGGTCGTTGCTTTCATTGAGTATTTAAAGTAGAAGAGCATCAAATTCATGGTAACACACAAGGTAAGTAATCAGAATTTGTTTTATCTAAATCATTTCTTTTTACAATTTGTTAAAAGATGACATATTTTTTCTCCTTTTTCAAATTCTTGTTTATACGTTTCACATACTAGGATGATAGTCAGGACGTTACTGGAATCTTTACCAACAAAATGTATACACGAGCCACTGAGACTTAGGTAAATCAATATTTGTTTTCACCATTAGTTGAATTCTTATGTTTCTAGTTCATTCCACATTCTAATATTTTGTTATTGTCTTTTTTCTGATATTTAAACAAATTTTGTTTATGTCTATTTTTTTATTATATTTTTGAGTTTGTTATTGTATTCTTAATATAGATTGAAGAATTTTTTTCCCCATATTTAGATGTGGTGGCACTATAAGCGGTTAATGATTTCATGGAGAATTCAAAGGATCAAGAGTATGTATTCCATTGTATCAGTCAAGGTATTTTTGATTCCACCAATTAAGTAATCTTAAAATAGTTAAACCCAAATAAAATTTTAGTTTTACCAATTTGTTAAAAATTACTCTCTCCGTCCCAGAGTAAGAGTCCTATTCCTAAAATGGCAAAGAATCTTTACTATTCACCCCACTCATTCTCTCCTATTTTACTTTTATACCCACAACACCAATCAAATCACTATTCTCTCCCACTCATTCTCTTTCCTACATTACTTTTACACTCACAACATTTACATCACTTCCAATATTTATTAATAAGCGTGCAAATGAGGGGTAGGACTTACTCCGGGACGGAGGGAGTACCATTTATTGTCTATTCCACATTTTAATTTATATATATCACACGCTTGGATTTCGTTGAAGGCATGATGGGAATCTATACGAAATGAATATATCCACAGTTATATTGGTGACGATAAAAAAAGGTTCGATTTGGTTAATATATTATCTTATTTAATATTTTTCACATTTTAGTTTCTATTTGTCTTTTTCTTTTTCGTTTTATCTATTTCTTTTTCGTTTATATTTTTCTATTTCTAATTTTAATATATAGATGACTACTAGGTTTGTTTTCGAGTCGTGTTTAGTTTGTTGACTTGTTGTTGATGATGCTTTGTTTGTTTGTTTTTTAAAGAAAAGTTTTAATTTCAAGTCATTGATTTTGTGATTATTGTCTTTTTGAGATTATACTTGTTGTCTTTATTTTTATTGCAACTTTTGAATAATGATTGTTGTTTTAATTTGCATCATCTGCATCTGCCTTTACCTCATCATTAGCATCAGCATCAACATTTTCATCATTAGCATCAGTATCAACATTTGCATCATCAGCATCTGCATATAGATCTGCATCATTTGCATCATCTGCATCAGCATGATCATTTGCATCTGCATCTGCATCGTGTGCATCAATTGGATCTGCATCTGCATCGTCTGCATCTTCATCAACTGCATCTTCATCCGCATCTTGCGTCTTGCATTTGCTTTTGCATCTTGCATCCGCGCATCCTCATCAGCATCCGCATCTGTTCTTATTATTGCTATTTTTATTGTTGTTATTAGTGGTGATGATGGTCTGATTTGCATATTTTTGTTCTTAAATTGAAACATTATGAATATTTTTTTTTTTTGTAATTTCCATTTTAGAAATTATTATTATTATTCTTTTGGTTTTTTGCTTTATAACTTGTTGTATAGATGCAGCTGTTGCTTTCATTGAGTATTTGAAGTAGAAGAGCATCAAATCCACGGTAACACACAAGGTAAGTAATCAAAATTTGTTTTATCGAAATCATTTCTTTTTTACAATTTGTTAAAAGATGACATCTTTCTTCTCCTTTTAACATTCTTGTTTATACGTTTCACATACTAGGATGATAGTCAAGACGTGACTCGAATCTTTACCAACAAAATGTATACACGAGCCACCTAAGACTTAAGGTAAATCAATTTTTGTTTTCACCATTTAGTTGAATTCTTATGTTTTTTATTTCCACATTCTAATATTTTGTTATTGTTTTTTTTTCTCTAATTTTAATATCTAAACAAATTTTGTTTATTTATATTTTTTAATTTTATTTTTGAGTTTGTTATCGTTTTCTAATATAGATTGAAGTTTTTTTTTTTTTTTTTTTTTGGATGAGATGTGGTGGCACTATAAGCGGTTAATATTTTTCATGGAGAATTCAAAGGATTAAGAGCATGTATATTTCATTGTATCAGTCAAGGTATTTTTTATTCCACCAATTAAGTAATCTTAAAAAAGTATAACCCAAATAAAATTTGAGCTTTACCAATTTGTTAAAAATTACGATTTATTGTCTATTCCACATTTTAATTTATATATATCACACGCTTGGATTTCGTTGAAGGCAGGACGGGAATCTATACGAAATGAATACATCCACGGCTATATTGGTGACGATAAAAAAGGTTCGATTTGGTTAATATATTATCTTATTTAATATTTTTCACATTTTAGTTTCTTTTTGTCTTTTTCTTTTTCGTTTTATCTTTTTCTTTTTCGTTTTATATTTTTCTATTTCTAATTTTAATATACAGATGACTACTAGGTTTGTTTTTGAGTCGTGTTTAGTTGGTTGTGTTGTTGTTGATGATGCTTTGTTTGTTTTTTTTAAGATTATTTTTCATTTCAAATCATTGATTTTGTGATTGTTGTATTTTTGAGTTGCAATTGTGAGATGATACTTGTTGTCTTTATTTTTATTGCAACTTTTGAATGGTGATTGTTGTTTTATTTGCATCATTTCATCTGCCTTTACGTCATCATTAGCATCAGCATCAACATTTTCATCATTAGCTTCAGCATCAACATTTGCATCATCAGCATCTGCATCTACTTCTACATCTACATCTGCATCTTCTGCATTTGCTGCATCGTCTTCATCATCTGCAACTGCATCAATTGCATCCTATGTTACCTGGACACGGTATCGAGGATTCGACACGGATACGGATCCTAGTGTCGGATACAAATTTTTTTAATAATTGTGGACACCGGGACACCGTCCTAAATTTGGACACGGGTACGGGGATACGATGAAGAAATATTTAGTTGATGAAGAAGCAATGATGTAATTCAATTTTTGTTAAATTAATGATGTACTTTATTTTCCTGTTACAAATCATATTATTTTGATAAACATTAATAATTATCTATAATTTATTAGGGGCTTTAGAGGAAATAAAAAAATCTAGACTCCTTATGAATAAACATTAGGTTGAGGGGCTTTTCAGGGATTATCTCTTAAACAAAAGAACAGGGAATAAGAATGAAAAAAATGGAAAAAAAAATACTGAAATAAACGAGAGAAGCGAGAATGTCGGCTTGGGTAACGCAAACGCATAGTCGACTGCGTGAAACGTGCCGCCATCGTCGTCGTCATCTTCAGTGAAGAAAGGTTCTCGTCCTAGCTTCCTATCGCGGTAAGTGTTCTCCCAATTGTCGATATTTATCTTTAATTTAGGGCTTAGCCGATTTTCTTGCTCTTTCGTTCTCTCTGCGCCGTGTCCGAGGTTCTATAGCCGTATCTGCGCCGGATTCCAGACTAGTATCGGTGTCGTGTCGTGTCGACACTGGTATGGCAGCAAAATTGCCAAGTCCGGGTAACACATATTGCATCTTCGCATCTTCATCTGAATCTTGCATCTTGCATCTTGCATTGCATCTGCATCATCTGCAACTGCATCAATTGCATTTGTATCGTGCATCGTGCATCTTGTATCTTGAATTGCATCTGCAGTTATTATTGATTTTGTTATTGTTGTTATTAGTGGTAATGATGGTCTGATTTGCATATTTTTGTTTTTAAATTGAAACTTTATGACTGTTATTGATTTGCCATTTTGGAAATTATTATTGTTCTTTTTGTTTGTTTGCTTTATAACTTGTTGTATAGGTCCGGTCGTTGCTTTCATTGAGTATTTAAAGTAGAAGAGCATCAAATTCATGGTAACATACAAGGTAAGTAATCAGAATTTGTTTTATCTAAATCATTTCTTTTTACAATTTGTTAAAAGATGACATATTTTTTTTCTCCTTTTCAAATTCTTGTTTATACGTTTCACATACTAGGATGATAGTCAGGACGTGACTGGAATCTTTACCAACAAAATGTATACACGAGCCACATATGACTTAGGTAAATCAATATTTGTTTTCACCATTAGTTGAATTCTTATGTTTCTATTCATTCCACATTCTAATATTTTGTTATCGTCTTTTTCTGATATTTAAACAAATTTTGTTTATTTCTATTTTTTTTTTAATTATATTTTTGAGTTTGTTATTGTTTTCTTAATATAGATTGAAGATTTTTTTTCCCCAGATTTAGATGTGGTGGCACTATAAGCGGTTAATGATTTCATGGAGAATTCAAAGAATCAAGAGCATGAATTCCATTGTATTAGTCAAGGTATTTTTGATTCCACCAATTAAGTAATCTTAAAAAAGTTAAACCCAAATAAAATTTTAGCTTTACCAATTTGTTAAAAATTACCATTTATTGTCTATTCCACATTTTAATTTATATATATATATATATACTCCATCCGTCCCACCTCACTTGAAACTTATTTCTATTTTGGTCCGTCCCACTTCACTTTAGACTCCCCAAAATGGTAATCTTTTTATTATTTTATATTCAATCTAACACACCCACTCATTCTCTCTCTTCATTTTTCACCACATAATTCATTCAATCAACCTACTATTAACCCCACTCATTCTCTCTTTTCATTTTTTACCACACATTTTCTTTATTTTATTATTTTTCCTTAGTTATTGTGCCCACCTCTTAGGTCTCAAGTGAGGTGGGACGGACGGCGTATATATATCACATGCTAGGATTTCGTTGAAGGCATGACGAGAATCTATACACGATGAATACTTCCACGGCTATATTGGTGACGATAAAAAAAGTTCGATTTGGTTAATATATTATCTTATTTAATATTTTTAACATTTTAGTTTCTTTTTGTCTTTTTCTTTTTTTTTTATTTATTATTATTTTTTTCTTTCTAATTTTAATATATAGATGACTACTGGGGGGAGTCGTGTTTAGTTGGTCGCGTTGTCGTTGATGATGCTTTGTTTGTTTTTTAATGATTAATTCTCATTTTAAATCATTGATTTTGTGATTGTTGTCTTTTTGAGTTGCAATTTTGAGATTATAGTTGTTGTCTTTATTTTTATTGGAACTTTTAAATGGTGGTTGTTTTATTTGCATTTCTGCATCTGCCTTTACCTCATCATTAGCATCAGCATCAACATTTGCATAATCAGCATATGTATCTACATCTGTATCATCAGCATATGCATCTACATCTGCATCATCTCAGCATGATCATTTGCATCTGCATCGTACGCATCGTATGCATCAATTGGGTATGCAACTGCATCGTCTGCATCATCTGCATTAACTGCATCGTGCGTCTTGCATTTGCCTTTGCATCGTGCATCTTGCATCTTGCATCGGCATCCTCATCCTCATCCGCATCTGCATTTATTATTGCTATTGTTGTTGTTATTAGTGGTGATAATGGTCTGATTTAGATATTTTTGTTTCTAATTGAAACATTATGAATATTATTTTTTTGTAATTGCCATTTTAGAAATTATTATTGTTCTTTTGGTTTGTTTGCTTTATAACTTGTTGTATAGATGCGGTTGTTGCTTTCATTGAGTATTTGAAATAGAAGGGCATCAAATCCACGGTAACACACAAGGTAAGTAATCAAAATTTGTTTTATCGAAATCATTTCGTTTTACAATTTGTTAAAAGATGACATCTTTCTTCTCCTTTTCACATTCTTGTTTATACGTTTCACATACTAGGATGATAGTCAAGACGTGACTGGAATCTTTACCAACAAAATGTATACACGAGCCACATAAGACTTAGGTACATCAATTTTTGTTTTCACCATTTGGTTGAATTCTTATGTTTTCTAGTTCTTTCCACATTCCAATATTTTGTTGTTGTCTTTTTTCTCTAATTTTAATATCTAAACAAATTTTGTTTATTTATATATATATTTTTTATTTTTGAGTTTGTTATCGTTTTCTAATATAGATTGAAGTTTTTTTTTTCTTTCTAGATTTAGATGTGGTGGCACTATAAGCGGTTAATATTTTCATGGAGAATTCAAAGGAACAAGAGCATGGATTTCATTGTATCAGTCAGGGTATTTTTGATTCCACCAATTAAGTAATCTTAAAAAAGTATAACCCAAATAAAATTTGAGCTTTACCAATTTGTTAAAAATTACGATTTATTGTCTATTCCACATTTTAATTTATATATATCACATGCTTGGATTTTGTTGAAGGACGAGAATCTATAGGAAATGAATACATCCACGGCTATATTGGTGACGATAAAAAAAAGTTCGATTTGGTTAGTATATATTATCTTATTTAATATTTTTCACATTTTAGTTTCTTTTTGTCTTTCTTTTTCGTTTTATGTTTTTCTATTTCTAATTTTAATATATAGATGACTACTAGGTTTGTTTTCGAGTCGCGTTTAGTTGGTTGTGTTGTTGTTGACGATGCTTTGTTTGTTTTTAAGATTATTTTTCATTTCAAATCATTGATTATGTGATTATTGTCTTTTTGAGTTGCAATTTTGAGATGATAATTGTTCTTGTCTTTCTTTTGATTGCAACTTTTTTAACGGGTGATTATTGTGGTTTCACATGTATTCATTGCAATTTTTGCAGTTGGTGATTTATTTGTGGGTTTATTTTGTAATTGAAGGGTTTGTTGTCCTTATTATTGTTGTGATTTTTTTTTTTCTGATTTTGTTTTTGGTTTTTATTTTATTTTTGCATCTGCATTTGCATCTCTTGTAGCTTCTCGCTACTCTAGTCACTCTGCAACTGATATTAATGAAGCGCGCTATACTCAATCTAGTGCTCCATCTCCGTCTTTTTGTCTTGTAGTTTCTAGATGCTCCGGTGCATCAGCATCATCGTCATCGTTATCGTCGGCGTCATCGTCTGCGTCGGCATCGTTTTTATGTTTTTTGATTGTAGGTTAATATTGCTTTGGTTATTGTTGTTATTAGTGGTTATGGTTAATACTTTTGGTTATTGTTGTTATTAGTGGTTATGATGATCTGATTTGCATGAAATTGTTTTTAAATTTGAACTTTCAGACAATTATTTTTTTATAATTGCAATTTTGGAAATTATTATTGTTGTTTTGCTTTGTTTTTTTATAACTTGTTGTATAGATGTGGTTGATGCTTTCTTTTATAGAATTTGAAGTAGCAAGAGTATCAAATCCATGGTAGCGCACAAGGTAAGTAATCTAAATTTGTTTTACATAAATCGTTTTTTTAACCAACTTGTTAAAAGATGACTTCTTTTTTATCCTTTTCACATTTTAGTTTTCATATTTTACATACTTGTTTGTTTTAAATGTTGGAAGTATAAGCTGTTGATATTTTCTTGGAGAATTTAAAGGAGCAAGAGCATCGATTACATCGTATCATTCAAGGTATTTCCATGCCACCAATAAGTAATTTGAAAAAGTTATACTCCCTCCGTCCCATTTGAAGCTTCACCATTTTGGTGATGGCACGCAAATTATGGAAAGTGTTGAGTGTAAGAAAGGTTGTGAGAGGGAAAATGTTAGTGGGTATGACAAGTGGAGCCTACGATTTAAATATGTGAGAGGGGAAAGTTAGTGGGTATGACAAGTGTGTCCCATAATTGAAGTACGTGAGAGGAAGAAGAGAGTGGGTATGACAAGTGGGGCCTACATTTTTTACCATTTTAGGAAAAGGTGAAGCTTTTAACGGGACACCCATTTAGGTAAAATGTGAAGCTTCAAATGGGACGGAGGGAGTATATAAATAGAATTATATTTACCAATTTGTTAAAATTACTATTTATTACCTATTCCACATTTCTATGTGCACAAAATGGATTGTGTACGGGAATTAAGGGAAGAATAGTAGTGGGTAGTTGTGAGTGTAAAAAGTGAAGTAGGAGAGAGAAAGTGGGATAGAGAATGTTGTTGGGACCGCGACCACCCCCACCACTCCACATTAGTATGATATTGTCCGCTTTGGGCCTAGCCCGCACGGATTTGTTTTTGGGTCAACTCCCAAAAGGCCTCATACTAATGAAGCGTGTGGACACCTTTATATACTAGACAATTCTTCATTCAATTGCTGATGTTTGGGTTGACACCCAAATAAACCTCCCCTCAACTCAAGTACCTCCAGCGAAACTTGTACCGCTGCTAACACCATCTGCGGGACACGTCGCCCGATCACCTTTATCGGGAAGACTTTCGACACAAGGGTCTTTTTCGCGAGATCACACATAGGAGAATCCCACACATCTCGCACGCGGTCCACATCGCGTCGGGCCCATCAACCAACCCGGGCTCTGATACCAGTTGTTGGGACCGCGACCACCCCCACCACTCCACATTAGTATGATATTGTCCGCTTTGGGCCCATCCCGCACGGATTTGTTTTTGGGTCAACTCCCAAAAGGCCTCATACTAATGGAGTGTGTGGACACCTTTATATACTAGGCAATTCTTCATTCAATTGCCGATGTGGGACTTGGGTTGACACCCCAACAAATATTAGGTTGATTAGTGTTGTGACTATAAAAGTAAAGTAGGAGAGAGAATGAGTGGGAGGAATAGTAAAAATTCTTTCCCTTTTAGGAAAGTGTGACTTATCATTGGACGCCCAAAAAAGATATTTGTGCACATAGTTATGTGACGGAGGGAGTATATGACATGCTTTGATTTCATTGAAGGCATGACGAGAATATATGCCAACAAAATGACTACATCTACGAGCTATATTGGTGATGGCAAAAAAGGTTCGATATGGTTAATATATTATCTTATTTAATAGTTTTCACATTTATGTTTTTTTTTTTTTTTTGGTAAATAGGCTACTTATGTTTGTTGTTTATGTTTTGATTGCACTTTTTGTGGTTGTTGTGTTTGTAGTTATTATCATTTCCCTTATTGTAATTTTTCTCGTTGGTGTTATACTGCTATATTGTTGATATTGTTTTGAATCTTGTTTAGTTCGTAGTGTTGTTGCTAATGATGATTATAAGTATTTTTTAGATTTTTTTTTAATTTCAAATTATTGATTTTGTGATTGTTATCTATTGAGTTGCAATTTTGAGATGATAGTTGTTCTTTTCTTTTTCTTTTGATTGCAACTTTTAAATAGTGATTGTTGTGGTTTTAGTTGTCTTCATTGCCTGTTTTGAAGTTGGTGATTTTTTTGTGAGTTTATTTTGTGATTGAAGGGTTTGTTGTCTTTACTATTGCTGTGATATTTTCTGATTGTGTTTATAGTATTTTTATTGCACCTGATCCTAGCAATGGCATCGACATCTGCATCTTGCTAGCATCTGCTTCGGCATGTGCATCTCGTGTAGTTTCTTGCTACTATAGTCACTCTATAAATGATATTAATGAAGTCCGATATACTTAATCTAGTGTTTACATCTCCATCTCTTTTTCTTGTAACTAAGTTTCTAGATGCTCTAGTCAGTCTATACCTGCGCCCACGTCGTTGTTATTATTGGTTTTCTTTATTAGTATTCAAATTTTTGAGGTGATTTTTGTTTTCTCTGTCTTTATCGTGAGTTTTGAGGGCTTTGTTTTTGTTTTACTTGTGGTGGTATTGTGATATTGCTTATCCCACATCATAAATGTGATGTTGATCTTTTAATGATTGTAATTTTGATTGAGCTTTCATGTTGTTTACATTCATTCGAACGTTCATCATTGTGTTGTTCTTGTGGTTGGTGATGTCTTTATTAGTATTGGAATTATGGGATGACTTTGTACATACCTCATCCCACGTAGGGATGACAACAGATCGGGTATGGGTACGGGCCGGGTTTGCCTAAACCCGAACCCGCCCAGCAAGAACACTAGCTCCTACTGAACCCGGCCGTTCTTGAAAATCCACACTTTTCCAAACACCCAAGGTTCCTCTTCCTCCTCTTCTTCTCCGTCTTTTTCCTTTTTTTTTTTGTTTCTACTTTTTCTACTTCTTCTTCTTGATCTACTTCTTCTTCATCTACTTCTTCCGAATCTTCTACTGGTACATGGACAACTGTATGGTAGGATTTCCAATGCATCAGTTCTCCTTTGCAGAAATCGCTAGAACTGAATGCGGAAAGTATGGAAAAACAAAGCGAACATCTTAGAAGAGGATTGCATCCCAGGTGACATGGGCAAGGTGAACAGATCGAGCAAGTTCGAATTGACGTAACATGAAACCAATTAGTCCGAAAGCACCGTGGAGAGCAACAAAAGTCCATAGACCGCCTAATTGACACCCATTTTCTTCGATTCCTGACTTCGCATAGTCAGCGAAATTTTGTCAAAAGCGGGTGGATCTTTACCCGGAGTAGAGTATAAACCTAAAAAGATTCAGATTAACGAGGTTCATTTAGGAACAAGCAAATGACAAAGACTTCGTTTGGGTAAGGATTTTGGGAATTTTTTTGACTCGCCAGATTTATCTTCCGTGTCACAAGCCGCCTTCTCGCGCTAATAAACAGCCTTAGAGACCCTGCAACCATATCTCCGGTCTAGTCTATCAAGTCAGTCTCCTGTCTGTCAGCTAGGCAAGTGAAGGCTTAAGAGAAATGCTATGCCCAATCGGACCAAGACAGAACTTTTACTTGTTTAAAGAACAATTAAGGTAAAGCAACCTGCATTTTTTGAGGCATATGGGTTGAAGCAACAACAAGATTATTGCTACTGGAAGATCTTTCACAATCCCGGGAGAGAAGGTCGCGCCTTTACTTTCCCCGGGGTAATAAAGAGAGTATCTGCACCTGTTATTGCAGTAGAATCATCATTAGGACCATCATACTTGCCGACATGCCGAAGCGATGGAAAAGGAAGAATAGCTTTTACATATCTTCCTGCTTTGTCTTTTTTCAAGGAAATGATGAAAAGGATCAGGATATCTTCATCCACAGTAGAAAGACCATCCTTTGATGAACTAGATAAAAATTGGCTTGATTGTCTTTGAATAAGGATCCGGTCGGAATCCACTGAATCGGACTCAGAAAGCTTACCGGAAGGAAGCTTCGACCGCTCCCGACACCAGCGTCTACAGCAGCTGCTACACCTACGCCATGTCATTTACGTGTACCTACCCGTGTTAAAGCAAGTAGCCTACGGTATTAGTGCTTATAAGTAGTAGCACTCTCCATAATAGAGCTATTAGATAAAGAGAACATAGTAAACCTGTGACCGGCCTGCCTCGTAACACAGAACGCTAAAAAAATTCCCCAAATCGTCTGGACAAGAATTCTCAGAGTTCATGAGAGAGGCTATTGATTGATAAGAGAAAAAAATAAAAGAAAAAGAAACGAATGTTGTTAATGGAAATCACATGATGTAAACAAACATTATTCAAAAATTAGGATTAGGCTTTCTAAGAAGGGGAATTCCATATCTTTAACAGAGATTGAATAATAATGGTTGGAGAAGAAGACCGCCAAAGAAGAAGACCGTTGGAGAAGAAGATGGGCAAAGGAGGGTGTTGACAAACAATGGCGGTGGATGATGTCTGAGGTATTATGCATGTATATGTGAGAGAGAGAGAGAGAGAGAGAGAGAGAGAGAGAGAGAGTTGAAGAGTAGGCGTGTTTTCAAATGAGGGTCTGGCGGGTTTTAATCAGGCGCGGACCTATGTTGTAAGGTAGGGGTGCAAGTGTACCCCGTAACTTCTTACTGGTAGGGGAAAAATATATTTATACAATATATATAATGAGTGCACCCCCCAAAACATATAACTTGACAAGAGCTGGTGGTTATAGGCCCTTATTTATTTCCAAAGAACTGGGGTTCGAATCCCACACTAGTGAATTAGTGTCCCCAATTCTTAAATCCTCTCCTTTGGCCCTAAGAATAATTATATTTTTATGTTGTAATAGTGTAAGAAAATTAGAATTTAAAGTTTTAGTGTAATTATGCACCCGCTGAAGATAAACTCTAGGTCCGCCACTGGTTTTAATGAATTACCGAACCCGGACCCGAACCAGAACCTGACAGGTTTAGAAAATGGTATATCAAACCCGACCCACATCGGGCCGAAAGACTTCGGGTACGGATCGGATTCAGATAAATTGTTATCCCTAATCCCACGTATTTCAATGGTGATTTATAAGTATTTACCCACTTTTAGAGGATACTTGCGTTGTTTATTTTATTTCCTGATGGTTCTTGTTGAATTTGTTGTCTTTTAATGACTTTAAACTTTGAGTAGACTCTTGTTGTATTTTAATTTCATTCATAATTTCGAGATTGTTGTGGGTATTTTGTGTAAAAGTTGTGTTTTTTTTTTTTTTTTTTTTTTTATATTGATGGTGTCTTTGTTATTGTTGGAATTTGAGGTGATTTTTTTTTTCCTTGGTTGGTGTCTTTTCTTTTCCCTGCGCTCTAAGTTTCCTCTTTTCCTCATAGTCCTCGTCGTCTTCTTCTTCGCCTCCGCCATCAGCTGGCCTGCTGGGTTGTCTTGTTCCCTTTGTTTTGCTACGCTCATGATGATGGTTACCGCTTGACGTTTGTTCATGATTACCAGACTTTTCCACATGAGAAGATCCCCATACTAGCTGTGTTCTGGCTAATTCGAGCTGGAGGGGGGGGGGGGTGTTGATTAATAAGGCCTCTTGGACGAGTTTGACTCTTTATTGAAGAGCTCATTTTCTAATTCTTAACGTACAACAGCTCGTATTTATTCTTGCTTTTGTATTTCATTTCTTATGCATAGCCAAGCTTCACTCATCTAGTTTCAAGAATTCAAATGACACTACCCTTATATATTAGAGAAATTTTTGGGGGAAACTACTTTCTCCATAAGTTATAAAAAGTCATGTTTTTAAAGGGTTTAGGGTTTTAGGTTTGGGGTTTAAGGGTTAAAAACAGGATTTTTTTATAACTTATGGAGGAACTAGTTTCCTCCAAAACACACTCATTATATTAAGCCATCTGAAAAGGGGATAGTGGTGGAGTCTTTACTTAATTTCCCGTACGGAGCAAAATCTCATGTTTCTCTGTATTCTTGACAGCAGTATTCTAACATATTCAAGACATATTCTTACTTAGGGATAGTGGTTGAATTTTTGGAAAGAATTGTACTATAATATCATTTCAACCCCCTTTGTGCCAAAATCCTAAATGGTAAGTCTAATTTTTATCCCCAACAATTCTTGACCCCCTTAAAAACAAATCTGGCTTGGCCTGTTTAACATGATATACTTTTTACCCCGTAGCGAAAGATGAGTGTAAGAGTATCATTTGCTATTGCTAGTGCTAGAAAACAACTTTTTTTTGTACATGGTAATTTTTTTGAGTAGATGTTTAAATGAATATCCTCAAGGTTAGTTATACTACTGCCACACTTCTAAATGCTTTGGTGAGGCTTCATCTTTAAAGGGCAATTTTACTAACCCATTAAAATACATTTTGAACAAAAACCTATCTGTTGATATGCATACGTTTTCAGTAACGTGCCTACTCTCATAGCGATCGAGCTGGATGTCCTAGTAATTGTGAACAGTCTTTGTTTTATGTATGCTTTCAGGTACAGTTGTCTCTTGCTCATCAGCATGGGCCAGGTACCAATTCAGCATCATATCATTAAGACTACATCTGTTTGAAAGACAAGATAAATCCACATGCTAGAATGTATCTGTTTATTAAATTGTCTAGAAAATGCATATACATTGAATTATTCATTTGTTGATTAGGGAGATGTATATAGGTAGACTCTTTGTATCAATGTGTTGGTTTGTATACCTGACTATATATGTATATCGAAGTTACAGACCCGAGACAGATTGGGTTCTTCAAAGTCACTCCTTGTGGGTTCTGTTTCTTCTTTTTCTGTCGTAATCTGTTTGAGGAAGTCTTGTGTGAAACGGTCTCACACATGAGACGGATCTCGACGAGAGAAAAAAATGGGCTTGCTCTGCCCCGCCCACAAGGAGCAAACCATTTACTCTCTCAACGAGATCCGTCTCACGTGTGAGACTGTCTCACACAAGTTTTTGTCATCTGTTTTTCTGTTCCCTCTATTCAGTGTCCTATCCTTTTGCTATAGTAGTCTGAATTCTAGTCTCTTGTAAAGTCTTCTATGGTACCAGAGCTTCTCTGAGGCTATGGGAGATTTTGTAGGTTCTGTTGCTCCTTTCTTTGACAGTCCAAACTCATTTGCTGTTACTAATCCCAACCCGGTTTGCCAATTGTGTCGCAATTCTGGTCTTACAGCTATTACTTATTCCAATAGAACAAATAGTGCATTTGTTGCTCAACGGCAATATTTCTCTCACCCTTCACACAATCTTTATCCTCAAGTGTCTCCATTCTACTGTCCTAATGTGGCTCCAGTCGACCCATGGTTCCAGTTATGTATGTCCTGGATTCCGGTGCGACTAACCACTTGACGTCATCCACAAATACCCTGTCTCAGTGCACTCCTTATTCAGGTAAGGACTCTGTAACTATTGCTAATGGTATGGGATTACAAATTACACATGTTGGAAATTCTAGTTTTTCTGTTGCAAATCGTTTTTTCAGATTGAACAACATTCTATGTGTTCCGACTATGCATAAATCGTTGCTTTCGATTCACCGTTTTTCGTTGGATAGCAATTGTTTTTCGAACTTGATGCTTTTGGGTTTAGTGTCTAGGACAATGTAACAATACAAATCATTCTTTCTTGGAATAGCTGAGGAGGGTTATATCATCTAGCCTTCACACCTTCATCCTTAAATCCCTAGCACTGATTGGTGGGCGTGCTACTTCCTCCACATGGCATGCTTGTTTGGGTCACCCTCTCGTCTCACGTGTTTGAGACTTTGGTCAATAAAATGAACATTCCGCTAAAGGGACCTGTTAGGAACAGTAATATGTGTCATATTTCTCCTCTCGGTAAATCAAGTCAACTTCCTTTTGACTTTCACACGTTTCACTCTCGTAAACCACTTGACATGTTGCATTTGGATGTATGGGGGCCTTCCCCAGTTACTTCAGTCAGTGGTTTTTGTTACTGTTTGTCAACGGTCGGTGATTTTTCTCGCTATGTTTGGTTATTCCCACTTGAACAAAAACCTGATTGTTTATCAGTGTTTGCCTCTTTTAAAACACAAGTTGAAAATCAGTTTTCACGGAAAATCTATGCCATTCATACGATTAAAACCAATCAAACTGATGGGGGAGGTGAATTGGTAAACAAGCTATTTTGCAAATTTCTTAGTTCAAAATGAGATTCGTCATCAATTAACGTGTCCATACACACCACAACAGAACGGGGTTGTAGAGCGTAAACTCCGACACATTCTTGAAATGGGTTTCTGCTTGTTATCCCAATCTCGTATGCTTCAAAATTTTTGGGCAGAAGCTTTTTCAACTGCGGTGTTCTTCATAAAACGTCTTCCAATGAAACAACTGAATTACATTTCTCCCTATCAAAAATTATTGAAGCGGAAGCCTGATTATCGTTTCCTAAAGACATTTGGGTGTGATCACAAGACCGGATGAGTATACATCACAAGGCATGTTGTTTTCGATGAAAATAACTTTCCTTTTGCTTCTGAATCTGCTTCTGATAATTCTATTTGCACAAGTCAGCCGTCACTTGGCATGAGTCAGTCATGTTTTCCTAACTCCTCTGTTAGGAACGTACCAAATCAAACTGTGACTGAACCTCATTCAATTCCCAAGACTCGACCACATGTATCCATTATTCCTGCTTTTATCGATCAAATGCAGGCAATTCAGAATAGTCCAGAGACATCACAACTCAATCGGGTTCCATCAGTTGAGACTTGTCCGAACAACTCAGATTCAAGTAAGACTGAGAATCGGTTTTCTCCACTTTCTCATCAGTCTCGGCCCAGGTACAACAACAGCCCTGTCCCTTTCCATATGGGTTCGAATTCATCCCACAGCCTTGACTCTACTCCACCCTTGCATTTCCGCAGTATCAATGAGATTATATACAAGCATCCACTCCCAAAAGCTCTTGTTGCTGCTGCCCCTATTTCTCATGAGTTTGAACCAGAGTTTTCGTCAAGCAATTATTCTCCCTCAATGGAAACAGGCCATGAATGGGGAAATGGCTGCCTTGCACAGGAATCATACATGGTCACTTGTCCCCTGACTTCCACACATGAACGTTGTTGGGAGTAAATGGATATTCAAAATTAAGCGCCAGACAGATGGTTCGATTGATCGGTATAAGGTACGCTTAGTTGCTCAGGGGTTGACTCAACAAGAAGGCATGGAACATTTAGTCCGGTGGTCAATCTCGATCTTGGGATATTCAACAACTAGATGTTCGAAATGCATTTTTAAATGGCGTGCTACATGAGGAAGTCTATATGTCTCAGCCACCGGGAGTTATTGAAAGCATATCTCCGTCTCATGTGTGTAAACTTCAACGTGCTCTTTATGGTCTTAAGCAATCTCACCGCGCTTGGTTCCTACTTCTCAATGACTTTCTTCTTAGTCTTGGTTTTTTCAACAGTAAGTCAGAGAGCTCTCTATTTGTTCGACATTCGTCCTCATCTACTCTTGCTATCTTGGTGTATGTCGATGATATCATTGTCACAGTGAGGTTGTGAGGTCATTAATAGCATTTGTTTGACTTTTGAAAGTCGTCCTCTTGGAGCTCTTGGTTTCATTAGGCATTGAAGCCGCTCGGACAAGTGATACTCTTACACTCAGTAAGCGAGATATGCATCAGACTTGCTCCAAAAATTTCAAATGCATAATTGTAAACCCGCCTCCACTTCGATAGTAGCGGGTTCACACCTAACATTTAAACCCCTAATATTTTCGAAATACCCACTTATACCCCTGATATTTTGGTGATAACCACTTAGATAATTTTTGTAAAGTACCATTTGGTCCCTAGTTTTTTAGAAACTACTCTTTAGGCCCTTAATGTTTTAAATTACCGATAAGTTCCTTAATATTTTGTTAATAAACCCCTAATATTTTCAAAATGTTTCACCTCCCAAGCAAAAGAAAAGCACTCAAAAGACACGCCGACATAGAGGCTCGACTAATAGATGTCCCTATACATCGCGGCCACCCCAACGGCTCCCTAGTCATAAGACCACACCTAGTGAAGCTCCAACAAAAAGGCCAGCAAATTGACATTGACTGTAGTCCCAGGATTGACCAAGATGGTCTAAGATAGCTCGAACCACACAAAAGGTCAATCAATACGAGCATCCGTGATCTGGGACCAGGCTCGCCTGCTTGGTGATCACACTAGCAGCCTCTCCTTTACATCAGCTAAAAGAACCCCGTTACCGTGGCGTATCCTGTGGATAGAGAACCCCAAAAACAGGGACTCCACTTAATCATCCTCACCAATGAGGTCATCGCCCAGAGATGAAGGCGTGCCCCTCCGAAGGGAATGTCAGTGATAGCACAGAAATCTACGGGATTCATAGTCATCTCTCCCCCCCCCAGCTGAAGTGGAAAGTGTAGGTCGTGTACCACCATCTCTCGCTCAAGATCCTGAAAATCCTGCAGCTATCCTTCAGCATAGCCAGAAAATTGGCACTGTACTGCCCAAGACATGCAAAGAAATGCCCAGACTGGTTCGATCCATTGTTTCCTTGGCCTCTTGCGGAATCTGGTTCCACATAGCACCCACAGTGAGTGCTATGTGGATTTAGGTTGACGGAGTTATTGGGCTAAATAATCCGTGCGACTAGATTAGTGAAGATCGTCTTTTGTATATGGTCATTGAATAATAATATATTCTCCCTCCGCCCGTGGATGTAGCCAAGTTGGTGTGAACCACGTAAATTCTTGTGTTTGTGTTTGATTATTTCGCTTGCCATCGTTCTTATATATTTTGCTCTAACAAGTGGCATCAGAGCTAAATTGGTTAGAACAAGATTCGGGTATTCCGCTGCAGAAAGAAGAAGATGGGTCAAGGATCTGAATCAACGATCGACAAGTTAAAGGAGAGGAATAATATTTTATTCTTTGGAAGATCAAGATGAAGGCCTTGCTGTTCGCGTGTAGTGCACGTACAGTTCGCGTGCAGCGATCGTGCACGTGCAATTCGCGTGCAGCGATCGTGCAGTGCACGTGCAGTGTTCGTGCAAAAATCTAGATGTATAGGTTGGACACATCAAGAAAGAAGTCATGTTGAAGAAACAAGGCTTATTGGCACCCTCGTGGCGAGTAGATCTAGTACAGACAATGAGTCAGCAAGGGTAGTTGCGGAAGGCAGCAAGGGTTCTAGCAAGAAGAAGAATTCTCAAAAATCTTCTAGCAAGAGAGGCCCGAGACCTGATGAAGTTTGTAATTTCTACAAGGAGGGGAAGGGAAGCGAGAAACTGATGGATTTTCTGGAGGGGAAGTCGCATTCACAAATCATCATGGGTTTTAGTGATGATATTCTCGTGGAGGTTGCTATGGAAAATAGTGACAATGGTGAATTATGCTCTAACAGTGGAAGAAGACTCACGGCGCGCGGATGGGTGGCTTCTAGATCCAAGGGTAGAGCAAAGCGAGATAGTTGAGGAAAAGGTGAAGCCGATTTCTACCAGAAGGAGTAGAAGGGCAGACGATCCTGAGGTACAAGATGACTATCCGCATATTGAGTTGGGACAGTTTATCTTGGTGGGCGAGGTTCACGGCTGAATGAACTCGCCAATCACGAAAAACTGTTAGTCGCTCGGAAGGGGTGGTGCTCTAGATAGGCGTTGTAAAGGCACAAAGGAATGCTAGGCTTAGCATACCGTCCGGTTGCTTGGGAGGAGCAAGGTTGTCCGGCGTGACAAAGGGTGCTTGAGGTAAAGCACAAGATTACATTTTATTCGCCTTTAAATGGCTGGGTTCGAAGCTCTCTGAACTAGTTCGAATGTCGTCATCTGGGTAATATGGTATTCGAATTTGGTGATCGTGGATTCGGTATTTCGGATAAGGTGGTCAACGTTGTGGTGAAGGTTCTAGTGGTCTAGAAATCATTGCACAAGTTGAGCCAGAAATTTTGTTTGCTTGACAAAGTAAACGTGGTTGTTCGGGGAGCGAACAAAATTATGTGTCTTGACAAAGCCAGGTGGCGGAGGTGGAGAGATATATTCGGAAGCGAAGGATTCAACTCAATGTGTAGTTGGGGTCGATTCGTGGATATGAATTATGGTTCGGGGAGATTCAAAGTCAAGGTGGGGATTGTTGGGAATATGACTTTGAATCAATATGGAAATACGTTTGGTACAAGGATTAAGGTTTATTGGTTTAATTGGGTTTCTTATTGGTACAAAGAATTGTTCAAGAATTAAGAAAGTCATTTCCTAATGAGAATAGAATTACTTTGTACACAAGAAATATGATTCCTACTCCTCTTGGGTTTAAGGTATTTATGACTATAACTACAACACTCTCCCCTAGCATTATTTTTGCTGGTCATCTTTGAGAGATACAAGTAGAGATCTAAAATCTGGATTTAGGTTGACGAAGTTATTGGGCTCTATAATTCGTGCGACTAGATTAGTGAAGATTGTCTTTTGTATATGGTCATTGAATAATAATATATTCTCCCTCCGCTCGTGGATGTAGCCAAGTTGGTTGGTGAACTACGTAAATTCTTGTGTTTGTGTTTGATTATTTCGCTTGCCATCGTTCTTATATATTTTGCTCTAACAGGAGGGAATAGTGAGTTGATTTGTGTTGTGAGTATAAAAGTAAAGAGGAGAGAGAATGAGTGAGATGAATAATAAAGATTTTTTTGCCATTTTAGAAAAGGGACTCTTACTCTAGGACGTACGAAAATAGAAAGTAAGACTCTTAATCTGAGGCGGAGGGAGTAATAATTTCATGAGTGAAATAGTGTTATAAGGAAGACAAACAATGGTAAAATTAATGTAAAATTTATAAACAACAATTACTGTTTGAACCAGATTCATTATTATTTAGGGAAGGAAAACTATTATTTAAAGAGTGAGCATTTCGAAAGCACCAATTTAATATTAATAACTTTTATGGTTTGTTATTAGTAATTTTGAAGAACATTATTGAAGTCAATTGTCATCGTTTACAAATTCCTATAGAATCTATTAGAGTCTAATCTAAAACCCTGCCGAGTTAAGTAATTATGTGTTCTCCACACCTCCCAAAGGGGAGTCGAACCCAGGACCTCTCCTAAGGAAGACCCTTTACCCACTCACACATACCGCTCGGCCAAGAGGCCTTTGGTATTAGTAATAATTACTCCATCCGTCCCAAAATGATCTTCTCATTTGCCATTTTTCATTTTCCCAAAAAGTTCTTCTCATTTCTACAATTTAGGCTTAAATGTTCATAAACACAACATGGCTAATAAGGCAAGTGTTCCTATCCTTAAAAAGTTAGAAGAGTACGTTTTGGGGGAAACTAGTTTCTCTATAAGTTATAAAAAGTCTTGTTTTTAACCCTTAAACCGTAAACCTTAAACCTTAAATCTTAAACCTTAAACCCACAACCCTAAACCTTAAACCCTATAAAACAACCTTAAACCCTAAACCTTAAACCCTATAAAACAACCTTAAACTCTATAAACAACCTTAAACCCTAAATCCTAAACTTTAAACCCTATAAAACAACTTTAAACCCTAAACAAACCTTATAAAACAACCTTAAACCCTAAACCTTAAACCTTAAACCCTATAAAATAGAGGACTTTTTATAACTTATGGACTTTTTATAACTTATGGAGAAACCTTAAGATTGAGTAGCTGCACCGTGGAGACACCTCATCCGTTTATTACAAGAAGGTAATAAGTGATGGAGACGTACTGTTGGAAGGAATAGCATTTGAATGTGTCGGAATATTCTTTTTCTTTGAGCTTTGTAGGTGTGGTTCAACTGCCACGTTGGCTTGTTTCTTGCTTGAGCTGTACGATTGGTGGACCCCGGCCGATTCAAGAGTTGCAACATCTTATTCCGATAGATTTCAACACGGGGAGGAGTAGTCAAGAACTAGAAACTGCTACAAGATCAAATCTTTATGATCACGAAATTGCTGAAATGCGAAAAGCTGTGTGTTACACGAAATTGCTGAAAGTTTGGGTGAGATGATTTTACACGTAAGACGGATCTTTGAGAGAGTAAATAGTTTGCTCATTATAAGCGGGGCGGGGAAAACTCATTTCAAAATTTAGTCATTGACTACACACTACCACTGCAAATGTTACTTTCCAAGAATAATAGTTGAAATTAACTCAATTTGAGGCTCATACAGTAGAATCCAATAAGAAAATGAGACACCTTTTACTTGTTATTTCAACAAGAAAAGTGTGGGTTTTTGCCACATCACAGTCCATTGCACTTTCCAGCCTTATTTTCTTTCCTTCCATCTCTCTACACGTTCTTTTCCTTATCCATATTTGGAGTAAGGATCATAGGTGTAAGTTTAAAGTCCAGTTCTGGAGGTCCAAATCATTTGGGCCCAAACGTTTTTTATTTTTTTAACCTTTAAAACACTCCTCCCCCGTTTTAGACTAGGGCGTTTGGCGTACCAAACATCAAATGCTCGATGCTTAATATAATATAAAGTTAATTTGGAGGTATGATACATTTGATCACTTTGGGCGCTAGATGTTAGATGTTAAGTGAGGCTCTTACTCAAGCCATGTCATGCTTGCTGAAGTTGTGCATTCAGTCGCAGATTTCGCAAATCAGGTGCATTCCACGGCTCATCTCATTGTATTATTCGTGTGAGCTCCTCATTTATTGATTAAAGCGTCATCGTTCATTTATCTTACACGCATTGACATTGTAGGCACTTCTTGCATACGGATTGAGTAGCTCAAAGCGTGCCCCAGATGCTCTCCATCCGTGAGTATTTCATTTTTGTAAATTCACGTTTTGCATCTATATAATCAAAATGGTTTTATATGCATGACAGCATGAAATGCCTGCGTTTTACATCTGTCATTTGCTCATGTTCTCTTTTTAAGCCTATATAGAGGACGATACCTCTTTAATATTGGTGGGTTTCCAAGTGATAATCTTATCATACTTTTCTTTGAGCTTAAAAATTGATAAAATGCTTGCATCTATTTTCTGTTTCAGATCTAATAGGATGAACCATGTAGGATAGTTATTGCAAAAGGTTCTTGCTAATAGTTGCCACTGAGGCACTTGCCGAAGTCCTTTATTTGGAAATATAACATGTTGACATTACTTAACATTTCCAAATATAGATTCTTACTAGTGCCACAAGGCATTTCTTATTAAAAGATGACCGGTTTCTACATGCTATGACCTTTTCATAGGCTGGTTTCTTTGACATCAGGATTAAATATCTTTTAAGTCACTTGTGTGATAGGTGAACTCACTGCTGCACTCTATCATAGGCAGATGTAGAGGCATGTTAATCTAATTTGTGTGCTCGGTCTCTTCTATTACCAGATACGGCTATTCAAAGGAAAGATTCGTCTAGTCATTGATATCTGCTGTTGGAATCTTTTGTCTTGGTTCTGGTGCTACAATTGTTCACGGAGTTCAGAACTTGTGGACTTCACAGGTTATTAGGAATAGTTTCTTAACAAATATCAAGCATGTCATTCTTATATTGAAGTTGGAGGCTTATTGATTCTTATGTATATCCCCCTCAGAATATTACATATGCAGCTTTGGTAATTGGTGGCTCATTTATTATTGAAGGTGGGTCCATATAAAACTTTTGATTGATGGATTGTTGGAAGTATTGTTCGTATTCATGTCCATCCTTTTCATCTTTTGGACTCTTAATTACTTGACATCTCTATAGGTGCTTCTCTTGTCGTCGCCATAGATGCTGTCAGAAAAGGTGCAGCTTCAGAAGGCATGAAAGTCAGGGACTATGTCTGGCGTGGTCATGATCCCACTGCTGTTGCAGTAATGACAGAGGTAATAGTGAATGCCAGTTTTTGTTTTACTTTTTAATTTTGAGCCAGGGAGCAGATGATAATATTATCATCATTCAATTTTTTGTAGAGATTTATGGGAAAACGTAAATGAGCTAGGAAATTTTGCTAATTATACGAAGCAGAATTTTGCATCGCATTAAGTAATCTTGAGTTTTGTTTGTCATTTAAACAATTTTTTGTTGGTCCGGAAAGTAGGCATCTGAATGTGCAAACCTTGTCTAGGAAGCAATTTAACAACGTAAATTGGTGATATTGCTGTACCTTTGTGGTATCACACTTACCATAAGTATTGTTTTCATTTTCTGTAAAGGTAATCTTAGTTAACAACTCCTCCCTCTGTCCCAAACTAATGGTTACTTATTTCCATTTTGGGTGTCGCATGCTAATGGTTACTTATCCAAAATGTTCAATTTTCTCTCTCCTACCCACTCACAACAACTATCCACTTATTATTCCCTACCTCATTTTCTTTCTCCTACCCACTCACAACACCTACTTTTCCAACATATTTTCTCAATTTAATCTGAAGGGAAAATTAGATCATTTTGGATAAATTGAACAAAGTAACCATTAGTATGGGACGCGCAAAATGGAAATAAGTAACCATTCAATTTATCCAAAATTGAACATTTTTGATAAATTGAACACTCATAGTTTTATTTATCAATGTAGGCACAAGGATAAGTACTGATACTAATTTATAGCCTGAAGGGAAAATTAGATCATAGCAAGTGAGAATCGAATAGGTGTAGCATTTTTAGATTAGCCTGAATAACTCATTGTGATAATACCCGTATACTGTCCTGTTGATTAACAATGTTCTTATTTCTTTCTGTTATGAGTTTTGAATTATGTATATGTGCAGGATGGTGCTGCAGTAACTGGCCTTCTCATTGTGGGTGCTTCATTGATTGCTGTGAATACCTCTGGGGATGCAATTTATGATCCCATTGGTTCTATGGTTGTGGGCAACCTTCTTGGAGTGGTATATGAAAAGCAAATATATGCCTCTTTTCATGAGTTTATAAACTAATCAAACTAACAGTGTGGTAAAATATGTGTTGTTGTTTTTTGTTGTGAACAAATGTGAGACTTAATTCTTGGAAATCTTAGTGCAGGTGGCGATATTTTTGATCCAGAGGAATCGTCATGCTTTGATTGGTAGAGCCTTTGACGACAATGATATGTAAAGAGTCCTTCAGTTTTTGAAAAATGACCGGGTACAATTTGCCCTAGATGACTCTACTTTGAAAGACTTGGCATTACTAGGTTTAACACATTGAAGTTTTTTTGTAGGTTGTTGATTCTGTATATGATTGCAAAAGCGAAGTGATTGGGCCAGATTTCTTTAGATTTAAAGCAGAAATAGGTAATCATTCTCTTGCTATATGTTTTTTTTTTTTTTTTTTTTTTTTTTTTGACAACGGGGGAGGGATAGACCTTCCAACTGGAAGGCAAGGGTCTATACCATGTGAGCTAAGATTCATTGGCCTATATGCTCTTTTATAAGCACCTTGATTTGAATATTTACCTGCATGAACTCAGAGACATTTCAATTGTTATCAATGGCCGCAAAATTGTGTTCTCTATCCAAAAAATAAATAAATCTACTTCTAATAATGCCTTTTTCTACCCTAGTTCTTGGGCTCTGAGATCAAGATAGCTGATTGACTTGAATATAATCTATACACATGTTTTGCGCTGCAACTTTACTCTTTCTGCTCATTTTTTTGGGACTTGAGTGTAACTGGTGAATCTTGCTGCAGATTTCAATGGCGTAGTGTTGGTACAGAATTATCTAAAGAGGACTGGACGGGAAGAGTGGGCTACACAGGTTATTTTATAAATGCATTTACTCCTGTCCCGGAATAAATGTCATAATTGACAAGTCAATGTTTTCAAGCTTTTAGTTATGTTTCCTTGATTGCCCCAATTCATATGGGTAGAGTGACACCTCCTATGACATTGCATTGCTTGTGCCTATTAGAATGAGTAGTATAGGAAGATCACCAAACTTCTTACCCTATTTTTAGTAAGACGACATTTATTTTGGGACTAACGAAAATAGAAAGTAGGACATTTATTCCGGGATGGAGATAGTATTAATTACCTTTTTCCTGCTATGTCGTGTATTCCTTTTCCCCCCATATGTCCTCCCTCCATCACAAAAAAATGTCCTTTTGTGGAGAACTTTTGTCCCAAAATTATTGTCCCTTTTCCAATCAAGTTACTAATATACCTTGCTATCTACCATGTCGCGGTATCCAGTTGTGAAGCTATGATGCGGACATTAAGGGTATTCATTCAACTTCCGAGATAGGGTGACATCTTTCTTACAACATTATACCTAGGTGTTGGGATTTCAAATCCCATGGGGAGGCTAGACCTCTGAAATATGTTTACCAATGCATTAAATACATTGGGAGAGAGGAGAAGCGTGTATGTGACTCTTATTTATAGCTGTGCTATCATTGCTTTTCCTTTGTTATAGTTCACTGCTGAATACTAGTGTTAGGCGTGCTGTCTGTGCGCACGCTTTAATAATAGGAATATTTGGTGTTCCCTATTATGCCCTGTTTCATGGGAAGAGTTCTACTTTGTTTTATAAAAGCATGTGATACAAAGGATATATATATATATTGAAGTAGAATGAAAAAATGATATGTATGGCTATGTATGTGGAGGATAAAGATTGTTCAGAGACATTTGTGTTGACCTGCATAATTCTGTGTGTTGTATGACTTTGATTTTGAGCCTGATAAAACAGCTCTTGGTGCCATCCAGCGAGAAAGAGGTTCTGCGTGGCATATTAGTCCATGTGTGTGAACATTCATTCAGATAATTTACTGGCATTATTAGCGTAGTCCTTGATGCTTAACGGGAAGGGGCAAAGGCGGAGAATGATTGGGAGATGCTCAAAACTATGGTATGTTGTTGTAACTCTTGCACATTAATCAATCTGTTCATCATTATTCAGTTGATAAAGAGGGTGGCTGGTATTTATCCTTCACTGCAGGTGAAGAAATGGTTACAGCACTAGGCCTAGGGAGTGAAGTTGATAGGCTTGAGAAGGAAATACAGGATATTGTCCCTGGAATCAGACATGTTGATATTGAAGCACACAATCCAATTATCCCCATGACCCACTCCATACTCCTCACTTGTTATCTACTATAAGTTGGTGCATTCTTCTTCCTGCAAAAATAACTTGATGTATGTGAACATTAGTAACGTTTACTATTTGCATGAGCGTATGACTTGGATTCATGTTCATGTTAGCCGACCCCAAATCATTTTGGGTCTAAGGTTTTTCTGTTGCTGCGTGTGTGTGAGCCTTGAGCCAAGACTTTGAACTGGACTTGATGGAGTGTCAGGGAATGGTTGGCCGTTCAAGGAGACTCACTTGGCAGCGTTCCTTTCGGTTATCAAGTAGTGAGATTATACACTAGTTTTTGGTTGGTCAATATTAACTACTTAATGGATACATTAAGGAAAGAATTAATGGATACATTAAGGAAAGAATAATAGGTGTAATGATGTTATTGGTGTTTTTAATTAGAGTGTGGCGATGCAACCAATAAAATATCGCCACCTCATCTTGTGAGCAAGATTAATTTTTTTTTTTTTTTTTTTAAAGGGTTGGTCTCGCGAAAAACAGATCATTATGATAAATCTAATTTAGCTTATGGAGGGAGGGGTGAAGGGGAAAGTTTTTTGGAAATCTACCTTTACGTCTTCTAGGTTGTTAACATAATGTCATGGCAACATGTAGTAAATAGTTTCAGTACATACGTAATACGTTACATAAAAGCAATTTTAACGTAATTCAGTGTTAGTGCATGTGAGGAGCAATGCTAGGGGCACAAAATCATGCTCACAAAATGAGGTGGCGGTTGTATCGATAATGGACCCGCTACACTCTAATTAAAAACACCAATAACATCATTACACTTAGGATTTTGTGAGCGAGTTTTTGTACCCTTAGGCTTTAGTATTATTCTTACATAGAGTCGGTGCATGTTTTACATGATGTTAGTTTTAATGTGAAAGAGTGTTGGTATTGAGTTATACAGTCCCAATGTTTTATAGAAGAGTGTTATTGTATAAACAGTAGGTTTTGGGGGAAACTAGTTTTTCCATAAATTATAAAACTACGCTACAATAATAATTGAGATACTTAAGAATCGATATTGGCTAGTAACGGTAACCAAACTTTTCACTCATCATCGATGCAAATGAACCAAACCATTGGTTTGATTTAATTTCAAGGCTCATGCAATTTGGTTCAGTTTAAAATTATGAAACCGAGTAGACGGCTCAATTTGAATGGTGAGATAAATGGAACCAAATTGAACATTTTTTTTTAAAGCAAACAATACATAATTGCATTAATAATATTGAAGAAGACGGCGTTCCACAAATAACGGAACCTCGTCCAAAATGTAAACATCGCAATTAAGAGCTACACATGAATAGCCTAACATATCTTAAATAATGATGGTCAATCCCAAACCAAATCTCCAGTGAATGTCCATCGGAACTATATCAGTTTTATATGAGTATATACACGCATTGTGTATGTTATGGTGCAGGGACATGGAATTTATGAGTTTATTGCAAAACTGACATGCGTACTTTCATTTATTTTCAATTTGACTCGCAAACTTTGAAAACATCAAATTTGGCTTGTGTACTTTTATTTTCAAAATTTTGAGACGACTTTTTTAACACCCGTTAAAAAACATAACGGGACACTCTGTATAAGGGGTGAAAGTGTAAGAAATAAAACTTAAAATCCTAAAATTGCAGATTTCAACACTCCATTACTCCATCCATTGACTCTTTTCTTCTCCAAATCTACACATATAAACCCTAAATTGGTCCAGATCAAGATTAAACCCAAACCCTAAAATTAGTCGTATTGATGTATAGAAAATGAAGGTACCCACAAAACCCATTTCAAGTCCAGGAAGAACAGAGAAATTCCAACCGCCATTGAAGCTCAGATTCTTGAGAAGCAATGTGGGAAGCAAGAGTGGGAGGAGCAGCAGCAGGTCACGTGCCAGCCCCATGTTCATCCGCAAGAAGAACACAGTTATCGAGACCAATCAAGAACCCTCCTCCCCAAAAGTCAGCTGCATAGGCCAAGTCCGGGTCAGTGCTCCGGCTCTAAATCCAATAAGACCGTATCCCGTTCCCGCAGCCAGCGCCGCCGCTCCCGCCGCCGTTGTTGGTGGGTTCGGAAAGCTCTGTTTATCAACTAGAAGTTCAAACCCAGATTGCTAACAGGGTTGCACCGCGTTTGGAAGAAATAGGTGGTGTTTATTCGATTTGGGTTTTGTAAAAAAGTCGATGTCAGGGAGGTTTCGTTGGAATCCAGTCCAAATCGGAAAAATCAGTTCCGGAGCGCCACCGTCGTTGAGCCTGAACTCGGAAGAAAGAAAATTGAAGATGAATTCAAGGAAGCTAAAGAGGAATTTGTTTCAATTTAGGGTTTGGGTTTAATCTTGATCTGGACCAATTTAGGGTTTGTATGTGTAGATTTGGAGAAGAAGAGAGTCAAATGAGTAATGGAGTGTTGAAATCTGCAATTTTAGGATTTTAAGTTTTATTTCTTACACTTTCACCTCCCTTATACAGAGTGTTCCGTTATGTTTTTTAACGGGTGTTAAAAATGTCGTCTCAAAATTTTGAAAATGAAAGTACGCAAGCTACATTTGATGTTTCCAAAGTTTGCGAATCAAATTGAAAATAAATGAAAGTACACACGTCAGTTTTGTAATAAACTCTGACAAGAAAAAGTGTGGGTTTTTGCCACATCACAGTCCATTGCACTTTCCAGCCTTATTTTCTTTCCTTCCATCTCTCTACATGTTACATATTTGGAGTAAGGATCATAGGTGTAAGTTTAACGTCCAGTTCTGGAGGTCCAAATCATTTGGGCCCAAACGTTTTTTATTTTTTTAACCTTTAAAACACTCCTCCCCCGTTTTAGACCAGGGCGTTTGGCGTACCAAACATCAAATGCTCGATGCTTAATATAATATAAAGTTAATTTGGACGTATGATACATTTGATCACTTTGGGCGCTAGATGTTAGATGTTAAGTGAGGCTCTTACTCATCAAGCAAGAATTTTGATTCTCAATGATTAATAAGATGTTGAACATATTTATGTTGAATAAAAGAATAAAATCATGCATCATACCTTCAAATTACTCTTACATTATATCAGGCATCAAGCACTTGATGCTTGATACACCAAACACCCAATCTCAACTATTTTATTTGCACGAAAATTAAAAAAATGATAAAAGTAATGTAAATATTGTGAGTGTGAAAAGTGAAGTAGGAGAAAAAAAATGTGGGGTGGAGAATAGTAACTTGATTGATGTTGTGAGTATAAAGGGACACTTACTCTGACTCTGGAATAGACTAAAAGGTGGGAATTTACCGTGAGACAGAGAGTAATTTATTAGTATTCCGTCGCAAAAAAATGATCACCTTTTAAGAAAATATTGTTTTAAAATAAGATTTTTGCAAAAAACATTATTCTTAAATGTTTTTAAATCAATTCTTTTCACTATTCACTTGCAAAATTAAAAGTTTAAAGTATATAACAAAGATTTTCATACATCTTTATTATTAAAATTAACATACAATTGAAGTTTTTTAATTTATGAAATAAAAAATAGGCATTCATCCAGCCACATAAAGGTTTGTTTGTTTGCCTTGACTAGCTAGGTTGTATTCCCTCCGTCCAAAAATATTTGTAGTTTCAAAATTATTCACACATATTAAACAATTAATACATATAAAATACATTAAATAACCCTTTAAATATTTCAACCACTTAAACAATTAAATGCTTTTATTATAATAATAGTAGCTATTTAATCATCAATATGAGTATTTTTAGGAAAAGTAGGCAAAAGTTTTATAGAAAATTGTAATCCCCTGTCTCAAAGTAAGAGTAATACTTTCTATTTTGTTACTTCTCAAAGTAAAAGTTCTTTTCTTATAATGGCAAAGCATTTTACTATTTATCTCACTCATTATCTCTCTCACTTTATATTTATACTCTCAACACCAATCAACTTACTATTCCCTCCCACTCATTCTCTCTCTTACTTACTTTTACACTCGCAACACTTACATTACCTCCACCATTTCTTAATCTCCGTGCAAATGAGAGGTAACCTCCACCATTTCTTAATCTCCGTGCAAATGAGAGGTAAGACTCTTAATCTAGAACGGAGGAGTAAATATTTTGAGACGAAAAATGTCTTCTATAATTGCAAATATATTGAGACATGTAAACCTGTCACATTTAATATCATCTACTCTCAAAGTTTAAAAATAAAATAAGTTAATAATGTAAAACAAATCTTGGGAGGGAAGGCGCAGCTTAGTCCAGCCCAGACCAAACCAGCCCAATACAATCAGAAGCCACATAGAAGCCCATTACAAATGAAAAAACAAAAATGAAAGTTACAGAAATTTATCCTACAACACCAAACTCCAAAGACACTAAACCCGCAAAAACCTCCCCTCTCACTGAGTATAATTCGCAACAGTCGCATGCGGTTCAGCCGCCTTAGCCGCCGGAGTCGGCTCCACCTCCGGTGACGGTTCCACCGGCTTAACCACAAGCTCGGACGGCAAATCTTTAATCCCCTTCAAATAAAACGTGTAAAAAAGCTTAAACGGGAACACAATCTGCTGCAACTTCACTTGCCCGTACGCCCCTTTGAAAACTCCGGTCCCACCAGTCACAGTCAAGAACGTGTCCTCGTAGGTCAAATACGAACCCTGGACTGACAAGTGTCCGTAGTCACCAAAGTAGAAGCTGTACGTGGCCTCGTACCGGTCGCCGTTGTTTTTTTCGGGGAAGTTTTGGATTAGGACACATAATCCGGCGGTGATTCCTAGCCGTTTCTGGAGGTCGCCGGAGTAGAGCTTGTTGCTGAAGGGTACGAGGTCTCCGAGGCATTTTTGGGGTTTCGGACCTAGTTTTAGGTATGCGGGGCTGCTTCTGTCTCGCTCGTTGATCTCATACACGAACAATTCTTGTACTTTGGCTGCACAAAATTTAATGTTATACTCCTTCAGTCCTAAACTAAAGTTTAGTTGGTTTGACTCTAAGAAAAAGTAAATGTTATGAGTATGAAAAGTATAGTAAAAGAAAGAAAGTGGGTAGAGGGTTTTTGTTGTGAGAATAACAACCGGGTCTCATAGTCCATTTCAAAATAATAAAGCAACTAAAACCTTAGTTAGTCTAAGACAGACTAAAAAGTAAAGTAAAACTAGACTTGAAGTCTAGGACAAAGGGAGTATGAGTAACACTGGAGCTACATAATTGAGCTGAACAGAGCGGCACCCATCGTAGGCTCATTTTGTTATCTTCTGATAACTTAAGTATAACTAGGACGGTTGTTCTATAGACTAATAGACCCCCCCCCCCCCCCCCAAATCTTGCTGAGTTGTGCAAGTTGAAGTTTTTGTGAGATACACATACTAAAACAGCAAGAATTTCAATAAATTCCAGCCAACATGGCTTAAATATCCAAACAAGTACCCTCCGTCCCAAAATGAATGCTCGAAACTGCTCTTTTGAGAATAGCAGTTTCGAACATTCATTGTGGGAAGAACAAGTTTCGGACATTCATTTTATGACAGAGGTATATCTTCTAATAATCATCAGATCATGTTCATGACTTTCTCTACTACCCAATCCCCGAAATCGGTTGCCACTCCAATAGAGCCTAACTAGGCACTTGTTATCCTCCTCATACTTTCACTTTGCTTTTCAATTTAGGCTATTTACTACTATGGCTTTGAAAATTTGTGATAACCTCTTTCATAAACAAATTGATGAACATTTGAGCTTGCTTTTGCTCACATTTTGTTATTTTCTGAAACGCAAAATCTATACAATGACTTCATATCTCAAGGTAGTACTCGCCCATTGTAGATCGATTGTCTCATTTTAATTTTGACGGTCATTGTTTGACCAAATATAAATTCTAAAAATTTATTAGGATAATCAGATTTTCATTGATGTTGGTCCAATTTCATTCATCATGTTGACCATCCAAATCAAAGCAGGGACCAAATTTTGGGAAACAGAGACTTATATTCATGGTGTAATTTGAACAATGTACAAATTAAGTAAATCATACTCTCTAAAATGCTTGATAGGTTGACTTGTCATATAGGACCATTTTTTGATATAAGTAAGCATGAATTTTATACCCAATCAGTACAAAAAATATATATATATACTTCCTCCGTCCCAAAATGATCTTCACACTTTTTTTGTGTTAGTAACAAAGGAACTTTTGAGCAATAATTTTAAGTTAATTTAATTATCTTAATAAAAATTTAAAATTTGTTACTAATAGTATTGTTGATGGTCTATCAATAACAAGTTTTAAGATGGTTAAACTAACTTAAAATTATTGCTCAAAGTTCCTTCGTAGCAAGGACCAAAAAAGTGTGAAGATCATTTTGAAACTGTGGGAGTATACTCCCTCCGTCCCAAAATGATATTCACGTTTGACTATTCAAACTTTTTAAGGATATGAACTCTTGCTTCACTAGCCATGTTTTGCTTAGTCACTTTTAAGCCCAAATTGTAGAAATAGGAAAAAAAAATTGAGACGATGAAAAATGGCAAATGATAAGATCATTTGGAGTATATCAAGTTTTCCCCCAAAATCGCTTTCAAATTTGGATCAAGTAGCTAAAATAGAGCTAGATGGTAGTGAAAAAATAACACATATGAGCAAGAGCATATATAGGGGGAGCAATCATATAGCATAAACAACTCAAAATTAATTAAATCTAATAAAATAAAAGAGAAAAAGAAAAGAAAAAAAAAAAAAAAAAACGAAAAAGAAGAAAAACACTTACTGGGTCTTGAATCTTGTTCAGGTTTGCGATTGAAGAACCAAGCTGATGGCTTGGTGGCATATCTTCTTGTTGTGGTTGACTTTTCGAGATGGAGAGTTGAGATGTTGACTTTTTGAGTTGAAAATTGACGGTGATTAGGTAGAAATGGGGTTGATCTACAACTTATCAGATGTTTCAATGGAGATCTGATCCCAGGTTTCACAGAGCTTATGAAAGCCATTGATGAATCGTGAAAAAAGATTGGAAAACAAAAAAAAGTTTCAAGTTTTTTTTTTTTTTTTTAAAGTAGTGTGTGTTTGTGTGTGGTAATTTAGTTCAGGGGAGGGGAGTGATTTTATACTACCAGTTTGAATGGAGTTATAACGTGTCTGGTCAACGAAACGAGTTTTCACTCCGAAAAAATAACATCTTTCTCCGTCCATTTTTTTTTTCTTTTTTCTTTTAACAATCAAAGTTTCACAACATTTTTCTCTTTATACAAGTGTGTCTCGTTTTAAATTTCAAAGTCAATGCAAAAATTGTCAATTCAATTATAATTTGACTTCAAATTACAAAAAAAAAAAAAAAAAAAAAAAAAAAACTATTATAATAACATTGTAAAACTTGTTATCAATTCACCGTTAGTTATACTCCTTCCATCCTAGAGTAAGAGTCTTACCTCTCAAATGCATGGAAATTAAGAAATGGTGGAAGTGATTTAAGTGTTGTGAGTGTAAAAGTAAAGTAAGAGGGAGAATGAGTGAGAGAGAATAGTAATAAATTGATTGTTGTTGTGAGTATAAAAGTAAAGTATAAGAAAGAATGCGTGAAATGAATAATAAAGTTTATTTGCCATTTTAGGAAAGAGTCTCTTACTCTGGGACGTACCAAAATAAAAAGTAGTATTCTTACTCTGAGATTGAGGGAATGGTTTTTAGTATTAAATTTTTGTTTTTCATTAAGATAATGAATTGTTCTACAAATTTTTGGTCAAAATGCGATAAAAGTGAACCAATATTGCCATTAACAAGTATTAAAAGGACGCCAAAGACAATTAAACTGGAACATTATTGGAACGTGAAAATGGTGCTATTTTAAGGTTTTTCTATAATAGTGGGCATGTGGAGACCAAAATAATGTAAATGTGGTCCTTCTTTGAACCTTCTCGGTCGTTTTCTAGTGGTTTCTCAATGTTTATGGTCGGAGAAGGAATATAGGTATATAGGAGTAGCTCCTAACCCCCTTATGATTTACGCAAATTTCATTCTCTCCCTTCATTTTTCTCCACCAAACCAGACTAGACAATATCATCAAACCTGATGGGGCTAACGCTAGCTTTTTAACCACCAATTAAATGGTCTTCTTGGTTTAGTACAAAGGTTAATAATCGGGCCAAAATTGTTGATCAGTGTTGCACAGACAAATAATCCGAAGTATCTTGCGTAGCCTCAAAAAAAATGAACACATGTAAACTAAGTCGGGGCTTCTCCGATGAAGGTTCTTCGGTGTGAGAATCAGTAATATGCTATGAGAAAATCAAACTACAAAATAACACGGGAATGTAAAAGTAGGAGAAAGTGATTAGACCTGAATTCAGGGGTTTATACTCTGCGATTAGAGTAATCCCCAGACCCCAAGTTGTATATCCGGTTTTGTAGGGATTTATGTTAATCCTGATAAGGAAATGAGATCTTTCCTTAAATGAATGTTTATCTTCAAAAAAATTTTGCCTGAACATGAATATCTTTTTGAAAAAAACTTTATTTATCAAAGTTCATTCGTACGACTCTATAACATACTGCCTCCAACCGAAAATGATACCCTCATTTTTTTTTCTTTTTTATTTCTCCCAAAAACTTAGTTTCATTTTCAAAATTAAGAGTTCAAACTCACTCAGTTTTCAAAAATTACAGTGTAATCTTAAAATATTTGAAAAATCATCTGACACTATCAATTTGGGATGGAGGAAGTATTAAAGTATAAAAAGCTCGAGCAAATTGCAATTTGGTTCCTGACTTTTATATAGGTTTGCAATATTGCTCCCAAAAGTTCGATTTCGCAAATAGGTATCCCAACATTTACATTTTTTTGTAATGTGACAATAAAACTAACACCCAGTTAAAATTCTAATCATCTGACACCCATATGACTAACGCATGTCTATTAAATGGACAAAATGATCACTTCTCAAGGGGCCATGTGCCGCTCATGTGAGGTTTTCTTTTGTTATTTACCTTTATGATTTTATAGTTTAAAAAATATAAATTAAATTAATATTGGGCATAAATATTTTTATTGTACTAATAATTACGTATTCTTTACAAAGTCATTTATTTTTGTAAGCATAATTTAATTTTTTTATTTAATAATAAAAAAGAAACTAAAATAATTTATAAATTATATAATTACAAATTACAAATATTTTCTTAAAAAATAAATAAATCTATAAAAGTATATTTTATGTTATATTATAATTCAAAATAATTATACAGACTCATTTACAATAATTTATTAAGCGTTTTTTACGTGAAATAAATTTATCTTAATTAAAAAGGGTATTTATGCCAAAATAATAATAATAATAATAATAATAAATTTGATGATTTAATTAAAAATATAGTCGTATGACCATTTTATCCCGTTAAAAGACATATGAGTGTCATTTGGTTAGAATTTTAACTGGGCGTTAGTTTTGTAGCCACATTGCAAAAAAAAAATTATAAATGTTGGGATACCAAATTGCGAAATTGAACTGTTGGAAGCAATGTTGCAATCCTATGTAAAATGTCAGGAGCCAAATTGCAATTTTCCCTAAAAAGCTCGATAAAAAAACATGTTTGTCTTATAATAAATGGGCAAATTGCACTTTAGTTACCTGAGTTTGTCGTCATGTTTCAATTGGTTATCCAATTTGTATTTGTTACAATTTGGTTGTTGAATATGTCTTTTTGTTGCAATCACCCCTATAGTCTAAATTATCCCACTTCTCCCCCTTGCTCCTAGCGAATGTTTTAAAACTAACGAATCAATAAATGACCCCAAAAATTTACATATTTACCCTTTTCTCTTCAATATTAAATACCCACTCCATCTACTGCACATAGAAGAGAGAGAAAAAACTATACCACGGATTGATATTCTTTCAAACATCCCCCCTCAGTCCCCTTTCACACCTATACTTATTTTATAGTAGATATCATTTTTTAATAATTTTATTTCAATAAATAAAATGAAAATTATTGAAACACCCATCATGGGACATGTGCATGTCAAATTATATTAGTTTTTAAACATTCGTTAGGATCTAGGGGGTGAAGTGGGATAATTTAGACTATAGGGGTAATTATGCAATTTTGAAAGATGCTTGTTACGTTTTTCATCCATTTTCATTAGTTTTCTAACGGGCTAACCAAAATTACATCTGATTGCAACAAAAAGACATATTCAGCAACAAAATTATAACAAATACAAATTGGATAATCAATTGAAACATGATGACAAACTCAGATAACTAAAGTGCAATTTACCCTAAAATAAATATATAAATTATAGAAACTAAAACATGTCTCTCGAGTACTTCCAAACATGAGTTGTTATCTTAAAGTAGTCCGTCCACCTACCATAATAAAGCATCCCTTTGACGAAACCGCTACATTAGTATAGAATCTTCATATACATCACAAATATCATAGTGCCACGTGTCTTAGATGGATCCATAGGAGAATCTATTGCAAAATGAAAATTTGAAGACCTAATCTGAAATTTTTTAAATTTGAAATTCAAATCTAGACAACTTAATTAATGAGCTCATTTTTCCATGCTCTTTTCACACCTTCAAAAAATTCCACAATTTCCCATTTTCGAAATTATTAATTAACCAAATATTTAACATTTTTACTTTTGTTATCTAAATTCAAACTACTATATTCAGATTTATTTTGATGGAAAAAAAATTAATGGTTTGTGTTCTTGATCTAATTTCTAAAATTATTACTGAAGTTTGACCAACATTTCACTATAAATTATTTATTATCATGAAAGTCTGAAAATAAGGCATCAATAATCATTTTGAGATTAACATGAAAATATTTAATTTTTTCATATTTTTTTTTGTCAAAGTTCAACCAAGTTGACCTAAAAAGTTAAGGTGGAACATTTTTTGGGATGGAGGGAGTATTTTGTAGCGCATCGCTGGTGTGTGCGACTTTCTTTGAAGAATGTAACACCCATCACAAAATTATTTTACTTATGTTCTGTTTTATTTTATTATTTTTTCAATTTCATAACACTATTTAAATTTACTGATCACAACAAAAATATATAACTGCAAAATTTACAAAATTTACCTTTAAATTAGAATAACTGGTAAATATTAAAACTAAAATGTACATCTTTCAGCACAATTACAAGGATTACAATAAAGTAAAGAAGCTATGCCATTTTAAATTAAACAAAAAGTGTTATGCCAATAATTAATGAAATATATTCTTTCTGTTTCAAAATAATTTTTTTATTTGATTATTCAAATTTTGTAAGGATATAAACAATTACTTCACTAGTCATATTTTGTTGATGCACTTTTAAACCTAAATTATAGAATGGAAAGAATTTTTGAAAAAATAAAAAATCACAAATTGAAAAATTATTTTGAGATGGAGAGAGTATATTGCATACTCCCTCTGTCACAACATATGCTATTAGCTTGTTTACGTTAATGTAATCCTTGTCATTGTGCTTAATGATATATACTACACTTCAGTTTTAAAATTCTCCAGTTATCCTAATTTGAAATTCAATTTTTTTAAATTTTGTTTCGTTATATTTTTTTTTGGCTATGATCAGTAAATTAAATTAGTGTTGTGAGAATGAATAATTAATAAAAATAGAGAGAAACAAATTTAATTAATTGAAAATGATGTTTTCACTATCTAAGAGTCTTTTTAGGTAAAGTTGTTTTGTGTTATCCAATAGTTTGTTTTTCCTTTTTATTATAGTGTCCCTCTCAAATTCTCTCCATATATATTTAGGAATCTACCACGTGTTGTGCTTATATTTGTGGTGTATAGCAAGATTTTAAGTGTAAGTGTATCACCTTCCTCCATTTGATCACGAAAAACATGAATCTTTCAGAAATTTGCAATAAAAATCTTGAATTGGACCACCAATATAACATAATAACCTCTTTAAACCAACCCCAAATAACTGGGGGGGAAAAACGAAACACAAAAGCAGAGTGTCTTTTTTATATTCAATTAAATTGGAAACGAATTAAAAACCAAACAGCCATAAATGAGAAATTAAAAAAAAATATTAATTGCACTGCTTACCTCCTAAGTATGATGACCTGGAAGTAAAAAAACCCTTCTTGCATGTTGGTCTAATCCAAGCTGCATAAAAAATGTCATTATGAATCTGATCTAGGTCTGTTATACTATTCGAGCGGGCTTGAGCTTGGATCGGGCTCGGCTCGTGAAAGTTCCAGCTCGAGTTGTAACTAGTTAAGAAAAGAGAATGGAGGAAAACGTATTTTGTTATTCCTTGCAATATTCGGCTACGGTTGTACAAAATATATACACAGCATAGTTACAATCCTTCTTGGTGAAGGAGTCAATCAATCCCTAAAAACTAGCTAACAAATTGATATCCTACTCTAGTTACATTTATCAAGAAAGGAAATGATAATAACTTATGATATTGGCCGAGATATGTGAGATACTCGTCCATATCTCAACACCCCCCTCAAGTTGGAGCGTGTAGGTCACAAACGCCCAACTTGCCCATCAAAAGGAGGAACTGTCGACTGTCCAAAGCTTTAGTCAAAATATCAGCCAGTTGTGAGGACGTATGTACATAGCGAGTTGTGAGGACACCTGACTGTACAACATCCCTAACAAGATGGCAGTCAACTTCTATGTGCTTCGTTCGTTCATGATGAACAGGATTTTGAGCCATATGCAACGCGGATTGACTGTCACAACACAAAACCATAGGAGTGGTGTGCGGAACGCCGAATGAAAGAAGAAGTCCACGAAGCCATTTGAGCTCACAAGTAGCACTAGCCATGGAACGATGTTCAGCCTCGGCCGAGGAGTGAGAAATAGTAGTCTGTTTCTTTGTTTTCCAAGATATAGGAGTATCCCCAAGAAAAACAAAATAAGCAGTTAGGGAGCGACGAGTAAGAGGACAACTTGCCCAATCAGAATCACAGTAAGCCCGAAGTCAAAGATCCGAACGTGCCCTCAATAAAATCCCTTGACCCGGATGAGTTTTGAGATAACGAACAACCCGTAAAGCATCCTTCCAATGGTCCACTTTAGGGTTGGTCATAAATTGTGCAAGAGTATTCACACTATATGAGAGTTCGGGACGTGTGATCGTAAGATATATTAGACGACCAACCAGACGCCTGTAGGGCTCCGGATCATGTAAGGGAGCACTATCGGTTAGCGCCAAACGATGATTTTTCTCAATGGGAGTCAACGCCGGGCGAGCACCTCCCAGCCCAACTTCCGAAAGTATATCGAGAGTGTATTTTCTTTGGGAGAGAAAAATACCAGTTGGGTGTCGGACAACCTCGAGACCCAAGAAGTACTTAAGGCGACCAAGATCATTCACGTGGAAACATCGGCACATATAATCTTTGAAGCGAGAAATGGCATCCGAATTATTCCCCCTAATAACCAAATCATCGACGTACACAAGTACATGAAGATCAGCAGCGGAAGTCTTGAGAGAGAAAATGGAATAATCGGAGGAAGACTGAATAAACCCATAGTTCTTGAGTGCCGTGGAAAGTTTAGCAAACCAACAATGAGGCGCCTGTCGAAGACCGTACAAGGATTTTCCGAGTTTGCAAACTTTATTGGAAGCGGAAGCCGGATGTCCTAATGGAATTTTCATATACACATCTTCGCTTAAATCACAGTGTAAAAAGGCATTATGAACATCCATCTGGTGAAGCTCCCAACCCCGAACTGCAGCAATAGATAGGAAAACCCGGACAGTAACCATTTTAATGGTGGGTACAAAAGTCTCCTTGAAATCGACCCCTTAAACCTGTCTGTTGCCCGGAATTACCAGTCTTGCCTTGTGCCGTTCGACAGTCCCATCAGCAATGTACTTAATTTTATACACCCATTTATTGCCAATGACCTTCTTCCCGATAGGAGCGTCGACTAGCTCCCACGTACCGTTCAGATCAAGAGCATTAAGTTCTTTGTTCATTGCCTCACGCCATAAAGGAGAAGAGGCAGCTTCTCTAAAATTCTTAGGCTCCATCCCTGAATCCACAGCAACTAAAAAACAACGATGTGCCAAAGAAAATTTAGTGCAATTGATAAAATGCGATAAAGGATAACGAGTACCTGAAGAGTCTAGTTAGGAAGGTGAACGTGATGGGGGGCTGACTTTAGTAGAGTGAATCTGAGAAGAAGAAAACTCATAATCAGTCGAGGGGTACCTTGTAGAGGGAACTCTTGTTCTTTGTCCTTGGCCCAAAGGTTCAACTGCGATGGACAGAGGTTCGAAAATTGCTTCAACAATTGGGGAATCAGTGGCCTGATCAACCTGCTGTTTAGCAACATGCGCTGCGCAGGTATATGTTCAGTCACGTGGTCAAACATAGGAGAGGATTGGCCAGAATCTGTCATCGGACCAGCCTGTTGGTCAACCACTTGTTCAGGCAATTGATTGAGCAGCTGTTCAGTCAACTGGTCAGGTACAGGAGCAGTGACACAAATATTATCGTTCTCATCCACATCAGAAGGGGGACACAGAAAGATATCTGAATCTGTATAATCCTGTGGTGCATCAGTTCGAACAGTAGCAAAGGGAAATTCTTTTTCAACAAAAATAACGTCCCGGGAAACAAGGGTCTTGTGTTCATCAAGGTCATACACCAACCAACCTTTCTTCCCATACAGATAACCAAGAAAGACGCATGTTCTGCTATGGCTGGAAAACTTATCATTGTCCTGTCTAGAATAATGAACATAGCACAAAGACCCAAAAATTCTAATATTCTCATAAGATGGAGGAATCCCAAAAAGAATCTCAAAAGGAGTCTTGCCATGCAATAATTTTGAAGGCGTACAATTTATTAAATACCCAGCAGCCAAGACACACTCACCCCAAAATTTTACCGGTAATTTAGCTTGAAACATCAAAGCACGAGACACATTTAAGAGGTGTCGGTGTTTGCGTTCAACCCTACCATTTTGTTGAGAAGTGCGAACACCAGTAGTTTGATGCTCAATGCCAATTTCCCGAAAATATTTGGTTAAGCACAGGAATTCCAGGCCATTGTCACTGCGTACCTTCTTGAAACGTTTATTAAATTGTCTTTCGACCATGACCAATTTTTTTTTTTCAAGATTTGAGAAACTCACTTTTGGAACGAAGAAGATAAACCCAAACTGCTCGAGAACAATCATCCACAATTGTTAAAAAATAAAAGGCCCCACACAAAGATGGTTTACGATAGTCACCCCAAATGTCACAGTGGATCAAATAAAAAATACCAACTGAATTATTGTCACTAGATAAGAACTTATCTCTACTCTGTTTTGCTTAACAGCAAATACCACAAACATCTTTATTAATACTCCTATGATGAATAAAAGGCAACAAACTAACGACTTTACTTGAAGGATGTCCCAGCCGTTGATGCCACAACTGATAATCCCCAGAATTATTAACACTGCAAACACGCGGTCCATCTGATCTTCTCAGATAGTACAGCCCCTCGTTTTGTTCACCCGCTCCAATAAACATCTTCGAGTCCCGTTCCTGTATAGCAAAACATTTATCAGAAAATTGCACTAGAGCATTGGAATCTCAAAGCACTGAGAGACAGATAATAAATTGCAGTTGAAACCTGGGGCATAGAACACATTTTTAAAAATTAGATTTGGTCCAATATCAACATCGCCTTCCTTGTTGGCGACCGTATAGTGACCATTTGGCAAGCCTAAACGATTGGCCTTAATAACACGAATATTCAGGAGCAAAGAGAGATTGCCTGTGACATGTCGATTTGCGCCGCTATCAACAAGCCAAGGTTCATTATTTATCTTACCAGTCGTGTGGCCAGTTGTGCGACCAGTTGTGTAGTCAGATGGCTGCACATATGTCTGAACATAGGACTTGAACTGATTCCATTGCTCTGTTGTAAAACCCAATATTTCTGCCCACTGTGCATCCGTTATCCCAGTTCGTCCTTCTGCACCAGTCTGCACCGAATTGGTTTTAGTGTTGAATATGACCTGTTCTTTCCCTGCGCCGGATGATTGGCCCCCTGCATGCCCTTTTGCATTCTTCACCCACTGCTCAGACCATCATTTTGGGCATCCGACCAGCCTATAACATGTGGTCGCATCATGACCCTTCTTCTTACAGTGGGAGAAAACAACACTCCCCCCCTTCCCTTCTTGCTGAGGAACCACCTGCTGGGCTGTAGCGACCCCAAAACCCGTCCCTATTTATTTTATATTTTTGGGGATTTTTATTTGACTTATATGTGCATTTTTATGTGTTGCATCATATTTTATGATTTGCATATCATACTTGGTTATTTGTGTTATTTACTTAGTTAGTAAAAATAATGACTAAAGGAGTTAAATGATTAAGTTGAAACTTTAGGGTCCTAGTTGAAATTATAAGTTTAGGGGTTAAAGTGTTAACTTTAAAAGTTGGGTGACCAAAATGTAAAAAAGGGTAAAGATATTTAAGGAAACTTTTCCTTCCTTCTTTCCTTCACTGTGTAAACAATTTCTTCTGCAAAACCTCTCGTACTTTCTTTAGGGTTAGGAGAAAAAGGTAAGTTCAACCCATTTCGATTTAATTCTTTTTATTTACTTACCCGTTTTAAAAACTAATTATATAAAAATGATCAGGGCATCGAGTAGGTCATTTCTAGCCGAACAAAACTTATTTCAGCGATACTTTTTCCGGAACTAGGTAAGTTACTAATTCCCCTTTAAATGTTAAAATAGTCATATATGCTATATATGATACTCCTACTTGTTAATTTTGTGTTTTGAGTAATATTTGCTATACTTGAAATTTTGGGACAAAGGGAGTATATGGAATTGGGTTTTGCTGAGTATGGGAATGGGTTAGCAACCAAGTTGTAATCCTATGAAAGTTGTTAATGAGAGTTACTTAAGTTGTGTAGCATATATGTGTTATGCTTGTGAAACAAAAGGAGTAAACTTTGGTTAAGTTTTTAGGCCTGCCGGGTGATGTGGGCGGCCGCCCAAAAATGGGTGTGCGGCCGCACATCTATCTGAAGGATTTTCTTCTTGGGACAGAGTATTTTGGGCGGCCGCACAGCCCTGTTTGGGCGACCGCCCAGTTGTCTGAAAAAGTTTAGAGTTTTCAACTAAGGGGTTTAGAGATCAACATTGGTCTAGTTTTTGGGTAGTGTCCTAAAGTGCTTAGATGATTGTTGTGGAATGTTAGTAATGGATTAAATGTCCTTTTTATGGACTCTTTATAAGGATTCTTTGTGTGCATCTTGTGATGTATTTGGCTTAGTTCCTTCTTGGATTAAATGCCCCGGGTTTTGTGTAGCAAAAAAGTCCAGCTGGTCTTGTTGTGGAGTCAGCCAATGGAAGAATTATAGTGGTACTGGTAAGTCCACTATAAGGTTTTCCATTGGAGCTTGTGAGTCAGGCGGTGGGAGAATTATAGTGGCACACAAGCCAAGTTCACTATAAGATGTCCACTGTGCCTTTTAGTTTCCCCGGTCCAGATTGGCCTTGGATGGGATGAATTGCTCCCTTTGGTGAGTATTTGGATTATGACTTTGTGTCATATTTCCCTCTCTGGTTACTTGGTTCTATTGGTTTGGTTTTTGGGATCCCGACGGCTTCAGCTATTTATGCTGTTCAGATGGTTTTCTCTGATGGGTTTCTCAGATGGTATTCTCATCAGTTATGGTTATTGGGTAAACCTTGGCTTGGTATCCACCGGAGTGTGGGCAATGTGATAAAAGTGATATATGAGTTGATATTATGTGCTATATGCTATATGATTACTGTTGATATTGTTTCTTTATGATCATCATATCAGCATGTAATGTAGTTGCATTTTAGTAGCTTACTGAGATTTATTCTCACCCTTATTTGTTTACTGTTTTAGATAAAAGCGGGTCCAGGGGATAGGACACTTGTCACGGGAGGACGTTGGTTTGGTAAGAGTTGGGACTTGTTTTGTTGAAGGTTACATTATGTAAATGTAAACCCTTTGGGTAGTACCCGTACTTCTTATGGTTCCATCTATTTTGGTAAAGGTTGATGTATGTATATTTGTTTAAAAGTTTGTAAGCCTTCGGTCTAAGTACTTTCGCTGTGAAAGTGTTTGTAAAAGTTTGTTTCAAGTTAAGTGAAGTCTTTGAACTTCAAGTGTGTTTTGTTTAACTTTCTAAAAGTATATTTCGAAAAATTTTAAAAAAAAGGTTTTATAACGTCTTCCGTTCGTGTCCCGAGCGTGGGGCAAGTAGGACCACGGGTACGGGGCGCGACATGGGCCACCTGACTGACCACCTGATAGGGCACCTGTACTGGCAACTGCATTGACGTCAAAGCTGACAGGTTCCACATATTCACCATGTATGCTGCCACAACCATACAATAAGCCTTATTAACACTAGATAAAGGCTCTGTGTTCAGTATAGAAGACTTCACATTGTCAAACTTTGGGATTTCCAACCCCATAACGAACTGATGAACCTTCTCTTCTTCACGTCGCTGAACCAACTTTGTACCAATATGACACGTACAACCTGTACATGAACAGTCCAGAAGTGCATCAAAATCGTTCAGTTCATCCCAGAGTTTCTTCATCCTCCCATAATAGGCCGCTACGCTCTCGCCCATCTAATGTTTACAGGTAACGAGATTGACTTTCAATTGTTGAACCCTTGGTCCATTACCAACTGAAAATCTCTCCTTCAAATCATCCCACACCACCTTCGCATCTTCCACATAAGAAATAGTGGAACGAAGACGAGGTTCAATGTTGTTAAAAATCCAGGAGACCACCATTGAGTTCACGATCTGCCAAAGATCAAGATCGGATGCTTTGGTAGGCCGGTCAATTGTCCCATCAATGAAACCGGTTTTCGTTTTAGCCCTTAAAGAGCCCTTGAAAACCCTAGCCCACTCTTCATAATTCGACCCTTGTAATTGAACATTGGTGAGAATCATGCCCGGGTGATCACTTACCGCCAGAAAGTAGGGAGATCGGCGCTCTTCCATAGCTGAAACCTTCTCTCCACTAGCCTCTTCGCATGGCATCTTTTGCAAGCTCTGTATACCAAGTTAAGAAAATAGAATGAAGGAAAACGTATTTTGTTATTCCTGTCAATATTCGGCTAGGGTTGTACAAAATATATACACCGCATAGTTACAATCCTTCTTGGTGAAAGAGTCAATCAATCCCTAAAAACTAGCTAACAAATTGATATCCTACTCTATTTACATTTATCAAGAAAGGAAAGGATAATAACTTATGATATTGGCCGAGATATGTGAGATACTCGTCCATATCTCAACATAACTCGACTCGAGCTCGAACCGATTGTCAAGCTCGTTTTATTATCGAGTCAACAGTATTCGACTCATTTAGCTCGTTAAAAGCTCGAGTTCAGCTCGATAAAATCGTTAAACTTGTTTTTTTTCGACTGACTCAAACTCGACTCGATAAGCTCAAACTCGACTCGACAAGCTAGTTAAGAACACATTTTAATTTATAGAAAAATGCCTAAGCTCGAACTCGGCTAGTTAAAACTCGAGTTCGATATCGGTTCGAGTTGTTCGCGAACAGCTCGCGAGCTCGATTCGAGTTCGAACAAACAAGTGAGCTCGAGCTCGAGAAAAGCTCGAGCTCGATAAGTTGTAAATGAGCTCGAGCTCGACATCCCAAAGCTCAAATCGGCTCGGCTCACCTTCTGATGTAAATAAAAAAATGAAAAGTGAAGACGTTAGCAGATACCCAAGCTTCAGAAGAATGTCTATTATGAAACCGACCACAACGAAGGGCAGCAATATTCAACAAAGTGGAATACAAGAACACATTGACTTTTTGATTACCCTTCATTGATCTGCAAAGAAATATTCTCAACACCATATAACAAACTAAAATAGACTCGTATACGTATGAGATGTAATCATATCTGCTATACACATTTGACTACCCTTCATTCATATGCATTTCTTTGGTGATAGTACAACTTAATTCTTGAAAAAAAATCGAGTCCGCTGAGGAAATTACTTATAACTTGATGAAACTTCCATCTTTACCTTATAAAATGATGAAGTAATTCCGGAATTAAGCAGGAGTCAACAAAGCAGTATCTTGACTTCTTAGTTTGTAGCAGCAGGGTATTTCATTATAACTTAACTTTAAAAAAAAAAAAAACAGTAATGTCTGAATTTCTGCACCAGTTTTGGTCGGTGTTCTAAAAGACGCCCGTCTAGACCCGGCCTAGGTGCTTGGCGACGCCTAAGTCCCGCCTGAGATATTATAACTATTTCTAAATTCTCGGCCCCGCCTAAGTCCCGTTTAGACCCCGCCTAGGTTCTGCTGCGGATCCTAACCACTGCCTAGCGCTTTTTAGAACCTTGGTTTTGGTAATCAAAATAGTAAGCTCAAATTGAGCAGCAGATGTTATCATCCCATGTTTTACACTCGGTAGTTCCCATTGTAAGAATTGGCTCTTCAAAAAGCAAGTGTATAATTGGCAAGTTATGCGTCCGTAGAAAAAAAAATGAATCAATTTTAGATGGAAAATGGTAGGCAGTCTTACCAATGGTAAATGTTTTCCCTTCAACCATGGAACCTGGCTGCTTATTGCCTGTGAAACAAAGATGACAATTATTGCATGAGCAGTAAACATGATCTAAGATGTATTTGTATGTGTGAAATCCCTCATCCCTCATCAGAAAGATGTAGACTTTGATTGTGATATACTCAAGATGATTTTCACATTTGATTATTCAAACTTTTTAAAGATATTAACACTTGCTTTACTATCCGTGTTGTGTTTACGCAAATTTAAGCCTCAATTTTAGATATGGGAAGTAACTTTTTCAGACAATAAAAAATGACAAATGAGAAGATCATTTCGGGACAGATGGAGTTTAAGTCTCCACCCCATAAATACTAGGCACCAACATCATCCATTTACTACTGCATACGTAGCGGACCGAGTTTCCAGATTCGGGTAGTTACAAATCTTATTAGAGCAGGTTCAATGCAAGAATGTTAACTTTCTAAGTCAAAGAAGCCCGACCAATATATAATACTCCCTCCGTCCCAGCTAAAGTGAGACTAGAGGGGTTTGCACACTAATTAAGACAAACTAGCAAATGTGTGGTAGGAAATGAAGAGAGTGAATGAGTGGAGTAAATAGTACTCCCTCTGTCCCAAAATACTTGCAGTTTTGTAGTTTTTGTTAGGAAAATTCTAAAAAAAAAAAAAAAAAAAAAAAAAACTCGAATTACAGAATAAATGATAAATAAATAAATTTGAGAATGAATAAATAGAAACTAGACTGATTGTTTTGTGCCGAGCCGTGTGTTGAACACACTGTCCTTAAGACTTATTCACCCCCTCACTGTGAGTGCTTGAGGTTGCTATCGGATGCTAGTCTCCCAGGATAACTCGCACGAACCGGATGCTTCCCTGCACTAAGAGACTCCGGAGAATTGAATTCAGTGCCTGGACAGTATCACCACGAGTATGCAATACAGGAGGCCAAAGGAGGAATGAACAAATTGCAACGAAAGAGAGGCTGTGGAGATTGCTGGAGCCTATGTGAATTTCTGTATTTTTCGTGTGTTCTTGAAGTGGTTTACAGCACAATTTATACTACTCCAAGAATAGTTCAAAAGACAAGAATTAATTAAGAAAGGATAAGCTTAATCCTTAGTTAATTATTGAGATAAAAGGATACGGCTTGGCTTTTCACTTTGCATTCCAGTCAATGGGATGAATCTGAATTTCCAGCAACTGTAAAGGTAAAAAATAATAGGAAAAGGTAAGGTAAATTGATGCTACATTCGTGTCCGCAGGTCGCGTGCACACATGAGTTCGATGGTCCCAAGCCAATTTGGGTCCATGATTTGCACCCCCCCCTGCGCGCGAGAGAGAGCCTCTATGCCATACAAGCTTGAACACTATTAAAGTGCCCAAGCCTTTATACTAGCTTACTTTCACATTTCTTTCCAATGTGGGATAGACTCAATATCCCCATTTTAACCCACCAACTTCAAGCCTTTGTATCTCATTCATCCCAATACCAAATTGGACAAATGAATACATTATCTCAATGTTCTCATGGATTAGAACACAAACCCATAAAAAAAAATTCTCATTCGACAAATTATTTATCACGGAAATAAATCATATTTCCTTCACATATTATAAAAATTACACTATTTTTCCAACAATTCCCCACATGAAGGAAATTATGAGGAATTTGGTGATAAAGTCCAACAGTTGAAAACCTGTATAGGATAGGTATGTGAATGCCCTTTGAACCTTCCCTTGTAGACGTATACTTATTCTACTCGCTAATCAGTAGACACGATGTCCATGAACTGTCAGCTTTTTGTGTAGCCAGTCATATACGTTACACAAGTATCTCCCTAACACAATTCAATTCTCATAGCTGTGTCCATTTGTGGCCATGGAACACAATGCCTGGTTATGTGAGAGGGTCTAAGAATTGAGCTTCACACAATTCTCCTCGAAGCGGCCCCACTTTTCTCTCACATAAGTGATTCTTCTAAGTAACCCGGTTTACTCCATAAGAATCATTAAAAGCCATAGGCTTAACCTTATTCATCTCGGGATGTCATTTTTAGGAATGGGTATGGGGTTAATCCCCACAATGACGCTACAAGTCTTTTAACGGTTAGGTGGTCCCTTTTGAACCTAGATCTTGGGATCTCCAGTTAGCTAGGTTGGGTTTTGCACCGTGGTTAACTTCTCAAGAGGCTTTAAACCCATTCCCCTTGTCGATCTCGTAACTACCTCTCTATTTAACCATTTGGTTAACGGATCCGCTAAGTTATCCTTTGACTTCACATAGACAATGGAGATGGTATCAGTTGAGAGTAGTTGTCTTATGGTATTATGTCTTTAACGTATATGTCTCGACTTACCGTTGTACATGTTGCTTTGTGCCCTACCAATTGCAGATTGACTGTCACAGTGTATACAAATTGGTGGCACTGGCTTTGTCCATCTTGGAATATCTTCTAGGAAATGGCGTAGCCATTCCGCTTCTTCCCCACATTTGTCAAAAGCTATAAACTCAGATTCCATCGTGGATCTGGCTATAACTATCTGTTTAAAAGATTTCCATGATATAGCTGCACCTGCTAATGTGAATACAAATCCACTTGTAGACCTTGAGTCTTGGATATCTGATATCCATGTAGCATTACTATATCCATTAGATATCGATATGTAATGCCCATCCTTATTCTTGTTAAATTCCTGACTTGCTTGATAAATTCTTGAACTTGCATATTATGTGCTAGTTTTACTTGAATTAATATAACTGCTTTAGAATATTAAAGTGGTTAAATGTCTAGTTTTGACTTTTGGGTCATTTATGAAAATATGACTTTAGGGGCCTTTTTGTTAAAAGTGAAACTTGAGGGGCTTCCTGGTTATTTCTTGAAAGTTGTTAAGGATAAACTTGTTTGTTTGCCTGGGATCTTCATTTTCCCCCAATTCTCAGTGCGTTCTCTCTGTCTCAGAAAGCTAGGTTTAGGGTTTACCCTATTATCGACTTCTCGAGTTTAATTATCCCTTTGTTCTTGATTCCGATCCCGGATAAATATTCGTGGCATTGAATAGAGCATTTCCTGCCGAACAGAAATAAGTTTGGTTGACTTTGATTTCGGAGTAGATAAGTTATTAGCTCCCCCTTGCTTGTAATAACATGCATATATGTTATTCCTGATACTTGTGATTGTTAATTTTGTGTTTGGGGTGGTTTTCGTGATACTTGTAAATTTGGGACAAAGGGAGTATTGAAAGACTTTGTAAATAGAATGAAATACACTTGAAATAAGTGTTCTGGTATGTTAAAATATCCCTCTTGATTGTTAGTAAATTATACTTATACTTTTGGGACGGTGAAATATTTAAATGGAATAAAAGAAAATTATTCTATTACTTGTGGGACGGTAAAATTAATGAAAGTAGCCCTACAGAAGTGTTCTAAGCATGTTAAAATGCACTCTTGAATGTTAGGGAGTGTTAGTAAGTTTATACTCCTACTTGTTGGACGGTGAAATAATAAATTGCTTGAAAGAAATAAAATTTCGAATTCTAGTACCTTGGGCGACCGCCCATGTTTGGCCAGGCGACCGCCCATCCTATCTGAAATATTTTACTCTTGAAATGTCTTGTTTTGGGCGACCACCCATATGCTTTTGCGCGGCCGCACACCTGCCCTGATGAACAAAAGTCTTGAATAAAGTTTGATTAAGCTAGACTTAATCCTTGTTAAGGCATAGAGCCTTAGTATAAAATGTCCTAGCAAGTGTATGTGTACCTTAAGGGCATCACAACTTGGTCTTGAACATGATTACTCATTGAATTAAAATGAAAACTTGAATATAAGAGTAAGAACTCTTTTCTATGTCTTGAAAGTACTACGAACAAGCACTAATGTGTTAAATGTGTCTTGATACCAATGTTTGTGCACCTTAGGGGCATTAGAACAAAGTCTTGAACTTGAACATTCTAAGAATAGGATCAAGAACTTGTAAGAGTAAAATGTATAACTCTTATACATCCTTGAATGTCCAAAGATTGGAATTATAACTTGAAGTATAAGACAATATGTAACGACCCCAAAACCCGTCCAAATTTATTTTATATTTTTGGGGATTTTAATTTGACATTATGTATACATTTTATGTGTTTCATCATATTTTATGACTTGCACATATAGTTTGATTAATTGTGTTATTTACTTAGTTAGTAGTAATAATGGTTAAAGGAGATAAATGATTAAGTTGAAACTATAGGGTCCTTTGTGGAATTATAAGTTCAGGGGCTTAAGTATTAAAACTGAAAGTCCAGTGACCAAAGTTGAAAAAATGGAGTAAAAATCTCAATATAAGGCATACTTATCTCTCAGTCTCTGCGTTTCATATACTTTTCTTTCCTTTCTCTCTCTGTATCAACGAAGAAGGTAAGTTCATCTCATTTTAATTTCTATCTTTTTAATTACTTCTCCGTTTTAAAAACTAATTATATAAAAATGATCAGGGCGTTGAGTAGGTCATTTCTACCAGATCAAATATTATTTTTGCGATACTTTTTTCCGAAAATAGGTAAGTTACTAATTCCCCTTTAAATGTTAAAATGGTCATATATGCCATACTTGATACTTGTGATTGTTAATTTTGTGATTTGGATGAATTTTGTGATACTTGTTTATTTGGGACAATGGGAGTACGTAGTAAGTTGGGTAAAGAAAAGGAAAAGTATGGTTTAAGTATGTTTGTGTGTCCTGTGAATGAATAAGTGTTAAAAAGTATACTCCTATTCGTGGGACGGTGAAATATTAACTTAATTTAAATGTTACTAGAAAATATTGTACCATTATTTGTGGTACGGGAAAATGAATGAAAGTATCCCTGAAGGAGTATATGAGTATATTAGAAAATTATACTTATACTTTTGGGACGGTAAAATATTTAAATGGAATAAAAGAAAATTATTCTATTATTTGTGGGACGGTAAAAAGAATGAAATAAACTTGAAAGTAAAGTTTTGGGCATGTATTGCACTCCTGGGTATTGTTAGTATTGTTAAGATGCTAGTGAAAGTATACTCCTACGTTTGGGACGGTGGAATAGAGGAAGTATAATTTATTCAAGTTTTGGCCTGCGAGGTGTGTTGGGCGGCCGCCCAAATAGGGCGTGCGGCCGCACACTTATCTGGAAGGTTTTTGTCTTAAAGCAGGGCATTTTGGGCGGCCGCACAGTCTGGTGTGGGCGACCGCCCAGGCTGCTGAAAAGTTGAGTTGTTTTAATCCAAGTGATTTAGAGTTCAATTTTGGTCTAGGTCTTAGGTGATACCCTAGAGTACCTAGAGAGTTGTTGTGGAACATTCGAGTATTGGAAGCAGTTCCTTTGTGAACATATGTGTTGTGAAATTGAACTAAATATTAATTGGATATTGTTGAACACCTCTTGATGTGGTTTGGATTGGTTCATCTTTGTGATCTGTTTGGCCTGGTTCCCTACTTTGGAATCATTGCCCCCGGTTGTTTAAGCAAGTATTCATTACTATGCTCGTGTTTAAAGTCCAGCTGGTACTTGTTGTTGATTCAGGCAGTGGGAGAATTATAGTGGAACAAGTTATGTCCACTATAAGGTTTTGCATTGGTACCTTGTGTCAGGCGGTGGGAGAATTATAGTGGCACACAAGCCAAGTTCGCTATAAGGTTTTCCACTGTTGCCTTTTCTGTTTCCCCAGTCCAGATTGGCCTTGGATGGGATGAATTAGCTCCCTCGTGTGAGCCTTGGGTTTTGACTTTGTGTCATATTCCCCCCGTTGTTACTTTGGTTCTTATGGTTATGGTTTGGTTTTCGGGATCCCGGCTTCAGCTATTTATGCTTCTCAGATGGTTTTCTCTGTTGGTTTTCTCAGATGGTATTCTCAAACAGTTATGTTTATTGGGTAAACCTTGGCTTGGTATCCACTTGAGTGTGGCATTTGTGGTATATGAGTTGGTTTTACCTCTCATACTATGTGCTATGCGATGCCTATGATATTGTTCTTTATGCTTATCATTTTAGCATGAAACGTAGTTGCATTTTAGTAGCTTACTGAGATTCATTCTCACCCTTATTTGTTTACTGTTTTAGATAAAGATGAGTCTAGGGGATAGGTCACTTCATAAGGGAGGACGTCGGGTTGATAATCCATTTTGGAAAGTAAGTATCACTACAACAAAAATAGTTTTTCACAACGTTTTGTGCACAACGTTTTGTATAAAACGTTGTAATTAGGTGGCTTTACACAACGTTTTTGTAATAAACGTTGTTGATTTGTGAATAGCACAACGTTTTCCGAATAAACGTTGTAATATATTGTAACGTTTTCAAACGTTGCGAAGAGCAACAACGTTTATATGCCAAACGTTGTAATATAGGAACTTTACACAACGTTTGGTTTTCAAACGATGCGTAGAACAACAACGTTTATATGCCAAACGTTGTATATAGGAACTTTACACAACGTTTTTTGAAAAACGCTGTATTTACCTTTAACACAACATTTTAGAAATGTTGTTAAAAACCATTATATTTACTTACTCCCTTGATGCAGTTTAAGCTTCACCATTTTTTATTTTTAAAATTTTTTTTTTTCAAATTTAATTCATAGTTGAAATGTTTTAGGGGAAAAAGTAAGTGGATTGATAAGTGGGGCCCACAATTTAAGTATTTTTCCATCCGATTTAAAGGTTCACTTATTTCTTAAATGTATATCCCTTTTAAAGATTTATTCTTCTTGAAATCGAAAAGAGACTCACTTGTTATACACATAATAATATCCAAGTCCACTTCTCTTCCCCAACTATCTATACGTACTCACAAAACATAACATTTTTCACATTTTTCCTTAATTCTTGTGCCCAACTTGATCAAATGGTGAACTTTAAAAGGGACATAGGATGTATGTGAAAGTGAAAAAACGAGTGTGGTTGACACGTTGGGCCATAATTTTTATCATTTTAGAAAATATGAAGCTTTTAGTTGTTAAGCCTCATATTTGTCCCATATCAACTTGAAGAAATAATTGATTAACTGTATAGATTGGCTAACCCCACCCCTTAACAAGACATTTTAAGGGGATGAGGACTCAATTCTAATATGGTATCAGAGCCGGCCCAATTTGATGTTGGGTTTGAATTAGCCCGTGTTGGGTTTGAGTTAACCCGTGTTGGGTGCCCGTGTTGGGTTTGAATTGATATCATGTCGGCGTATTAATGATCCACGTGTGGAGCCGATGATGGCCTACACATGAGGGGGGCGTGTTAAGCTTCATATTTCTCCCACATCAACTTGGAGAAAACAATTGATCAACTATATAGATTGACTAACCCCACCCTTTAACAAGGCCTTTTAAGGGGATGAGGATCCGATCCTAATAGAGACACTCTTTTTGGGTAAATGGTGAAATATAAATTGGATGGAGGGAGTATATCAATATTTTTTAAAGAAAAAATAAATTACATTTACTTACTTATACTCTCCCCATCCCAAAACAATCTTCATACCTTTTTTTATTATTATTACGAAGGTAATTTTGAGCAATAGATTTAAGTTGCTATATATCAGTACTCTAATTAAAATTTAAAGCTTATTATTGATACACCAATACATCAATATATTCAAACATCAAATTTTAGATTTTTCTTTGAATAATTACATATATGTTTTGGTAAGTAATTTTTTTTTAGTAACAACAAAAAAGTAAAAAAATTATTTTGGGGCGGAAGGAGAAACAATTATTTATTTTATTTTTTTTGAAGAGAAGCGCACTTTAACAAGAAATCAAAACATTAATTTGGAAATCATAACATATATCTAGGCGCCTAAGAGATTTGCCTTCCCCGCCCACACCAATTTCCCCTAAAATTAAAACCCTTTTCCCTCAATTTTTGAAGGGCCCTTCTTCTCTCCATTCACTCCCTCGACAAAAGAACGGTCAGACATCTCGGTTCCGCTTCGTTCTCGTCTCAGCCTCGTCCTCGCACACTTGCGGCGGTAACTCTAACCGGTGACGGAGTGGCAGACGGGGAGAGCTGAGTCTGTGAAGAAGGTCGGTGGATTTGCTTGTTCCTGCAATTATTTTATAATAATCGGGTCATGTCCTGTGTTCTTGCAGAGTCGCCCGCCACGCCTCTACCTCCTTGCAAGGTCGTGAAGGTAAGTAACTCTCAATCTCTTGACTTTTCAAAATTTCAATTCCATCAATCTCACCCAAAATTTTCCAAATTCAAATTTAGGGCTTCAATATCAGATAGGAAATTTCAACGCTGAATCCCTAAATTTGAAATTTCTAATTGAAATCCTAATTTGGATTTGGGGAAAAGTGGAGTTGTTTGGCTAAAATTTTGGGGACATGATGACCTCTTCATCATGTACTTTGTAATTAATTATGGCAAGATAGTTCAGGTTCTTTCTGATGCCGGTACTTCACATCAGGTATAACAACTGATCAATTTGCGTGGTTATCATTAGACGCTGCTTTAACTGTTAAAGTTATACATTTTAAATTGGTCATATGGATGCTTGTGTGTGTATATGAAACATGATGAACTCTTCATCATAGGATTGTGTCGAAAATAATACTCCTTCCGTCCCAAAATGATGTTACCACTTTTTTTTTTTTATGTCAGTGCCAAGCAACTTTGCGTAATAATTTTAGTTTAATTTAAGTATCTTAAAATAATACAGCCGCTTGCTCCAACAGAGTTCGTACCAGATTCATTGTGCCCAATGAGATTACTTTCATTTGGTAACCCTGTCTCTCTGAGTTCCCTCTGCTGAGTTCCCACTGCTGCTCAAATTCACTGCATAAACCTCAATTTTTAATTGCATTATAAAGTGAATGAAGTCAGAGCTCTGAGTTTTGAATGGAATTTGATCATTTCAATCCATTAGATGTTAATAGCATGCTTAAATGGTGTTGGACGTGGCTGGTATAGTTCCTTGCATTTCTTCGGTTTGTTATTTTTGTTTTGGAACTCACTTTCAAGTACCGTGTATATCATCATCTAAGCTGAGGCTTATTTTATGTCTATTTACAGGTTGAGAGGTTGTCAAAGTTTTATGACATGCAAAAATCTTGATATTGGGCGCGTAGAAAGGTTCACTCAAACAATATTGTGTTTGCTCCTTCTTCTTTTTCTTGATTTTTTTTGTTTTTTGATTTGGTGTAGGCTCAGATGAAAAGGCTGTATCAAAGGAGCTTGAATTCTCATAATTAGGAAACGGAGGGTCTAATCTCATTGTTACTGTTGTTGGTGCTTCTGGTGATCTTGCCAAGAAAAAGATCTTCCCTGCTCTTTTTGCTCTCTTTTATGAGGGTTGTCTACCTCAGGTCTTCTCTGCTCATAGGTTCAAACATGGACAATTCCGTTAGATCAAAGTAGCTTGATTTCTTTTGGTTCTGAATTCCTATGTCTCATTCCTGAGCAGAATTTCACAATTTTCAGATAGTTATTCCCGAACTGAAATGACTGACGAGTAGCTCAGGACCATGATTAGCAGGACCTTAACTTGCAGAATCGATAAGAGGTTTACTACTTGACAGAGGATAAAAAATGTAGGTATTTCTTGCTGCACTGATTCGTAATAAGATATCTTCTCGAGTAAAGGAAAACTTTCCTTCATTAGCTTTTACTCTTTCACAGGTTGACCATTACTTGGGTAAGGAGCTTGTTGAGAACTTATCAGTGCTCCGTTTCTCCAATCTTGTCTTTGAACCTCTTTGGTCCAGGAATTACATTCGTAATGTGCAGCTTATATTTTTTTGAGAATTTTGGTACAGAAGGACGGGGAAGGTAATTGTCTTTCATATATTTTTCTTATTTAAGAACTGTAACAGAGGACTCTTAAAGGGAGACTGAACTCCTAAATGTGACATTACTTATATTAGAAGGGAGACTGAACTCGTAAGGTGAGATTACTTATCTTCTCAATTATTCCACAACGGGGTATATATTTCATCCATTCACGGTGGAGCATTTCATTGGAGTTTTGTTGTAGCTAAAATGTATTCTCTTTTGATTGTATATGCATATATGCATATGCACGTATATATTCAGTTGTTACTCTGAAATGCCTTCTGAAATTGCAGCCCCCTCTCCGGTCTTTGGGTGGCTACAAGCATGTTGTGTATGTAGAGTACTGCCTCCAGTTTCATCCGATGGCCCTCATTTTCCTCCCAAAGCTGCAAAACCAAAGGAGGCACCTCAAAATTCAGCCACCACTCAGAATACAGTTGAATATCATGAAATCGTTGAAAGTAAGAATTGATCATTGATAACGGATATACAAACGACTCAACCGCACCAAAGGACAGTCTCACTCCAACTTTTGCAGCAGCCGCACTTTTTTATTGATAAACCTCTCCACACTAAAGGGTATGCATACCGTTATTTTTTTACTCCATCCATCCCAAATTTGTCAAAATTTGGTCAATTCATTTTGGTATGGATGGAATATCTATTATAATGGTATTCAAATTTATGTATCTAAGTGAAAGAGCTGTAAGCACCTCTTGTATAACTACTATTGTTAATTAATGTTAATTATGTTAATTTTGGAAGCTCTCTCTCTCTCTTTGTATGTCATCTGTTGGTTTTTGTAAAAAAGTTTGATCGTTTGATTTGATGATGGCGGGAGGGGGGGGGGGGGTGGGGGTGGGCAAAAACAATTTTGATTTTTTTTTGACTTTCACAACGTTTTAGGAAACGTTGTCAAATTGATACACAACGTTTCATAAACCGTTGTCTTACAAGGTACAACGTTTCCTGTAAATGTTGTAATACCGTAGTTACAACGTTTAGGCTAAACGTTGTTGATAACTTGTACCACGTTTATGAAAACGTGGTCAGCGATTTATCACAACGTTTACACAATGTTGTTGAAATGCACTTAAAATTATTAAAATCAAAATTAACAACGTTTTCTACAACATTTTGCAAAACGTTGTGTTACAGCTGGACTTTTAACAACAGTGGATTACACAACGTTTGCCGAAACGTTGTAGAACGCCAACCACAACGTTTTTTAAACGTTGTCAACGACCATTTTTGTTGTAGTGTATGGTTTAAAGGTTACATTATATAAATGTATAACATTTGGGGTAGGGTAACCGAGACTGTATCCGTGTATCACCTATTTTGTTAAAGTGTGGTAATTGTATATTTGTATAAGAGTTTGTAAGCCTTCGGGCTAAGTATTTTCGTTTATGAAAGTTGTTTGTGAAAGTTTGTTTGAAAGTTAAATGGAAGTCTTTGAACTTCGAGTGTGGATTTTGTTAAACTTTATGAAAGTATATTTCGAAATTTTTTCTAAAAAGTGTTTATGACGTCTTCCAATCGTATCCCGAGCGTGGGGCCAAGTAGGACCACGGGTCTGGGGCGCGACAGTTGGTATCAGAGCTAGGTTGTAGATGGTCTAGAATGACTAAGTGACCTAGGAGGGTAGTTGTGTATAGAGTGAGTGACGTTTAGAGTCTTATGCAGGTATTCATTCAAAATGGTTGGGACAGAAGGAGATAATTCTGGGCCATCAGGGCAAGATGAGGCAAGAAAGGGAAAAGGCACCACCAAGAGATGTGCTAGAACAGTTCTTAAAAATGAAATCAATAGGCTATGATTGAGAACCAGATGTGGCTAAAGTGGATTGAATCGATGGAGAAATATTTGATGTTCTGAGATGTTTTGATGAAGATCAAATCAGGTTTGCTACTTATAAACTGAGTGGAGCTGCTGAGTACTGGTGGAAAGCTTTGAAGACCAATTGGGATGAGACTTATGTACCCTATACTTGGGAAAATTTGCTAAAAGAAGTTCAAGGAACATTTCATTCCTCGGGTGGATCAAGACAAGAAAGAAATGGAGTTTCTCAACTTAGAGCAAAATGTTATATCCGTGGCTCAGTATACATCTAAATTCACAGAGTTATCCAGGTACTGTACTCATTTAGTTGTAACTTAGGAGAGGAAGGCAATGCGATTTGTGAGAGGATTGAGAACTGTGATCCGAATTCAACTAGTATTTCACAGGTTACAGGATTTTCAAGATGCAGTTGATAGAGTTTATCAAGTGGAACACGATATTGAAGAATATAAAAGGAAAGTTGAACTATCAGGTGTTGGAAGAAGTTGGGTAAGTGTTTGAATTGTGGTCAGTTTGATCATTTTCAAAGGGATTGTCCTAGAACCAGGAATGTATCATTTGGGAGTGGAGCTGGATCATCACAGGGTCAGAAGAGGGATGCCTCGGGAAATCCTAAGGTGCAGGGTTGTGTTTTTGCTACTAATCAATAACAGGCTTCAGATTCTTCTGCCGTGATAGGAGGTATAATTTCTATGTCTAGTTTGAGGGCACGTGCACCTATAGACCCCGGCTCATTGCATTTATATGTGTCTGTGCATATTTGGGAGCATGTTTTATTTGCTGATTTAGTTGTTTTGCCATTACAAGATTTTGAGATTATCTTGGGAATGGATTGGGTAAATAATTACCATGCTTCAGTTGATTATTATAAAAGGGTTGTCACATTTTTTATTCCTGATGTGCCTGAATTTACTTTTGAGGCTACTCCTCTGGGTAGGGGGATTGGTATTATTTCTTATGTGAAGGCTAGAAAATTGTTACACCGTGGTTGTGTGGGATTCTTGGCCAGTGTTCTTGATACTATTAAAAAGGGTTTCTGAAATAAAGGATGTGCATATTGTTATAGAGTTTCTTGTTATATTTTCAACTGAGTATTCTATGCCTCCCGATAGGGAAATCGAGTTCTATATTGATTTATTTTCAGGTACTACCCCGATATCTGAATCACCTTACAGAGTGGCTCCAGCTGAATTGAAAGAATTGAAAGTTCAGTTGCAAGGGTTACTTGATAGGGATTTTATCCGGCCCAATGTATCACCGTGGGGAGCTCCTGTGTTGGTTGTAAAGCACAAATATCCATTGCCTTACATTGATGATTTATTTGATCAATTTCAAGGTTCAGTAGTCTTTTCAAAGCTTGAATTGAGGAATGGGTATCATCAGTTGCAGATTCATTCTGAAGACATCCCTAGAACTACTTTTCGTAGTAGGTATGGTCACTATGAGTTTCTTGTCATGTCTTTCAGGTTAACAAATGCTCCAGCTATTTTCATGGATATGATGAATCGGGTTTTCAAACCTTATCTTGATACCTTTGTGGTTGTCTTTATCGGTAATATCCTTGTTTATTCTAAATCTCGAGATGAACATGAACAATATTTGCGAATGGTTTTGTCTGGGCTCCAATGGAAGCAGTTATTTGCGAAAAATTTCTGGGTTTAGCGGATTATTATCGAAGGTTTATTGAGGGGTTTTTAAAGATTGCTATACCATTCACTCAGTGGACTTAAAAGAATGTACCATATATGTGGGATGAAAAATGTCAAGTCAGTTTTGAGAAATTGAAGAAGAGATTGACCATTGTACTTATTCTTGCGTTACTTAATGGGAATGATGGTTACTTACAATGATGTTTCGAGGAAGTTAACTCCTTGTGAACAGAACTATCCGACCCATGACATGGAACTTGTTGCGATTGTTTTTGCGTTATATAAATGGAAACATTATCTTTATGGAACAAAGTTTGAGATTTTTACAAATCATAAAAGTTGAGGTATCTTTTCTCCCAGAAAGAGTTGCACAACCGATAGCGTAGATGGATGGAGCTTGTGAAGGATTATGATTGTACCATCTCTTATCATCTGGGCAAGGCAAATGTGGTCGCAGATACTATTAATCAAAAATCTTACATAGTTTCGAGGATGGCCCGAGAATGGAAGATATTAGAGGATGCACGAGATTTGTGTTCACATGAATTGAGACATGTAGTTATGTTGCGAATAATAGAGTATTGCCAACTTTAATTCAACAGATAAAAGATGCTTAGAAGGATGACCCCGAGTTAAAAAAATTAGTGGATAAAATCGAGGATAGAAAATTTGAAGATTTCTCTCATAGTCCTGAAGGAGTATTAACCTATAGATGGCAGTTATGTGTACCAACATTGATGGAATTAAATGCCAAGTTCTTAATGAGGGCCACGAGTTCAAGTATACTATTCATCCCGGAAGTACCAAGATGTATCAGAATTTGAAACAATATTTAAGTGGAATAATATGAAGCGGGAAATAACGGATTATGTATCAAAGTGTTTGACTTATCAACAGATTAAAGCTGAACATTAAAGACCTGCCAGTCTACTTCAACCTCTAAAGATACTTGAGTGGAAATGGGAACATGTCACGATGGATTTTGTGTCAGTGTTACCTTGTACTTGAAGAAAGCATGATGCAGTTTGGGTAATCGTGGATAGATTGACAAAATCTGCTCACTTTCTACCTATTGAGATTGGCTATTCGATGGAAAAATCATAATGGGCTTTTTGAAATTATAGAAAGAGTTGGAGATCTTGCGTACTATCTTGCGTTGCCATCTTCTTTGGGTAAATTCATAACATGTTTCATATCTCCGTGCTTCGTAAAAATTTGTATGATTCATTTCATATGTTATCAGAGATACAAGAGGATCTAGAAACCGATATGTTTTATATAGAGCAACCAGTTTGAGTGATTGATACCAAAGTTCAAGAGTTGAGAAACAAGAGTATTCCGCTTGCTAGAATCGTATGAAGGAATCGTAATCTTGAAAAGTCAACTTGGGAGCTTCGGGAAGAAATGGAAAGGAAATATCCCTGGTTGTTTGATTCGTTTGGTAAGTAACCCTAAAATTAGGGACGGATTTTCTTTAAGGGGGAGTGATTGTAACGACCCCAAAACCCGTCCAAATTTATTTTATATTTTTGGGGATTTTAATTTGACATTATGTGCATTTTATGTGTTGCATCATATTTTATGACTTGCACATATAGTTTGATTAACTGTGTTATTTACTTAGTTAGTAGTAATAATGGTTAAAGGAGATAAATTATTAAGTTGAAACTATAGGGTCCTTTGTGGAATTATAAGTTCAGGGGCTTAAGTGTTAAAAATGAAAGTCCAGTGACCAAAGTTGGAAAAATGGAGTAAAAATCTCAATATAAGGCATACTTATCTCTCATTCTCTGCGTTTCATATACTTTTCTTTCCTTTCTCTCTCTGTATCAACAAAGAAGGTAAGTTCATCTCATTTTAATTTCTATCTTTTTAATTACTTCTCCGTTTTAAAAACTAATTATATAAAAATGGTCAGGGCGTTGAGTAGGTCATTTCTACCCGATCAAATATTATTTCTGCGATACTTTTTCCGGAAATAGGTAAGTTACTAATTCCCCTTTAAATGTTAAAATGGTCATATATGCCATACTTGATACTTGTGATTGTTAATTTTGTGATTTGGATGAATTTTGTGATACTTGTTTATTTGGGACAATGGGAGTATGTAGTAAGTTGGGTAAAGAAAAGGAAAAGTATGGTTTAAGTATGTTTGTGTGTCCTGTGAAGGAATAAGTGTTAAAAAGTATACTCCTATTCGTGGGACGGTGAAATATTAACTTAATTTAAATGTTACTAGAAAAAATTATACCATTATTTGTGGTACGGGGAAATGAATGAAAGTATCCCTGAAGGAGTATATGAGTATATTAGAAAATTATACTTATACTTTTGGGACGGTAAATATTTAAATGGAATAAAAGAAAATTATTCTATTATTTGTGGGACGGTAAAAAGAATGAAATAAACTTGAAAGTAAAGTTTTGGGCATGTATTGCACTCCTGGGTATTGTTAGTATTGTTAAAATGCTAGTGAAAGTATACTCCTACGTTTGGGACGGTGGAATAGAGGAAGTATAATTTATTCAAGTTTTGGCCTGCGAGGTGTGTTGGGCGGCCGCCCAAATAGGGCGTGCGGCCGCACACTTATCTGGAAGGTTTTTGTCTTGGAGCAGGGCATTTTGGGCGGCCGCACAGTCTGGTGTGGGCGACCACCCAGGCTGCTGAAAAGTTGAGTTGTTTTAATCCAAATGATTTAGAGTTCAATTTTGGTCTAGGTCTTAGGTGATACCCTAGAGTACCTAAAGAGTTGTTGTGGAACATTCGAGTATTGGAAGCGGTTCCTTTGTGAACATATGTGTTGTGAAATTGAACTAAATATTAATTGGATATTGTTGAACATCTCTTGATGTGGTTTGGATTGGTTCATCTTTGTGATGTGTTTGGCCTGGTTCCCTACTTTGGAATCATTGCCCCCGGTTGTTGTTTAAGAAAGTATTCATTACTATGCTCGTGTTTAAAGTCCAGCTGGTACTTGTTGTTGATTCAGTCAGTGGGAGAATTATAGTGGCACAAGTTATGTCCACTATAAGGTTTTCCATTGGTACCTTGTGTCAGGCGGTGGGAGAATTATAGTGGCACACAAGCCAAGCTCGCTATAAGGTTTTCCACTGTTGCCTTTTCTGTTTCCCCAGTCCAGATTGGCCTTAGATTGGATGAATTAGCTCCCTCGTGTGAGCCTTGGGTTATGACTTTGTGTCATATTCCCCCCGTTGTTACTTTGGTTCTTATGGTTATGGTTTGGTTTTCGGGATCCCGGCTTCAGCTATTTATGCTGCTCAGATGGTTTTCTCTGTTGGTTTTCTCAGATGGTATTCTCAAACAGTTATGTTTATTGGGTAAACCTTGGCTTGGTATCCACTTGAGTGTGGCATTTGTGGTATTTGTGGTATATGAGTTGGTTTTACCTCTCATACTATGTGCTATGTGATGCTTATGATATTGTTCTTTATGCTTATCATTTTAGCATGAAACTTAGTTGCATTTTAGTAGCTTACTGATATTCATTCTCACCCCTTATTTGTATACTGTTTTAGATAAAGGCGAGTCCAGGGGATAGGTCACTTCACAAGGGAGGACGTCGGGTTGATAATCCATTTTGGAAAGTAAGTATGGTTTAAATGTTACATTATATAAATGTATAACCTTTGGGGTAGGGTAACCGAGACTGTATCCGTGTATCATCTATTATTTTAAAGTGTGGTAATTGTACATTTGTATAAGAGTTTGTAAGCATTCGGGCTAAGTATTTTCGTTTATGAAAGTTGTTTGTAAAAGTTTGTTTGAAAGTTAAATGGAAGTCTTTGAACTTCGAGTGTGGATTTTGTTAAACTTTATGAAAGTATATTTCAAAAAAAATTTAAATGTGTTTATGACGTCTTCCAATCGTGTCCCGAGCGTGGGGCCAAGTAGGACCACGGGTTTGGGGCGCGACAAAATAAAATCTTGTACATGACTTGAACATCCAAAGAATTGGATTAAGACTTGAATATAAGATAATAAAATCTTGTACATGACTTGACACCAATACATGTGTATGGTAAGGAATTTGAAAGTGCTATGAACAAGCACTAACGTGTATGAGAAATGTTCTTGATATGTATGTGCAAACATTGCATATAGTTGCTTGATAACAATGTGACTTCTTGATTACTTGAAGCATGTTCCTTGATGAGCTAGTCCACTACTTTTGGATTAGTTCTACTCTCGTAGTTCAAGTAAATACCTACTTGTGCATTCTTGTGTGAGTCCAGCTGGCCCTTGCTTGTTCAGAGGTATATAGGTTCACGCTTATCATGAGGCTGGGGCCAAAGTGATAATCGGGGATCTATGTATCTGCGCTTGACCCCTTACTACAGGCCATAGTAAGGGCATAGCTTCCTTTATTAGATCAATACGCCTGATAAAAGTAAATGCTAAACTCGTGAACACCTCGTGAATCTTGATCTTGGGAATGACACTGGTTACCGGGTCTTCTTATATATACTGCATAAGCAGTTTCTTGATATTGATCGTGATTGTCAAAAGTAATACAAGCTACGACAACAATTGTATTCTTGGGAGGGATAAGGAAGGAAGCAATATCCTTTGTAACGTGATAACTTAGCCTTATGTGCTACTTGATGAGTTGGCTTAGCCTCTCATATACTTATTATCTGATGATACTTGATACATGATTACTTGAGTATCTACTTGAATTGCATGATAACATGTCATGTAGTTGCATCTAATAGCTTACTGAGATTTATCTCACCCCGTTCCTTGTTTATTTTTTTCCTTAGATCAAAGGAAGGCTAGTGATAGTGCGCAGTGAGGCTCGACATAGCTGGGAGCTTACTACGCAGGTTGTTATTCTTTTGGGGCTTGTGTCCTTTTACACTTTAGTGAGGACGATTTTGTATGGGTTATGTAGTCCTTATTTTGGGGTAGACAGTCTTGTAAAGTACTTGTTGTCTCTAGACATCTTGTAATGCCAGCTTATACGCTAGGCATGTCTTCCGCTGTATGCAACCAAATTTTGTTTTAATTTTCTTGTCTAGAACTCGTGTTGTGAGCTATTTTATCTCCTTACTCTAGAATATATATATCATGTCAGTTTGATTCTAGCATGTATTATTCCTGTTTCTTATTAGTTTCTTGATTCTTGTTAGTTACGCGCACCAGGTTCGAGGTTCTATTAGGGAATCCCGGGACTTGGGGCGTGTCACGATAGATGTCTAGTGTAGAGTAATCCTTGATCTCAATTGTATCTCAAGTACCTTAGTACTCTCACTATACATTTAGAATTACTAGTGTACCAATTCACTAGACTTCCAATAATTCTCGGGTGTTCAACTTGAAAAACAACATCATCTTTATTTTCAATAGATGTTGACTCATGAATATTAGGTTCGAGCCATTGCAAAATTATCCTTGCTAATTTCTCAAGAATTATCCATTAGATTTCTTAGAATTTTTTCACTTCAAGGATAACATCCGCTAAACCCATAACTCTTGACATTTTCAAAACTTTTAAGAACTATATCATAACTTGCTTATTGCAAATTCATGAGTTCTTCTTGAAGTTTTAAATCCAACAGTCAAATTAGCAAACTTCTTTCAAGTTCAACATATCTTCGATAGATTTAATCAACACTATGACATTTCCATTCATGTCATTTTTTATTAATTCACTTTCTTTCATGATAAAATCAAGCTTTGATGTCATTATTGTTTGCTTGTTTCAAGTCATTTAGTGACTTTACTAAGTTGCACTCTTTACTTTGATCTATTTCATTCAAAGTATCACTTTAATCCATTTCACTCAAAGTGTTACTTTGATCTATTTCACTCAAAGCATCATTTGTTCATTTTCCATGAACTTGACATCAGTACATGATTTCCATTTATTTCAATCTTGGTTTTATATATATTCAATGTCAATGAATAATATATGACAACCCAATGAAAACTCATTACTTACATACTCCACCATCTTGTACGCAAATATCCATTTTGTTGATGTTGGACTTTCTACTTTGCGAACCACCCCCACATTCACAAGTGTACGTAGGCCTACGTTTTCATACTTCATATGGAATTTACATTGATTTCTTGGGGTAACCTATTCAATAGGTATTTAATTTCTCAAAGTAGACTCACTCCCCACATTTTGGGTTAGTCCTAAATATAACAATAGTGCTATTAGTTCTTTCATCAACACCAATTGATATTAGTTTACAAGGTGGATATTGTGTAAAAACACATGTTATATACACACTATAAGCATTAGTGTTTCATCCTCATTATCTCATTTTAAAGTTGGTTTCCAACTTCTCCATTCAATGAGACAATACTTATTACATATAACAATAACATTGTTATCATTACCATGTGTTTGAACAATCTATCACTATACTTAACTTGTGATGATATAGTTCAACACACATTTCACATCTTGTTGAATCCCTTTTTGAATAAGTGAATGTGATCCAACTAAAGAGACTTATTCTCATTATTGATCACTAAATCAACTCATCGGTTGATACAATTTTTATTTCATTTATTCAAATCATGAAGATTATCCTTAATGACACCCACTGTTGTCAAGAAAGATATATGCATGACTTAATTTTGGCTTTTCAAACAAGCTTGACTTTTTAAACAAGTTTGACGCTTCAAACAAGCTTGTCTTTAGCACAAATTCGACATTTCAGACAATTTTTGACTTTTCAAGTAAATTTGGCATACTTTGTCTTTGCCATAAGCATTTTGGTATGCTCTACCAAATTTGTTTTTGCTATAAGAAGTGTTAACAACTTCTTCTCTGAAACTCTATTCTCTTTCCAACACAATGATGAATAGCAAGCATCTCAACATTTCACTTAACACCATCCATTCGGCATGGATTTCATGAAAGACAATTTTAACTCTTCCATTTGACTTTTTACGGTCTATGGAGTCTAATATTTAAAACAAGGAAACGGCCAACAATTAATTTTTTATTGTACCCGCATTCTCAATTTTATTGTTATAGTCGAAAGACTCCCACAATTCTTTTGCCATTCCTTTTCTCTCTAAACACTAAAAAGAGAATCAGAGAGCTCATTAAGAACATAGTTCTTGCAAATGAATTCCCCATGCTTTCATGATAAAGACAAAAGAAATCCACATGCTCAACCGCATTCATGGCTTAAAACATCCATCTTATTTCCACCAAACTTTGTAGGATCTTCATTAAGAACCTCATTAAATTCAAGGTGGTCAAATAAAACATCTTTTGTTGCCAACACATAGGTCGAGGCCAACAAAATTTTCTAACTTCTCACTAAGTGAGTCAAGTACAAGGAACAGCCACATTCCTTAAAATTTGTCTCCACAAAAGGAGTCGTTCCCAATTTTTTGGCTTTAATTTAAAACCAAATTATTACTTTGTTGTTACAACTATAACTCTCTTCCTCAGTTAGAGAATTTTCTACAAAATAAATTGTTAATTTAATAGGAGAATTCACACAATTTATTTCTTGTAACAACTATTATAAACCTCATGATTTCTTAATAAAATTTTAATTAGAGGTCAACTATTCCAAACTTTAAAGGTCTCATCTTGGAGTACCTCAGAATTAGAGAAAATTAATTTCTCATTCACAAAATGCACAAATTCTTTAGAAGCCCTTCATCTAAATTTTTGTGTCATTACCCGTCATCTATAACAATAGGATTTAACAACTTCTTTTAAGAACTCCTATTGTTTTTATCTTTATGACTTTTTGTCACTATTAACAATAATAGGCTTTAACAACTTTTTTCAAGAAGCCTTATTATGTTAATCTTTTGTAACATTTGTCACCGTTGACCATAATAGGTTTTAACAACTTCTTTCAAGAAGCCATATTATCTTCGTCAATGTAACGTTAAAGACTTAATCTTTCAACGTTCTTAGTTCCAACGAACATTCTAATCTCTTCAATATGATTCATACGAACCATAAGAGATGTCTCACATGATGTATAACCACTTCATGAGGCATAGCCACCATTGTTTCATAGTTGATGTCATGAACATCAAATTAAAGCAAATTGTTACAAATTTTTTTTTGCTATTCTGCGAATTTTTGATCTCCTTCTCTGGATATCATAATCCAATCGCCACCGTTCAGATTTTTCTCCTTTGAGTCCTGAACATGTACAAAAAATTTAGAACGATCTAACGGTTAACGAAGCAGAAAATTACATTTTACCACAGCTGGTCATGAAAAACAGTGCTGGAAATTTGCGTCTTTTCCACCGTTTTTCCGTCCCTTTTCAATATTTTCTCCAATTGCCACCACGCCACAAGAATATCGTAATCTGCAATCATTTCTCACAAATGAAATTATTATGTTGTTCTGTAATCCGTTCCCTGTTGCAGAAGGAATAAGTCTTAAGATTGTTAGGAAAATTCTACAAAAAAGAACTCGAATTACAGAATAAATGATGAATAAATGAATTTGAGAATGAATAAATAGAAACTTAACTGATTGTTTTGTGCCGAGCCGTGTGTTGAACACACTGTCCTTAAGACGTATTCGCCCCCTCACTGTGAGTGCTTGAGGTTGCTATCGGACGCTAGTCTCCCAGGATAACTCGCACGAACCGGATGCTTCCCTGCACTAAGAGACTCCGGCGAATTGAATTCGGTGCCTGGACAGTATCACCACGAGTATGCAATACAGGAGGCCAAATGAGGAATGAACAAATTGCAACGAAAGAGAGGCTGTGGAGATTGCTGGAACCTGTGTAAATTTCTATATTTTTCGTGTGTTCTTGAAGTGGTTTGCAGCACAATTTATACTACTCCAAGAATAGTTAAAATTTGTAATTCATATGGAACTATAAGTATTATTAATAAAAAATTATAGATTTTCATTAGGTTAATTATATTTTCGTAAATTACTGCTCAAAACTAATTCAAAATAGCTAGAAAAAAAAAGAGACCAACTTTCGGGGCAAAAGGAGTACCAAGTTTTCATAAAACATTTTTTGAAAGTTATTTCGTTTATATTAATTAACTAAGGATAAGCTTAATCCTTAGTTAATTATTGAGATAAAAGGATAAGGCTTGGCTTTTCACTTTGCATTCCAATCAATGGGATGAATCTGAATTTCCAGCAACTGTAAAGATAAAAATAATAGCAAAAGGTGAGCTAGTCCGGACAAGGCAAGTCGGTGCTACATTCGTGTCCGCAGGTCGCGTGCACACATGAGTTCGATGGTCCCAAGCCAATTTGGGTCTATTATTTGCACCCTCTTGCCCGCGTGAGAGAGCCTCTATGCCATACAAGCTTGAACACTATTAAAGTGCCCAAGCCTTTATACTAGCTTCCTTTCACATTTCTTTCCAATGTGGGATAGACTCAATATCCCCATTTCAACCCACCAACTTCAAGCCTTTGTATCTCATTCATCCCAACACCAAATTGAACAAATGAATACATTATCTTAATGTTCACATGGAGTAGAACACAAACCATAAACAATTTTGTCATTCGACAAATTATTTATCACGGAAATAAATCATATTTCCTTCACATATTACAAAAATTACACTATTTTTCCAACAGTTTTCCATAAAACTTTGGCTCACTTTGACTAAACTGTCCTTATTTATGATAGGTGGTTGTGACTGTAAAATCATTTAATTGTCTAGATACTTGAACTACAAGTATTTTGGTGCAGAGGGAGTAGTGTGTGTTGGATAAATTGAGTGGTGGAAAATGAAGAGAGAGAATGAGTGGGGTTGAAACATTTCCATTTTGAGCAGTCTCACTTTTAGTGGGACGGTCTAAAAGGGAAAGAAGTCTCACTTTGGCTGGGATAGAGGGAGTATATTATTAAAGTGTTGAGATATTCGTACGTAAAACTTTGTGATTTTTTAACTGATTCATAGCAAATTGTCTATTCACCAAGTTCAAGGCACATCAAGCTCCAGGATCTCTAAAAATATTAAGGTAAGAAACTAACTCCAATGATTATTAAAAATATCAGAAACGTTCATACGGAATTAATATGAAATTCACATCATTTCTAGATATAAGTTTTTCATTCAGAAGTGTTCTACTAGTAAAGTACAAGGTTGTCAATATTTGCAAGAAAACTATCACCAACATCTATGGAGTATACCAGCTAGCAATTTCAGGTCTGATTTTCTGCAGTATTGTCAGCCAAAGCATTACATACAAACTATTTCCCAATTATTTAAGCATCAGCATACATGCTATGCTAAGTACATTATTGTTATATTACGATAGTTGACCAACTTGGCTACGTCCAAGTGCGGAGGGAGATAATAGTATTATTCTCTCTCTGTCCCAGAATGATAGTCCCCTATTTTCATGGGTTTTACGAAGGAACTTTGAGTAATAATTAAGGCTACTTTTAATTATTCTAATGAAATTTTTGAAATTGTTCTTGATACACCATCATAAATACTATTAATATCAATTTTTAGATTCACATTAACATAATTATAAGTAGTATTTATAATTGCTCAAAGTTCTCTCATAGTAACAACCAAAAAAAGGTGGACTATCTTTCTGGGAAGGAGGTAGTATTTTTTTTTTTTTTGGTATGATGAGGTTGTGATGTGAATAGAAAATTAGCAATTTAATTTGGTTTCTGAGCCCACTCTTTGTATAGTGGGCTATTTAGCTTAACAAAAGGCCCAATACTGTTATTTAGGGGTTGGCCCACGATATAAATTGAAACTAATCCAACTCTATTGACAGAAGAAAGTACGGGCCGACTGGTAAATGTAGTGATTCCATATAATAGTATGAATAATACTATGGGCACAAAATATTCACAAAAACTTGCTCACAAAATCCTAGGTGTAATTATGTTATTGGTGTTTTTCATTAGAGTGTGGCGGGTCCACTATCGATACAACCAATAAAATATCGCTACCTAATGTTGTGAGCAAGATTTTGTGACATTATTTTGTGCCCCTAGCATTGCTCTAATTAATACTAGGGACAAGTCTACAGTAGTATGTCACTTAAGCAATTGTAAGGTCACAAAATCTTGCTCACAACATTAGGTGGCGATATTTTATTGGTTGCATAAATAGTGGACCCACCACACTCTAATGAAAAACACCAATAACATAATTACACCTAGGATTTTGTGAGCAAGTTTTTGTGAACTTTTTGTGCCCCTAATAGTATTAAACACAATTTAAAAAAAAATGTTTGTAATTTTTATATCATTATTTTGATTTTATTTCTTTATAAATTTATAGCTATTTAAGTTATATTTTACGATTGGTTAAAATAGTTCTTACTCATTTTCAATATGATTTTCCGTTTTACAATATTTTGGAAATAGCAGGCACTCAATTAGGGACGATTCTACAGTAGTATGTCACTTAAGCAATTGTAGTCTAGTGGTTAGTACTTTATTAAGTTTCAAAAAGTAAGTATTTCTTTTTTTCATTGTTAATTTGAATGCAATAGTTTTCATTACTTTAATTATATTAATGAATATTTAAAATTTGTAATTCATATGGCACTATAAGTATTATTAATAAAAATTTATAGATTTTCATTAGGTTAATTATATTTTCATAAATTACTGCTCAAAACTAATTCAAAATAGCTAAAAAAAAAAAAAAAAAAAGAGACCAACTTTCGGGGCAAAAGGAGTACCAACTTTTCGTAAAACATTTTTTGAAAGTTATTTCGTTTATATTAATTTTCGTGAAACAAACCTAGCTTTAGTTATTATATAAGAAAAACGAATGATTATAAAAAAAAATGTATTTGGGGATGATTTGTTTCCTTAAGTTGAAATACTCCCTCCGTCCCAAAATGATCTTCTCATTTGCCATTTCTCATTGTCCCAAAAAGTTATTCATATTTCTACATTTAGGCTTAAACAAAGCATGGCTAGTGAAACAAGTGTTCATATCCTTAAAAAGTTTGAATAGTCACACACGAGATCATTTTGGGACGGAGGGAGTATAAAAATGAAATTCATAGGGATGAGATAAACCTCATTATTGTTATAGTTGCAATAGTTTTTTTTTTTTTTTTTTTGAAGGTATAGTTGCAATAGTTATTACACAATGTTCCCACAAGTAAGTAATTAAGAAAATGATTAATTTTTGTGGTCCAAAGGCATCCACCATTCATCTACTAATCTTAAGAGGAAAAAACAAATAAAAAAGTTGGCAACTTGATTCTCATGATCATCTACCTTTGTGGATCGGAGCTAAGAAAATTAAAATCTCTCTCATGAGAGAAGTTGTTGAATAATAAGCCCTTAACTATATTTAACTTGACTCTATTATTATTGTCGATACTAGTGGGTAACCCGTGCTATGCATGGGAAGCTAATGTTTGTATTTTGTTTGTCTATGCTTTTATTTAATAAAGCAGCATAACATTTTTTTTTAAATATAAGTATATTGTATATGAATCAAAACGTTTAAGCTTATAAATTTTTGACAATTGTGTTTTTTTTTTTTTTAGCTTTTGTTGTAAATAATTTATTAGCTATTGTCTTCGACAATAAATAATTTTATATTATAACAATAAATTAATAATATTAGCTATTTTCTTTGAAAATGAATAATTTTATATTATATAGATTTTCTGTTGGTATTAATTAATTATGATCGTGTGGCTACAAATTTATAAAGATTTCCAAGTCAAGTTTATGTCTTAGAAGACTTGATGGAAATAAATATTTAATATTACTGCTTCCGTTTCAAAATGAATATCTGCAAATTTAGATATCCGTTTTAATTATGACAGAGATAAAACTATTTGCGCGAATTTCTCCTTTCCCGAAACAAGACCACCCTCTCGCTTAAACCCGAGAGCTATCTATAATTATACTCCCTCCGTCCCAAAATGATATTCTCATTTGCTATTTCTCATTGTCCCAAAAGAAACTGACCATACGCATGCTCAGATTCAATGGACTGATCTTGCTGCAGTATTCCGTACCTTGTTCTAATATATCCATGGCATCAAACCAACAACTATTCAATTTTTGACAATTTGGAGGTATGATGCATTTGATCACATTGAGTGCTAGATGTCGAGTGTTGAGTGGGGTTCTTATTCGTTAAGCAAGGATAATGATTCTGAATCATTAAGAGAGTGTTGGACATATTCACGTTGGATGAAAGAATTAAATTATTGCATTCTATCTTCAAATTACCCTACATTCTATTAAGCTTCAAGTGCTTGATGCGTCAAACGCAATCTCAGTCGGTCCGACTAAATAACCCAATCATTAAACAAAAAGTGAAGCAACCAACTACTAATCTTCCATGTGCTCAAACTCAATAACATCAACAAGAGGCTACTTGTTTATTCCCTCTTTTGTGGATGCTTACACACACAATATAGTATACCAACTGGCAACAACAGAAACTGATATTTAAAAATATCAACTCATTTCAACATGAGGGCTTAAACAACACATTAAAAAAGAATTTCTCAACAGAAGAACAATCTTCACAAAATGTACTCCTATTTAATTTGCTTTGCTTTTTTCCCATTTGTTCCCAAACCTAACCTTTTGAGCTCTCTTCAGCTCAATTTCCCTTGGCCTTAACCAAAATATTATCTCTGTCTCAAAATAATCTTCTTATTTGACTAATCAAACTTTTTAAGGATATGAATACTTGCTTCACTAATCATATTTTTTGTTGAAGCACTTTTACACTTAAATTGTAGAAATGAGAAGAACTTTTTGGGACAGTGAAAAACGGCAAATGAAAACATCATTTTGGGATTTTGGGATGGATGGAGTATACATTTTCAAACTTTTGCAACTTGCCTCCTAATTAACATCCACCCACCCCCCACCCATACACCTATGAAAAACCTAAAATGCCCTCATGCATGATAACATGAAATACAACAAGATCAAAAAAACAAAATATGCTACAATTATTACAAAGATTCAATTACCCTTTGTTTCTTACTACACTGATCTAATGATCCCCCAATCTCTATTTCCCTCACCCATTTCCAGTTGCAGCTCACATCAACTATTGCACTAACACTTGGTACTTTAAATATGTTCACTCCAAACAATCTAACCATTTGAACCGGCTGGACCTGGACTATACCCGACCCATTTCTCACTTTCCAATCAATGTAAAGCTGCTTATCCGACCCGGTGGATCTTTGAAAACAAACAATATCACCCGCATTCAAATTCTTCTCCTTCACAAACCGGCTCCACCCTTTCGTCAACACGTAACTTTGACTACTATTCCAATACGAGTATCGAAACCTCCAAACTTTACCTCCCACATCTTCAAAGTTCAGAAGCACCCCTTTCGAGGTGCTTCCGCTTTGTAATGGAAAATGCTTTTCCGCATGTTGTTTCGGTATCACCAACCGGTTCAATTTACCCACGTCAGATGGGGTAACCGCTTTTTCGAAAAGCGTTTCCCGGGCTTTTACGACCCGATCCGACCCGAATGAGATAAACCCGTCTTTGTTAAAGGTTCTTTTTCCATCTCCACCCGACCCGTAAGTCCTTTTGCTTTGTTCCAGCTCATCATTGTACGTATGCTTTCTGAGCATGTCGACTATTTCGGCTTTTGAGTGGGAGTTCAAGAAGCTGGTTTCAATGTCGCCGTCACCGGCACCGGCGGCTTCTTCGATGTCGTCGGCTAGAAGCTTGAAGTTGGTAATGGCGTCGCGGCCGCGGAAGCGCTGAGCGGCTATGTCGTAGGCTTTAGCGGCTTCGTGTTCCTCGTTGAACGTGCCGAGCCAAACGCGCTGATGCTTCTCGTAAATCTGGGCGCCCCAACGGCCGTTTGGCTGTGGGACAACTCCTTTGAATCGGGAAGACGGCAGCTTCCTCGACTCGGCTTCCACGCCGGCTTCTGAGTCGAGAATTACACTCGTGCCGCTGCCGACACGATACAAGCTTATATCGGGCGATTTTCTCGTGGTGGGTGTATATATCGTGGGTGCTGCGATTGATATGGAGTCGGTTGTTGTGCTTTCATCTGTTGTGTAACTTCCTTCCATTTTTATGGTAGAGAGAGAAAGTTGTTTGTTTTGGAGAGAGAGAAAATGTTGTGAACTGGGTTTGAATTTTGAGAGGAGGTTGGAGTATATATAGGGAGGGTGTAGAATAAAGTAATGGGTGTGTGTTTGAATAGTGTAATTTGGTAATTGGGTGTATGGAGATATAAAGATCGATGTGGGCGAGGTGGGTCAACTCAAAGATGGTGAGGAACTAGGAAGGAAGATTCATTTAGCGTTCTCTCAATCTTAGTTTAAGATTCTTACATTTTTTTATTTTTTTGTATGACTCAGTTTAAGATTTTTAATTGCTTTATTCTTTAAATAACAAATGATGAATAGTATTTTGGACAATCTGATCCTCATAAAATTCATACTCCCTCCGTTCCGAGTAAGTTGCAACATGGAAGAGGAAGCACAAAAATTAAGAAGTGAGAATAATGAGTGGTTGGGAAGAAGAGAGAGAATGAGTGGAGAATAATGAGTGATTAAGAGGAAGTGAGAGAATGAGTGGAAGATTATAAAAGTAATAAAAAGTTTCCTTATTTGGCATTATTGCAATTTAAGTGAAATGCTCAAAATGGCAAATTGTTGCAACTTACCCGAAACGGAGGGAGTATATTACAAAAAAACCATCACTTATCTATTTACTAGTTTTTACCCACTTGCTTCATGAATGGACAATTATATCATTCACCCACTAATATTCTTGACCCAAGTTTGCCTTAATTCTTTAATAAACGTGCAAAATCAAACTAAAAACCTTAAACCGGGACGAAGGGAGTAGTATACAAGTGCACTCCCAAAGTCCCATTATAAATATAATAATATGCATAATTTAATATTTTTTTTTTTTTTTTATGTTCTATTGATTAGTCTTACTTTTTTAAAATAATTTTTTATGCATTTTTTATTTAATAATACCCACTTATCATACTCACAACAACTACACACTACTATTCTAATCTCATTTTTCATACTCACAACAACTAATCACTGTTATTTTCTCTTTATTTTCCGTGCACATCCAGATTTAAGCACATTAGGTATATATTATTATGAGACGAAAGAAGTATTCCTATCCCCATCTCAGAGTATATGTTCAACTTTCTTTTTTAGATTGTCTCATAGTATATATCCATTTTTTAAAATGACAAAGAATATTTGCTATTCCTTCCACTCATTCTTCTCCTACTTATTTTTATGCTCACAACACTAATCAACTTACTATTCCCTCTCACTTATTCTCTCTCATACTTTATTTTTATACTCACAACACTTACATTATTTTCATCATTTTTTAATTTCCGTGCAAATTAGAAGATGGGCATATAATATGGGACCGAAGGAAGGAGTATTATTTACTTTCACATCATACTCCCTCCGTCTAGAGCCATATCAATTAGGGACCGTCCCGTCGGGCCGTCACACTATATATATGAGACGGGATGAGACAGTATATTCTAATCCCGAAAAAATGCAGGACTATTCGAGACATCCCGTTTGGGACGAGACACAACGCAGGATGAGACGGGACGTCCCCTTTTTTTTTTTTTTTTTTTTGAAACTTTAGGCCAAATCCCAATTTCCAACCCAAACCCAAGCAATCCAAGCCCAACATCATTTAATCTACATGTCTTCTATCATCATATTAAATTCTGAGAACATTAGAAGCATTTATCTTTGAAGTTTTTTTTTTTGTAAATTAAAGTGGGACGTAAAAGCACAAATCACCTACAAGGAAAAGGATTAGAACGAAGACAAAAAGAGAAAAAAAAAGAGACTGAGAACAAGAGAAAGAAGAAAAACACAACAGAGAATGGGAAGACCAACTTGAGTCTTTTGTTTCTTGTGTATTGAATATAAATAAGTCTCTATGCAAGTCTATTCTTATTGAAAAATCGTCAGTTTTTGTGATCGGGTGATCGCGTCAACTTATTCCGTATTTGTCCCGCATTGTCCCCCGTCCCGAGGTGATTTGGGATGAGACGGGGAATTTCAGTCCCGCGATAAATTTGGGACGTCCCGTCCCGTCCCATATAGTTTGCGGGACATCATAGTTTTGTCCCGTCCCGTCCCGTTATCCCGAATTGACGGCTCTACCTCCGTCCCATAACAATGTGGACAAAATGAGTTTGCACGGGAATTAAGTGATGAATAGTAGTGTGTAGTTGTTGTAAGTGTGAAAAGTAAAATAGGAGAGACAAAGTGGGCTACGGAATAGTAGGTTGATTGGTGTTGTGAGTATAAAAGTAAAGTAGTAGAGAGAATTAGGGGGATGAATAGTAAAGATTATTTGCCATTTTAGGAAAGTGTAACTTATTAATGGGACACCCAAAATGGCAATTTATCCACATAGTGATGGGACGGAGGGAGTATATAAATACAGAGGAAGAGAAATGTAGTAGTTAAAATCTTGCGTAAAACGCGTTTTACGAAACGCTTAGGAAAAACGTGTTTTTAAAGAACGTGCGGTGGCGTTTTTGTAAATAGTTGGAATTTCTCAACGGTTCTGGATATCGATATAGTGCCTTCTGGATATGAGATTGATATCCAGAAACTGTGAAAGTGATAGCCAGGCATGTTTAAAAAAAACGCGCGGTGACATTTTTGTATATAGTCAGAACTTCTCAAACGGTTCTGGATGTTAATATAAAGCCTTCTGTATATGAGATTGATAGCCAGAACCTTTGAAAGTGATAGCCAGAAGGGTTCTGGATATCAATACAAAGCCTTCTGGATATCAATATAAAGTCTTCTGGATATGAGACTGATAGCTAGAACATTTGAAAGTGATAGCCAGAAGGTTTTTTCTTATTTTTTTTTTAGAGTAGCAGAAGTGTTAATAGATAGCCAGTAGAAATGTTTAGGATGACCAGTTTATGTGTTACGAATGTCCAGTGAGTGTGTTAATAAGTGACAGACCATTTTGAAAAATACATTTTTCCTAACCACAAGGAAAAACGCGTTTTACAGGAGACCAACTCGATGTAGTATTGTATGTTTAAACCGTGTGCATGTGTGTTTGTTTACACCGTTTGCATGTAAGTCGGTGCATGTGTGTTTTTCCATCCATCCAGTTTCTAGCGGCCGACAACGTAAATAATAAAAACTTGTATGAGAATACCATGACCCGTCTCATAGTAGAGACGGGTCATTTTTGACCCATGATCCACATGTAATTTATTTATTTATTTATTTATTTTGCTTTTTTTTTTTAGCTTTTATATTATTTTTTTGGTTTTTTTTTTCGATTTGTCAAAAGTAATAGTTACTATAACTAAATGTAAGACTAAACCAATCCGAGCCATTTACGCTCCCACTTAAAATAATTGAATTATCAGTAATATCATAGACAATGTAACATTAAAAAATGCATGTCTCATTTATTGTACTAACAAATTATAAATGCATGTTTCGATTATGATACTAACAATTGAAAAATGCATATCCCAGTTATCATATTAACAGTTGAGAAATGCATGTCACATTTATTATACTATCAATTGAGAAATGCATGCTCCAATTATTATACTCAAACTTAAGTGTACACAACGGTGAAGTGAATGTCTCAGTTATTATACTCAAATTCATGTACTGTGAAATGCATGTCCGAGTTACAATACTCAAACTCACGTGTGAACAACTATGAAATGCATGTCTCAGGTATTATATCATGTGTGAACAACTGTGAAATACATATCCCATATATAATACTCAAACTCATGTGTGAACAACTGAGAAATGCATGTCCTAGTTATTATACTAATAACTGAGAAATACATGTTCCAGTTATTATACTAACAACTGAGAAAATGCATGTCCCAATTGTTAACAAGTGAAAATTAAAAAATCATAGTTTCTAGTGTGCTTGTTATTCGTCTTAATGATATGATTACTACGGTGGTTTTGGATCGTTTTTTTATTTTTAATGTTGTAATACTACCTTTTAATATTTTTGAATGAAAGAAAAAAAGAGAAAGGAAGAATGTGCTAGAAGGAAGTTGGAATGATATTAGGGGCACTCATGTCAAAAAAAATATACCTAAAGACTTTTTGGTTAGTTTTTATAATGTTTGTCCTTACGATTGTTTTCCTTTGGCTGAAAGATGTATTAATAAGAGCCTCTTTTTAAAATTATATTAAACTAATTAATTTTTAACTAAAATTCAAAAAATAATAATTAGAGTATCTTCTTTCCATCACTCTTTAATTTATAAAAATGGGCTTCGCCATAAAAATTAAGGAAAAGTTGTAAATGTGATTTGTTGTGAGTGTTGATAGTTGGATAGGAGAAAGAAAGTGAGATATATGAAATAGTAAGTGAGTAATTGTTGTGAGTATGTCAAGTGAGTCATAGTATTTAAAAAGTGTGCACATATTTTTATTTTAAGACGTTATAAATTAAAAGAAGATAATTAAAATAATAATATTTGTAAATTAAAGTGAGATATATTTTTTTTTTTTGGGGAATCGAGAGCATTATGGGATATGGATGTGAAAATGTGAGACAAAGAAGTAAGAGAGGGAGGTAGATGGTGCAATTCCACTAGGATGGGAGGGGTGATGGGGAAAGTTAATGAGGGATGGATAAACTTAAAGACAAAGAGCTCATCCAACCCAACAAGCAATTTCCATAATATCTTACCTGGCTTGATTTGATTCGTCATTTGTATCTTCTCTTTGTCTATATTATCTAGGTTCACCCAAAATTACACAATTTAAATTGGATACAAAAAATAATTAAATTGTTAGTAAAGTGAATATTGTGACTGAAAAGAAAGTAGAAGAAAAAAATGAACATTTCCAACCATTTTGTCCAAGAGAAAATTTTGGGGGAAACTAGTTTCTTCATAAATTATAAAAAGTCTTGTTTTTATAGGGTTTAAGGTTTAGAGTTTATGGTTTAAGGATTATGGTTTAAGGGTTAAAAACAAAACTTTTTATAACTTATGGAGGAACTAGTTTCCTCCAAAACACACTCTTTGTCCCATTCCTATTATTTTCAACCAACATCGACAATTTCCTTGCCATGTGGATATTCATTTCTTCTTTCCTTCACCATGTTGTCCACCTTGTTTCTAATTAACTACTCCCTCCGTCTCAAAGTAAGAGTCATACTTTCCATTTTGGTACGTCCCAGAGTAATAGTCATATTCCTAAAATGGCAAAGAATCTTTACTATTCACTCCACTCATTCTCTCTCCTATTTTACTTTTATACTCACAACACCAATCAATTCACTATTCTCTCTCACTCATTCTCTCTCATCCTTTACTTTTACACTCACAACATTTACATCACTTCCAATATTTATTAATAAGCGTGCAAATGAGGGGTATGACTCTTACTCCGGGACGGAGGGAGTAGAAAATAAACCCGTGCTCCGCACGGGAGCTAGAACACCTAATGACATTATGGTGAATTTAAATGTCTCATTTTTTTTACTTTTTTAAAAGATCATGTTATTGCTAAAATTATTTGATAATGAAATTTAAATAATTTATTTGAATGTTAAACTGGATTTGTTAGTTATTCTCCTTCCATCCCAAACTTTTTGTTAATAATTTAAGTTTTGAATTTCTCCTAAGTTTAACTACTGATGAAAGTAAATTTCTCTCCTAAATTGCTGAATAGTCATAGGAATGCGGGCATGTTTTTGTAAAATATTTAATATATACACTCAGTCACATATGTGAGAAGCTATGAAAAGTTATGAAATAAAGACCCGTTCCTTACAACTTAGCCCTAACTACCTATATACTCCTTCCGTCCGAATTAATATGTTAGATACAATAGCTATTAGTTTTCTCTAAATCTTTGTAATTAACTAAATCTTAGTAATTAACTGCAAAATTTTTACATACTCTATTAAATTAACAAATTCAACATACCTGCTGTCCTAACATTGTAATTGGATGTGGTACCAATTTTATTATCCAATAGTAAATTTCTTTTCCTAGAACTATTCGTCCGTTGTGATGTACGCATTGATGAATCTGTGAACAAAATAAAAGTTTGAGGATATGGAAAATTGCATGTGTGTTTAGTGTGTATATATATACATATGTGTGTGTTGTGTGCCGCTTATGTGTATAGGTTAACTACCCAAATTTCAGAAATTTTATTACGAATATTATTCTTAAACTCTGCAAGAGGCTTTAGTTATATGGAAGAAACCTGACTTCAAACCTGATTGGCCGAAAAAAGTTTCTCGTCCATCTTTCGACATGCTTGTTCCTTCCTTCTCTTTCGCTTGTAAATTTGAACTTCCTTTTTTATTTTTTTTACTCATCAAATAAGCACGCTTCATAGCACAATATTTTTTTAGCAATTTCTTTTGAAGGAATACCTACAAAAATTAATATAACAACAAATACAATAGTTAGTATATAATGCATGAAATATTGAAATAGAATATTATATTACCGATATGGAGGGTTGATAAATCATTGCGTCTTCTTCTTCCCATTGCCTTCATTTATGTATAGAAAAGTATGAACAATGAAATTATCCTTGCATCTAAAATGAGAAGGGTGTCTTTTTGGTAGAGTTGAGAGCTTAAAAGTACTATTTGATAAATAAATTTTTGGTTTTTATATTTTTGTAGTAGTCTTTAAAGTTGAAGAGTCTTATAACTTATGAGATCATGAATGAAAGTCATATTAATAATATGTAAGTTAGAGACTTTTTATATATTAGCATAAATGCAAGTCATATTAATAAAATGTAAGTTAGAGACTTTTTAGATTTTAACATTATTTATTACAATGGTTCATCTTATCTTTTTATTTTCTATGATTTCAAGTTCACTTGATACTTTAAACTTTAAGAATTCCATCATAATTCAATGGTTTTGAATAATATGTTGTCTCTTGGAATAAATGAAAGGATCAAAGCCATTGAATTATGAAAATTTGAATAGTCAAAAACTAAAAAGTCACTTCTTAATGAATTGTTCTTTAATGCATCCAAACCCTATCTAATCTAATACTCTATATATAAGAGTATATGTCTACCTAGTCTAATACTCTATAGTATATAAGAGTACATATTCTATTAGATATGAATCTCTTCTTATCTTCTTATATAATCACTAAATTACCTACTATCATACCTATGGATATTACCTATTATTTTTACCTAGGTAGGAGAATGCCAAAAGTCTTCATGATTCCAAAAGTCATATTACATGGCATCCTCTAAATCAAGATAAGCCCATTTTTGGTTTACGTGTCATTCCCAAGATAAGTTTCACCAACTTTAAAATACTATAGTATAGATTTTGTGATTTTTGTTTGGGATAAACCACCCCAAATCCCATCCTCACTCATTGGTATATACCCACAATTTCTCGATGAAGGATTGGTTTTTTTTTTTTCTCTTTTTTAAGATGAAGTATTTGCATTCGCATAAAGTGGATTTAAGTGATTGCATTTCACAAATTTCGAAGACAAATTCTCATATACAACCGTTGCACCATGGTGCAACGGGCCAAACTCATGGGCTGCACCCGCCGACCCGCCTGACAAGCCCAGCCTCTCCCATCATCTCAGATCGCGACACGTGGCAAGCCTAAAAAAACACCATTAACTTTAAAATGCTATATCTTGATATTTATAACTCAGAAAAAAAAATTAAAAATACTGTTGTGTTCGTCTCGACGAGACGAATAAAACTACATAGGTCATGATATGGTTTGATTTTTTTTAAAAAAAAAACATATTTTTTTACACACAAAAAGTTTGAGTTGCTTGTCAGCTAAGATGTAACACTCTGTTCTAATAAAAGTAACAGTTTCATATTCAAAAAGTAACACTTTTACAGTCAAATGTAACAGCAATTTTACAAGAAAATTTAAATTGTTTTGATAGTTTTTGTGGTTAGAAAAAGTAATATTTGAAGTGTGACAAAGTGAATATATAATTATAAATTTTTATATAGATGAATGTAACATTTTTATTTTGTAAATGTTATTTTTCTTCTTTAAAAAAAGAGTAGAAATTCATATAGATAATCGAGTTGCATTTCAATTGTTACTTTCTCAAAAAAAAAATTGTTACATTTAAGATATAATGTTACATTTAAGAATATAAACTATTACAATTGAGATAAAAAAATGTTACATTTATTTTTTATAAAATGTAACATTAGTTTAGTTTGTTAATCTTATGTTAATTTTGAAAAAAAAAAGTGTTACATTCCTTTATAAAGAGTGTGGCATTGGTTTAATTTTCAATCTTTATGTTATCTTTAATCTATTGCAGCAAAATTGTGGTACATTTTGAAAAAAAAAATGTTACATTTGAAAAGTAAAAAGTGTTACAATTCGTTATAATAAGTGTTACTTTTGTTGGGAGGAAAAAAAGTTGGGGTGGCAAAAAAAATAAATAAATCTCAGCAGAAGAAAAAAGAAAAAAAAAGGAAGGTTGGCTCCGTGCACCGTCGCACCATGCGGCGGCCGCACAGGAGACCCCCTCAATTTCAAAACCTTATCTCTTAAAATTAGGGATGACAATTTGTCCGAACCCGATCCGTTTTCGGGACAGTCCGCTCCGTAACGGGGAGGGTTTGGTAACCATTTTTCAAAATTTGACGGGTTACGGGGCGGGTTTGGTAACACACCCCAACCCGCGGGTCACCGCCCCACCTCGTCTCACCCCGTATACTAAAGCATGGTTCTATTTACTGTATTGTCCCAATACACTCCTTCATATTTTGCGTGGTTATTGCTGATTTTAGTTTCATCTCTATTTGCAGCATATATAATACGTCTTTCTCATTTTCCAATGTTAATTTATGACGTTAATTTCTTCCATAAAAATATGCTTTTATGGAATACGGGGCGGGGCGGGGCGGGTACGGGTTCAACACCATACGGGGCGGGGCGGGTTTGGTAACATGAGTGTTCATTGAGGGGCGGGTTTGGTTATGAGCAAACCCGCTCCGTATCCGCCCCGTTGCCATCCCTACTTAAAATTGCTAAAAGCACGAGCAATTCTATAAACAATCTGTCGTAATGTTCATTTTCTTTATCAAAGAAAAATCTACCTCTTAAAAAACTTTCTCTAAACCCTTATGTTTAGCTCAATATTATGCTTCTTAAACTCTCGTAGAGTCTCTTTCCGTTGAACATAAATCATGATATGAATTGTGATGTTCAAATCTGAACTAAATCTCCATTAAACTCCCTTAAAAACAATGACTTGGGATGCCGAATGCTTCCCCAAGTTGGGCATTCAGACAATGTGCGCACGAAAAGAATTTGGCATTAAGGACACAATAAGTAAAAGCATTTGAGTTGATAATAAATACCCAATCAAACATCTCAAATATTGCAAGTAGAAGAAACACAAAGACAAAGGCTGTTAGAACAATAGAGAAAAAATAGGGGTTGGAAGAGAAAATACATTGACTATTATGTCCTCACTTTTATAGAAAAATTGTTTTGTTTCTCATTACTTACAATTAGGAAAAACTGCAAATATAGTACCTGAACTATTGGGGTTATTTTGGATTTGGTACATGGACTCTCATTTTTTGCACCCGTCATACCTACCACTAACGACATCCATTTTTCTCAGTTAAGTCATCATGTGACCATACACGTGATCAATTTTGCAGTGGTAAAATAGGAAGACAAATGTGACGACTTGTTTCCGTCCACTAATTCGCCGCAAAATGAATTGGAATTTCATGTAGGAGTTAAAAGCATAACAACAATCGAAATTCTCTCAACTAGTAAATCATTTATTCATTTCAACGATTCCTGAATCAAGAAACATCTATTATTATGTACAAGTAAAACTCTTCACGAAATTACACAGATCCGCATCAATCAAGAGTAAGTAATCCACTTCCAGATTTTTGATATTGTAATTTCATACAGATCGGATGGATGGATGGATTGATTGAGACGAATTTACAGATCTTCGTCGATTGAATTGACGAAATTGCGATTGTTGAAGGAACCTACCTACCTTTGGCGCGTACGAAGAAGAGGCGATAAGAGCCGAGTGAAAGCGGTACGAAATCGAGGGGAAAGGCAGAGGGTGAAGACGGTGAGGTGACGGAGGATGAGCTCGATCGATTCGACGAACAGGTTGAGACTTCTGATCGGCGGGATGTACAGCGTTAGCGGCACCGCCGAGAAGGCCGCCGTGAAGAACAATTGCAGCATTTAGGGGTGTGTGTGTGTGTGTGAGAGAGAGAGAGAGAGAGAGAGAGAGAGAGAAGTATAGTCTGTGGAAGAGCTGGCAGTGGATATGGATTTTAGGTCGCCACATTTGTCTACCTATTTTACCCCTGCAAAATTGATCATGTGTATAGTCACATGATGACTTAACTGAGAAAAATACGGATACAGTAAAAAATAGAGTTTCAGTATGACGGGTGCCAAAAATAAAAGTCCAGGTACCAAATCCAAAATAACCCCAATAGTTCAGGTACTATATTTGCAGTTTTTCCTTACAATTAAATTACTTAAAAAATTCTAAATAAGACCACATTATATAAAATTTAAGTATATAAATAATATATTGAAAACCGTTAAACCTTTATACAAAATAAGTTATTAATTAATAATTACTAATTACTAATTACTAATCAACTCTTTAATCACATTTTAATACACTAGTATACTACATCCGTCCTAAAGTAAGTGTTCACCTTTCCAACTAATCTTTCTTTTGACTTAAACTTTAAATTCTTTCTTTTGACTTCACAACCTAACACAACTAATCTCTCAACTTTCTCCCAACTTTTCAAGCGTTTTGTTGGGTATGCTTATTTCTTAACCCTCCCAAATTATGTTAGAATTGATTGATACCATCACCTATTGCTATTTTATGGACTTTAGGATCCTATGTAAGAAGTTTTATAACTTCTATTTTTAGCTAAGTCCAATTTTATAGAATAGGCTTAGCGGTTAGGGCTTGCTCGGAATTGAGGTTTCATTTACTGAAGACCAAGTGTAATGCGCAGGACATTTCGTGCGCAGCACATTTCATGCGCAGAGCATTACCTGCTCAGTCTCCGCGCGCATAGCATTACCTGCTCATTCTCCGCGCGCATAGAATTACCTGCTCAGTCTCCCTCGCGCATAGCATTACATGCTCAGTCTCCGCGCGCATAGCATTACCTGCTTATTTTCCACGCGCATAGCATCACTTGCTCATTCTCCATACGCATGTCTTCTATGAGCAGAGCAGATTAACTTGGTCCTTTTGCTTATCTTTCAACAACCTCATATTCTTGAAGCTTGGAGCGAAAAGGATTGATCTAAGCAAGACTGTGGTCTCTGCGCAGGACTGTGGTCTCTGCGCAGGACTTCCCTGCGCAGGACATCACTGCGCAGGTCTCCTCTGCGCAGCATGCATCCTTGCTCAGTTTTCGATATATTCAGATTACATAACTTGGAAAGCGCTTAGAAGATGCACGCTTATTAAAAATGCTGAGGTGTGCAGAAACGACAAAGCAAGCACACTCAGCAGATCCAACGGTGGAGACGCGCTCAAGAAAAATATTTCAAATGAAGACAGTTGTCAACCTTCTAGAAGAAGCTTTTGAATTTGGTCTTCATGCTCAGTCTCCAACGGCTCTAAAACACCTGCGCACCAATCATATTGTGCCAGGTCATCAACTTTGATCAGAGCTCCAACGGCTATAAAGGACACCTGCGCACCAATCATATTGTGCCAGCTCATCGTCCTTGCTCAGAGCACCAACGGCTAGTTTTAAGCTCTCTGCTATAAATAGCCTGCTCATCTTCATTTCCAAGTTGCTTGAGTTTTTGCTTCCAAAAGAAACTTTGAAGATTTGAAGATTGCTTGCTCATTTCCAGAATTCTCAAGATCAACCTTCATACCTTCATACTCAACCAAGCCCAGATCCTATAAGCCTTATATCACCAGAATTCTTCGTGCTCTTCATCTCATAGATTCATAGAGCCCAGAATTTCTGAACACACACACACCTCTTGAAGCTTTGATTATTTCGATCATACTTCTAGAGATACACCGGTTTAGTCTAGGATTTGCTCTTCATAGATTATAGATCTTTGAGTTAGTTTGTTCTACATTGTTGTATCTTGTAACTCTCTCATATAATAAGATCTCCATTAGAAAATCCAAGACTAACCATCTTGGTAGAGGACGTAGATCTTTCATTGATCGAACCTCTCCAAATAGCTTGTTCTTTAATCTCGCTATTTACTTCCTGCTTAATCATTTCTGAATTACTGCTTTGTTTGATCTTTCAGATTGCTATACTTTGCTGCTGTGCTTGTTATTGTTTATTGCCTTAGAATTTTTTATCCAACTCTTTAAGCCAAAACTTAGCGCGTGCATTTTTATCCTTGCGCAGCTTTTTACTGCGCAGGTGCTGCTTAAAACTTCCGCTGTGCATTTCACACTCTCACTGCGCGCTATACTTAGCTTATTTGAGAACTGTGCGCATAAGCCATTGATTTGCAAAAAGGGTTTGAAAAGAATTATAAAAACGCTATTCACCCCCCCCCCTCTAGCATTTTTCATACCCTTGTTGCCCATTTGGGACCAACAAGTGGTATCAGAGCTAACACCTTCATAAAACTTGTTTTGTTTTTCAAGCTTAACAGCTTGGGTGCCGATTCAAGATGGCTTCAAAATCTTGGGCAATGGCTAACTATTCACATGTTCCAGTGCTGAATGAAGATCACTTCGAAATCTGGAAGCACTGCATGCTCACTCATTTTTCCTCTATCGACGAGATCCTCCACGACATTGTTCTTGAAGGACCCTACATTCCAATGAAGGCCAATCCAGATGCTGCTACCAACAAGGATAATCCTACAATCAAGAAGGCCAAAGGGGAATGGACTGATGAAGAAAAGAAATGGGTTGGCTATGATGGAAGAGCAAGGAACATCATTCTTAGCACTCTAGACCTCTCCACACACAATCAAATTGTGAGCGGTGGAACTGCAAAGGATCTATGGGATGCTATTGAAGGCTATGTGAATGGTGACAAAGTAAGCAAGCAAAACAAAAGATTTGTGGTGCAAAGAAAATTCAACTGCTTCATGAGAAAGGATGGTGAAACCTTGAGACAAACTTATGATCGCTTCTGTGCTGTTGTAAACTCTTGTAAATCTCTTGGAACTACCTTCACCAATAAAGAAGTCAACTCTCAATTCTTAGATGCGCTAGGTTCCAGATATGTGCACAAGGCAAGTCATCTGGAAGATTCTGGATTTTTAGATACTTGGCCTCTGCGCAGCTTATACGCCAACTTAAAAGTGTATGAGCTTAAGCTTGATCGAATTGATGAAACTGAAGGAAAAGGAAAAGCAATTTCAATGATTGCTCAAAGAGAACCTACGCCTGCTCAAACCTCAGACAAAGTCTCCACTTCTTCTCTGCTTGAAATGGATGATGATGATTTCGCTATGTTTGTTAAGCGATTCCAAAAATTCAGGAAATTCTCAAAACCTGAATCCTCAAGTAAAGCTCCAGCTAAATTCTCTCGTGGCAGAGACTCAAAGGAAGAAGATGACTTGGTTTGCTACAACTGTAGAAAGCCTGGTCATTTTGCATCAAAATGCCCTACGTCAAGATTTGAGTACATAAAGAAGAATACTGCGCAGAGATTTTCAAAGCAGCGCGGATTGGTTGCTGAAGAAGACCCTGCTGAGAAGCAACTCAAGACCTGGATAGAGACTGACACTGAAGACAGTGATGATGATGACTCTGAGGATGGACTGCTCTGCTTGATGGCCAATGCTGATGCTGATAGCGATTCAGACAATGATCCCGATGCGGACACAAAGGCTGCGCCAAGGACAATCAAGAAGAAAAGTCCCACTATCATAGAACTGGCAGAAATGGGACATCTAACTCCAACCAGACAAAATGGCAAGTACTTATTTGCCCGAGAAGACCTAACGAAGAAATTTGTTGCTGCGCCAACACGCAAAGAATCTCTTGAAATTCCTGCTGAAATTGTAATAGAAAAGGATAACTCTGCTGCTGAGCGCGAGTCTATTTTTCAGCAAGCTGAAAAGGTAATCAAGAAATTCAATTCTATGAAAGAAGCAGTGGACTTATCAATTGGAGAAATTTCACAGCTTAAGACGGAGAAAACTCTTTTAAGATCTGAGATCACCCTCCTTAAGGAGCAGATTAAGAGCATGACTCCTCTTACTGAAAATAACAGTTTTCTTACAGATCAAAATGCGCTATTTAAAGTAAGAAACGAAGAATTGGCTGCTCAAGTAGCTGATCTCACAAAGATCACTGATGAGTGGACCAAATCTCGTGTCACTATGGATCAAATTTTAGAATCCCAAAAAGCCAGTGGAGATAAGGAAGGCTTGGGGTTCTCAACTAGTGATAACTTTAAATGCGCAGTTTGCTCTGAAAAGGAAAAGGAATTTACACCACAGCAAACTATTGAAATTCCTAAAGCAAAGCATTCTGCTTCAATGGGTAAAGGACAGGAGAAAGTCCAGAGACTAAATTTCCATTATGTCTACCCAAAGAAGCAAACTGGAAAAGCCAAGGGTAAGGCTAAAGTTGAACCTGCGCATGACAACTCATATTCTGACTATGGTTGCGCTTCAACCTCGAATGTCAAAACTGCGCAAAAGGGTCATGCGCATGAAAGCCATGCGCCCCAACGCCAGATGCGCATTCTTAAGAAAAGCGCACCCAAACCTCAGAAAATGATATTTGTCAAAGCAAGTTCATCTGCTCCAGTAAAGAATGTTGCGCCAAAGAAAAGTAAAGAGTTTGTAAAAACCCAATCTATAAGTGGCTTTCATCATTGTGTTGTGTGTGATGGTTTAGGTCACAAGGCTGCAGAATGCCTTTTGCGATTTGCTCCTAATGCCAAGGGACGTAAAAATCCTAAGGTCAGACAGGAGTGGGTTGTCAAAAGTTGCTAACTCTAGGACCCAAGAATAAAGGGGACCTGCGTTCTTAATGTCTATCTTTCAGGTCTCCTGCTTTACTGCGCACTCTTCACAACCTAAAGCGCATATATGGTATCTCGACAGTGGATGTTCTAGACACATGACTGGAGATGTCACAGCTCTTGAAGATGTGCATGAAGGAAGAGGTCCCTCAGTAACTTTTGGTGATAACAACAAAGGGCACATAGTTGGATATGGAAGAATCAGAAAAGATAAAGTGTGCATTGAGAAAGTTGCACTCGTAGAAGGACTCAAGCACAACCTGCTATCCATATCTCAATTCTGCGACAAAGGTTTGGAATGTCATTTCACTGCTACGCACTGCTACATCAAAGATGGCATATCCGGACTAACTTTGCTCACAGGGACTCGTAAGACTAATGTTTACATTATTGATCTTACTGCTATAAATTCTATCACCAATCTCTGTTTTGTAGCAAAGAATGTTAGTGAAAGCAGCTGGCTATGGCATAAGCGCTTAAGTCATTTGAACTTCAAATATTTGGCCAAGCTTGGAAGGGAAAATCTTGTCAAAGGACTTCCCAAAGTAGCTGACCATCATGATAGAAAATGCGCAGCATGCCAGCTCGGTAAACAACCTAAGCAGTCTTTCTCCAGCAAGATTGCTTCCTCAACTTCCAAATGTTTACAACTGCTTCACATGGACTTGTTTGGACCGGTCACCACTGCGAGCATTAGAGTAAACAAATATACTTTAGTCGTGGTGGATGACTACTCAAGATACACATGGGTCGAAATGATGATATCCAAAGATGACTGCTATGATATCTTGACTGCGCTATTTTGAAAGCTCCAAACTCAAAAAGAAGACGACATCGTGAGTGTTAGATCAGACAATGGAACTGAATTCAAGAATAACGGTTTTGCTCAATACTGCGATGACCATGGAATTGATCACAATTTCTCTGCTGCTGGAGTTCCTCAACAAAATGGCGTTGTGGAAAGAAAGAATCGCACGTTGATTGAGGCTGGGAAAACAATGATCGCAGAAGCTAAGCTTCCAAAGTATTTCTGGGGAGAAGCCGTTAACACTGCTTGCTTCACTCAGAATAGATCCCTCATCAACAAAGCCTACAACAAGACTCCATATGAGCTATGGAGAGGAAGAGCGCCCAACATTGCTTTCTTCAAGATTTTTGGCTGCAAATGCTATATCCTCTACAATGGCAAAGATCATAGAGGTAAATTCGACGCCAAAGCAGATGAAGGTATTTTCGTTGGGTATGCCAAACATTCTAAAGCTTTTCGTGTTTTTAATAGAACTACTCTAGTAATTGTAGAATCTGTACATGTTACTTTTGATGAGCATTCTCTCCTTGAGCCACATTTGGCTCCAAATGATTCTGATGATTCTGCTGAGAATGTTGAGACAGGTACGCAGCCTCAAACTGTACCTGCGCAGAATGTTAATCAAGCAGATCAAAACCAGAATCAAGCAAGTCCATCGCATGCGCATACACCCGATGCTGCGCCAGAAGTGACGACTCCTGATGCGCAAACTCCTCCTCCTGCGCATGATGTTTCTCCACTTCAGCAAATCACTTTTGATGATCTTGATGCTGGAACAAATGAAGTACCCATTGAAGATCTTCGTATTCCTACCACTCAACCTAACTTACCTCCCGAGGTTCGTGAAGTTAGAGATCATCCAACTTCAAACATCATTGGTGATCTCAATGTAGGGGTTCGTACTAGGAGAGCATCAAACTTTGATGATGAATATCACTCCTTTATCTCTCAAATCGAACCAAAGAAGATTGATGAAGCGCTCCAAGATTCAAGCTGGGTTACTGCTATGCAAGAAGAGCTTAACCAATTTGAGCGCTGCAAGGTTTGGACCTTAGTACCTAGACCTCATGATCAAGGCATTATTGGTACAAAATGGGTATTCAGAAACAAGATGGATGAGAATGGAAGCATCACCAGAAACAAAGCAAGGCTGGTTGCGCAAGGCTATAGGCAAGAGGAAGGAATCGACTACGACGAAACATTTGCGCCTGTAGCAAGACTTGAAGCTATAAGAATTTTCTTAGCTTATGCCTCTCACAAGAAATTCAAGCTTTATCAAATGGATGTGAAAAGCGCATTTCTTAACGGCGAACTCCAAGAGACGGTCTACGTAGCACAACCTTCCGGTTTCGAAGATAGCAAATTTCCAAATCACGTCTTCAAACTTCAAAAAGCTTTGTATGGACTTAAGCAAGCTCCAAGAGCATGGTACGATACCCTATCAAAATTCCTGCTAGAGAAAGGCTTTAAGCGCGGTAAAATCGACACAACTCTTTTTATTGCTAAGTATAATGATCATTCTTTACTTGTTCAAATTTATGTCGATGATATTATATTTGGTTCTACTAATGAGTTACTTTGTAAGCGCTTCGAGAAGCTCATGAAAAGCAAGTTTGAAATGAGCATGATGGGAGAACTCACTTTCTTCCTCGGGCTTCAAATCAAACAATTGAATGATGGCATCTTCATAAATCAAGCCAAATACACAAGGGACTTAATCAAGAAATTTGGACTTGAAAATGCTAAAGCATACGACACTCCAATGGCCACTGGCAATAAGCTTGACAAAGACTTAAAAGGTAAGAAAGTTGATCAAACTTTATATCGAGGTATGATTGGCTCTCTTCTTTATCTTACTGCAAGTAGGCCAGATATTATGTTTAGTGTTTGTGTCTGTGCGCGCTATCAAGCGGACCCTAGAGAAGCGCACTTAGCTGCTGTTAAACGCATTATTCGTTATCTTTCTAGAACTGTTAACCTTGGACTTTGGTACACCAAAGATTCGAATTTCGATTTGCTAGGTTATTCAGACGCAGACTACGCAGCATGCACAATAGACAGGAAGAGCACAAGTGGGATTTTGTCATTTCCTTGGAAATCGACTTGTTGCGTGGGCAAGCAAGAAACAAGCTGATGTGTCCATTTCCACTACTGAAGCTGAATACATTGCTGCTGGAAGCTGCTGCTGCCAAATCCTATGGATGAAGCAACAATTAGTGGACTATGGAATTAATGAAGGAAACTGCCCAATTTTCTGCGATAATATGTCCACCATAGCAGTCTCTAACAATCCTGTCATGCATTCAAAGACAAAGCACATAGACATCAAATATAATTTTCTCAAGGACCACGTGGAAAAAGGAAATATTCACTTAGAGCACGTGGGCACAGACAATCAAATTGCTGATATCCTCACAAAGGCTCTTGACGCAAAGAGATTTGCTTTCTTGAGATGAGAAATGGGTATGCTTGAACTTAGCTAATTGTCCATATGATTTGTCAATACTAATGAGCTTGTGTTTACTTGATAATTTTCAAAGATAGGTATTGCCTCATGCGCCTGTGCATATGAAGCGCACAAGATGTTGCGCACAAGGCACAATTTTTGAGTTTTCGAAGAAACTCTGCGCATTATATTGATGCGCATGAACCTCACGCGCATACCCCGTGGACCTCAGTATATCATTCTTCCGGTGTCTGCTCCCTTAGATCCCTCAAGTGGTCACTGTGCAGGCAAAGATTCAAGAGCAACTGGATGCGCAGGATGCTAGGCTCGATGCGCAGGCCAGTATGCTATAAGGCATTGATTGTGCCATTAAGGGGGAGAGTTATCTAACAAAGGCAAATAGGGAGAGAACAAAGGCATTAAGGGGGAGAAGAGAACAAAGGCATTAAGGGGGAGAGATTAAGGGGGAGAGTAATCTATCAAAGGCAAAAAAAAAAAAAAAAAAAAATTCCAAATTGATGCTCCCACTTCAAATAATTGAAGCTCTGCGCAAAGAAATTTAGGAAGCTACAAGATAATGTGCGCAGAGCTCTCTCAAAACCTTGTTCAATTCAAACTTTTTGTTTGTGGAACAATGAACGCATTATTTCAAACTTCATGCGCATATACTTAACTGCTCATATTTTCTGTGCATGATGTTTTAAACATTCAGTTTAAACGCATACCAATCCTAAACTCATATTATCTGTATGCACTGAATGATATTTCTGTCTTTCCCAGATTGTAAGTTATATCTTTTGGTTAGACTAGAAATCTATAACATTGGCTAGTGTGTGCATTGACTTGAGGCATGATTTACCATTTTCATTTCTATGGACATGTTATTATCAAGTACAATGAATTGCCTTTGTTATAGTAGGTAATGGCATCAATCATTTAGGGGGAGATTGTTGGGTATGCTTATTTCTTAACCCTCCCAAATTATGTTAGAATTGATTGATACCATCACCTATTGCTATTTTATGGACTTTAGGATCCTATGTAAGAAGTTTTATAACTTCTATTTTTAGCTAAGTCCAATTTTATAGAATAGGCTTAGCGGTTAGGGCTTGCTCGGAATTGAGGTTTCATTTACTGAAGACCAAGTGTAATGCGCAGGACATTTCGTGCGCAGCACATTTCATGCGCAGAGCATTACCTGCTCAGTCTCCGCGCGCATAGCATTACCTGCTCATTCTCCGCGCGCATAGAATTACCTGCTCAGTCTCCCTCGCGCATAGCATTACATGCTCAGTCTCCGCGCGCATAGCATTACCTGCTTATTTTCCACGCGCATAGCATCACTTGCTCATTCTCCATACGCATGTCTTCTATGAGCAGAGCAGATTAACTTGGTCCTTTTGCTTATCTTTCAACAACCTCATATTCTTGAAGCTTGGAGCGAAAAGGATTGATCTAAGCAAGACTGTGGTCTCTGCGCAGGACTTCCCTGCGCAGGACTTCCCTGCGCAGGACATCACTGCGCAGGTCTCCTCTGCGCAGCATGCATCCTTGCTCAGTTTTCGATATATTCAGATTACATAACTTGGAAAGCGCTTAGAAGATGCACGCTTATTAAAAATGCTGAGGTGTGCAGAAACGACAAAGCAAGCACACTCAGCAGATCCAACGGTGGAGACGCGCTCAAGAAAAATATTTCAAATGAAGACAGTTGTCAACCTTCTAGAAGAAGCTTTTGAATTTGGTCTTCATGCTCAGTCTCCAACGGCTCTAAAACACCTGCGCACCAATCATATTGTGCCAGGTCATCAACTTTGATCAGAGCTCCAACGGCTATAAAGGACACCTGCGCACCAATCATATTGTGCCAGCTCATCGTCCTTGCTCAGAGCACCAACGGCTAGTTTTAAGCTCTCTGCTATAAATAGCCTGCTCATCTTCATTTCCAAGTTGCTTGAGTTTTTGCTTCCAAAAGAAACTTTGAAGATTTGAAGATTGCTTGCTCATTTCCAGAATTCTCAAGATCAACCTTCATACCTTCATACTCAACCAAGCCCAGATCCTATAAGCCTTATATCACCAGAATTCTTCGTGCTCTTCATCTCATAGATTCATAGAGCCCAGAATTTCTGAACACACACACACCTCTTGAAGCTTTGATTATTTCGATCATACTTCTAGAGATACACCGGTTTAGTCTAGGATTTGCTCTTCATAGATTATAGATCTTTGAGTTAGTTTGTTCTACATTGTTGTATCTTGTAACTCTCTCATATAATAAGATCTCCATTAGAAAATCCAAGACTAACCATCTTGGTAGAGGACGTAGATCTTTCATTGATCGAACCTCTCCAAATAGCTTGTTCTTTAATCTCGCTATTTACTTCCTGCTTAATCATTTCTGAATTACTGCTTTGTTTGATCTTTCAGATTGCTATACTTTGCTGCTGTGCTTGTTATTGTTTATTGCCTTAGAATTTTTTATCCAACTCTTTAAGCCAAAACTTAGCGCGTGCATTTTTATCCTTGCGCAGCTTTTTACTGCGCAGGTGCTGCTTAAAACTTCCGCTGTGCATTTCACACTCTCACTGCGCGCTATACTTAGCTTATTTGAGAACTGTGCGCATAAGCCATTGATTTGCAAAAAGGGTTTGAAAAGAATTATAAAAACGCTATTCACCCCCCCCCCTCTAGCATTTTTCATACCCTTGTTGCCCATTTGGGACCAACACGTTTCATACTTCATCTTCTTCTTTGTTCTTCTTGTTTCAATCTCCAACAATAATTAATTGTTGTTTTCAATTATATTTAATTTATAGTATAGTAAGTTTCTCTTATAAGTTGAGAGCCATAGATTTCTCTCCTCGTCGAGACCCTATGTTTATTCGTTTGTTTGTTTGTTCTTCTGATTACGATGAATCTCGTATTCTATCAGAAGGGAATGATTGTTTCTGTTCTTACTACACAAGAATGTTTTACGGATTTTTGGATGTTTGGTGGGCGTCTTTTCATCAACCCGGATTCTCAAGTCAATAATGTACTCAGCGCAAAATACTATCCGAATTGGGATTTCTCGAATGCCGTATGGAGGCAGTTTCCAAGTTGCTCTTGGAGTAGATTTCGTATGTCTCAAAATTTCAATAAAAAAAAACATTGTTGTAGTTTAAGAAATGAAACATCTACTTATATTTGGAATGAGCCTTCGATCGATGTGGAGTGCCATCTCTTTTATTGTTGTGAATGAATTCGACTTTTTGTTTGTTTCAAAAGAAAAAAGAAAAAAAAACAACACAACTAATGCGCATAATCAAGTAAATACAATTGATATATTAATTACTCCCTATGTCCCTAAATGAGTTTACATTTTAAAGAAATCTTTGTCCCAAAATGAGTGTTTTTTTTTAGCATAACTTTGTCCCTAAATATTTTTTTGTTTTGAAAATTTTTTCACCGGTCTCTTTATACGTGCAAAACTTATTGTTTGGAAAGGAGATTACAAGATTATATATGAATCTTTGCCACCAAAGTGTACAAAAAGTTGACATTTTCAGATGTCCCTTAAAATAAATTTTGGACACTTATTTAGGGATAGAGGTAGTAAAATTTATTTGTGTTAACTATTAAATTTTAGGAAAAAATGCACCAAAAGTACCTGAACTATAGAGGTTGTTTGGATTTAGTAACTTATCTCTTTTTTGACCCATGAAAAATACCTTAACTTTTTTTTGTGCAGCGGAGGTACCTATTGCTAACGCCGTCCAGTTTCTGCCGTTAAGTTATCATGTGCCGCACACATGACTAATTTTTTGAGGGTAAAATCGTAATGTCAGGTGTGAAAGAACATTTCACATACACAAAGGGGTTTAAATAAAATTTTAAATTTCAATTACCCCTTCCCCTTCCTTTTTTTTCTTTCTCTCACACACATTCACCCACCACAACTCACCTTAACCTCTGCAATTCTCATCCCCCTCCGATCTCCATTTCCGTCACCGCCCCGATGACGATTCCCCATACCCGTGTCTCAATTTTCACCGCTGGCAAATAACCCTCATCTCCCTCCCCGATTACGGTTCTCTATCTCTCCGTTCTCTCCCCCGTCTCCATCTCCGGCACACACACTCCATGGCCACCGGCTCAAATCCCGAAGATCGAGGCTTTTTTTCGTTTTAGTTTGGGTTCCAGAACAATCACGTTCTATTGATCCCCCAAAGATCGAGGCTTTTTTTCGTTTCAGTTTTCATTGATTTGTTGTAGAAGTTTTGGGTTTCGTGTGTATTTGGAGAAAGGAATATGCTAAAAAACAAATCCAAGATTTTGACACATTTTGAGAAAAGAATGTCGCTTTTCTTGTGCTAGTTTTAGTATTCGTCGGATTGAGTTTGATTTCGTTCCGTTATAGTCAATTTTGGATCTCCAGAAATTCTTGTGAATTTCGTGCCTAATAGGGGGCATTTGAGTAAATAACCAAAATGACCCGCGTACTATATGAATAACACCAATTTAACCTCCCTACTATCTAAACTACCAAATTAACCTGCGTACTATCCATGAATTAGCCAAATCGACCTAAATTGTTAACAAATGTTAACGAACGTTAGTAACTTAACAGATATTGCAAAATTGTTAACAAATGTTAACGAACGTTAGTAACTTAACAGATATTGCAACCAAAACTTTTAAATACATTAATCATAATATAAAGGGGCAAAATGTAAAAAAATATTTTACCAATACAACCCCCCCTCCTCTTTAATACTCTTATAACCCTCTCCCGAATTTAGACCTTTACCAAGAAAAAGCCCTTTCTTTCTACCTTCTCCATCCCACAGACGCACCCTCCACCCCCATCGCCGCTCCCGTCCCGTCCCACCGGCTGACAACTCTCCTTCAACATCACGCCTCCCCTCCCCTTCTCACATCCCAAATCCTCTCCCAACGATATCCATAACCATTACCTTCCATTTTTCCCTTCCCCGTTTCATTTCCCCTTCTTCTCGACAGACTGGTACTTCCAGAACCGACGACCTATGCCGAAGTCGTCGCCTTCACTCTTCGTCATCGCCGATCAAGCTTCATCATTGCCGGTTCTAGTACCCCACCCACTTCCTCTCCAACTTGGTCTCTAACTTTCTCTCTCTTCACAGGCTTGTTCCAGAATTGCTAGATCTACACAAAATTTTGACCTAAGATCAAGCCTTTTATTCTTTCTGCTCATGCAATGCTTTTGTAACTTGTTTTAGGTATTTTATTACATAGATCCATCTATCTATTTATTGATTTATTTGAATAACAAATATATTATGTAGTATCATTTGGATTGTTGGGTTCTGGTTTGGGTTATCAAAATAAGGACGGACTTGTTACAGGGAAGAGGAATGGGGTGGATGGTGTTGGTGGGTGGGGAAGAAAGGATGTCCAATTAACAAATATGTGAAAACACCATTGATGAACAACATTGATGTTTTTTATTAACTGATTTGTGTATTGGGCTTTGTTTAGTTGGATTGAATTGAAGAGAGGGTTAAGGAAGGGAATTACGAGGAATGTTCTGGAATGGTGGTGGTTTATGGAAATGATGGTGAAAGTGTTCTTACTGTGAGCGAATACTCCATCCGTCCCAAAATCAGTCTAAAAATGGTGTCTAAGAAACAAGTTTTATATTTTCATTATGATAATTATATCAACCTAAAATTATAGTTCAAATTTCCTTCGTGCTAACATGCAAAAAAGGTGGACACTTACTCTGGGACGGATGTAGTACCATTTTGGGGAGTCTCAAGGGAAGTGGGACGGACTAAAATGAAAATAAGTCTCAAGTGAGGTGGGACGGAGGGAGTATATATTAGTAAAATTAATAAGAGGAAAATAAATTATATATAATAAACTTAAGTATAAATTTAATTATTAAGAAGATGTGGTCTTTTCTAAAAATAAAAAGAAGAAGAGGGTGTCCGGTGGTGGGATGTAGTGGCGGGAGGTGATGGTGGTTTTCTTTTTTTCCTGTTTGTTTCAAATGTTCTAGATCTAGGATGAGTCTGGTATAAATTATTGGGTCTTACTTTAATTTGTATGGGGGCATTTTGAAAAATTTGGTCGAAGTATCCGTTAAGTTACTAACATTCGTTAACGTATATTAACATTTATTAACAGTTTTGGTTGATTTGGTTAATTTGTGGATATTACGCAGGTTAGTTTGGTAGTTTAGATAGTACGGAGGTTAAATTGGTGTTATTCGTATAGTACGCGGGTCATTTTGGTTGTTTACTCGGGGGCATTTCCTTTTTTTTTTTTTTTCTTCTGATCCCGCATTGTCAAAATTGGTGCCTACGCTCTTCAATTTTGTACAGATTATTAGGGTTAAAGGTGTGGGGTTGTGATTGTTGATGTATGAGGGGATATGTGCAAGGTAGAGAGAGAAAGAAGTGAGGAAATTTCAAGCTTTATTCTATAATGGAGGATTTGTTTTGGCTATGATTTTGAAGTTGTGGGAGAGAGAAATTCGATTTGTGGCGTTTATTGAAAGAGAGGTGCAAGGGGTAAGGGTTTAGATAGGGGTGGGGGTTCGGATGGGGGTGTGGATGAAAGGGGAGAGGTAGCAGCCTAGCAGGGGTTGGGATTCATTGTTAGAACTGGGAGGGGAAGGGGAAGGGGAAGGGGGTAATTGAAATTTAAAATTTTATTTAAACCCCTTTGTGTTTGTGAAATGCTCTTTCACACCTGATATTACGATTTTACCCTAAAAAAATTAGTCATGTGTGCGGCACATGATAACTTAACGGCAAAAACTGGACGGCGTTAGCAATAGGTACCTCCGCTGCACAAAAAAAAAAGTTAAGGTATTTTTCATGGGTCAAAAAAGAGATAAGTTACTAAATCCAAACAACCCCTATAGTTCAGGTACTTTTGGTGCATTTTTTCCTAAATTTTAATTGAGACTTTCTATGAAGAGAGTACTATATCATGGATAATGCTAGACTTTGAAACACTCTTTTTTTTTTTTTTTTTTTTGGAAGTAGACTTTGAAACACTCTTGATGGGGGCATTCCTAATATCCATGATAATTGTTGTGGTAAAAAGCTATTAATCCACAAATATAACATTTTCACTTTTGAATAAATTGTTAATCTAACGATGGCCTTTACAAATATTGTACATTATCTTATAACCATGCATCATCATTCGCTTGATCCGACTAAAAGTTAATGTTAGTTGGGATGAAACAGATAACATCCAACCTAATTAAACATGAGGACAATTCTCTTATTCTAATTTTTTACTTTAAATAGAAACTAAAAGACTCTTTGTTGTCATTATCTTATGTAAGCTTTGGCCTTGTTTGGTGCTTCCTTAGTCATATCCTTTATTTTTCATTATATCACCATCACCAAATACATTGTTTTCTATTGGGTTCTGATTTTGAAATTTCTTTCATTAAAATGTAGTGTGATAAACCTCATTTCAGAGAAAAAATTATTATTTTTGTCCAATTCAATGTGCACAATTTAATTTTTTTTTGTCAACTCATTTGAAATTTAACCATAATTTTATTAAAATCTAGACATCTTTATGAAATTAAAAAAAAAAATATTATTGATAGGTTTGTGAGAAGATAAGTAAACTCAAGTTGCTAGTGTTCAGTAGCTAGTGTGTGGGGATTAAGTAGTGGGTTGGGTCTCCGGGCTTTGATCATTACACGTACTTACCGATTGGAGAAAGTTTCAGATCGCATCAAACGATTATAAAAATATTTTAATTGAATTGAATCAGCTCGTAGTATTTCATATGTTTGATGATTCACCGCAATTCAGTAATTCAGACATTTGATAAGTTACCGCAATTCAGACTATTGTTCAGATTGTAATTTAGACCACATTTCAAATCGTCATTCACTATCAGATTTATTCAAAACTTTCACTGAGCGGGGAGGAAGAGAGGTATGAGAGGAAGAGATTATTGCACTATACATTATCGACTGTAGAGAGACGTTTGTTAGCTATGTGCGGCAATTAGAATAAGAAATGCTGAAATGAATACTCACTCTCGACCAACACAATGTGCACACTCTACCTTTTTTAGGGGTGTTATTGAAGTCCTAATTCCTAAACGGACAACTTCTATTATTGTTTTATGTACCTTGCCACTTGTCATAATCATACTTAGTATTGTGGGTCTCACTTACAAATTTAATCCCACTATTGTAATCAAAACCTCTTTTTTATTCCAACTCTTGTAGATATATATTCACTCGCTACTCCTTTTGTCAATAACAACTTGCATTTTTTTTTTTTTTTTGTGTCCTATTTGTACGTCTCACTTTTTTAAAATATCTATTTCTTATTCATTTTTTATTTACATTAACCCATTTGCCATACACACACTTAAATTGTAAGCCTTACTCTCAAATCATCATACTCATGACCTCACAATAGTTTCGTTTCAATTTTATCGGATGTCTCCAAAGGGTCATGACCTCACAATAGTTTTGAATATTTATACTTTCTTTAATTTCATTCACAAAGAAATTATGAGACAAATCGATTCACTCTGCGTAGATTGACTGAACGCAGAAAACCGTGAAGCACTGAGAAGATTTTTTTCTTTCCGATGAGGAAGAGAATACTGCCTACTTAGAAAGAGTACTTACTAAGATGTGACGGATGGAATACAAGTGATGGTTAGGGTGTGTCTGATAAATGTTAGTTTTTCTAATAATCCAACGGTTCGTATTGCTCAAAATACAAACATATAGTTAATATATGTAGTTTGAAGGTTTAGTGATGTAAAGGGTTGCGGCGGAATTAAAAGTAAATAGTAACCGGATAGGCAATTAATTGAATCAATGACTAATTGACCCAATTCGAATCCAACAATTAGGGTTTGGCAAGAACAACACCAAGATTGATGAGATTCTTGATTAAACGAAGGAATACATCTTCACGAAGGAATCCACTTTCAACAAGCCAATTGAATGACTTAGGGTTTACACAAGATGTGCAAAAGTTGCAATTGAATAACAAAATCAATGAATAATGTTTACGAACACTAAAACAAGTTTTATACTCCTAAAAACGAAACCAACACAATTACCAAAAATACCCAAAAAGTGCTCGACTTAACGTAAAACGAAAATTAAAAAAAATAATGTTCGGACAACCAAGCGGGCGCCTGGTGGTGATCAAGCGGGCGCCTGGTCTTGACAGAAACTTGACAAGAATTTCAGCGGCAAGTAAGCGGGTGCCTGGTGGAACCCAGGCGGGCGCTTGGTCCTCGAAGCTGCTGATCCGGGCGGGTTGCCTTCTTGGTCCGGGCGCACCTTGACTGGTCCGGCCGGGTAGCTAGTTGGGTCTGGTCGGACCTTGGCTTGATCTGGGCGTGTCTTGCTCCTTGCTCGGGTGGATTTTGCTAGGACTTCACGGTACAAACTTCTTGTTACATCATTTAGTTTATAGTTTGATATGGCGGTTCTCAAACCACCTCTGCACTAGTCGAAGCCTTCGTAAACTGCGGCCACCAGCTTTAACGAATGAGGTGGTTTCCATGAGAACAAGGGGATCCGTCTCATACATGTATGAGACGGGTCGACCCATGACCCATGGGGCATAACACGCCACGTGGCAGCCTCCCAGAGGTCCAATTTTTTTTATTTTTTTATTTTTTTTTTATTTTTATATTATTTTTTTTGGCTTTTCAGCCGTTCACCAAAAGTAATAGTTACCATAACTTAATGTAATGACTGTATACATATAAAGTAACATTGTTCATAAGATAACGTAACACCCGTTTTACAAAAACAAAAGCTCGTTTTACCCATTTTTTCAAATGTAATACTAACTATAATTACATGTAACCCAAACAATATTTAAATGTAATTATCATTTATACTGAAATGTAATAATACTTTTGCAAAAATGTAAAATATTGTGTATTTTGATTTAATTTTTTGAAAGAAAGTAACATTTGAAAAGTAACAACTCATAAATGAATGTAAATGTAACACTTTAATAAAAGAAATTATAACATATTTCTATAGATAATGTAATACTTTTACATGTAACACTAATCAAGTGTTTTTAGCTCTAAAAATGTAAATGGTTGAATTATTACTTTTTCTATACATATGTGTTACAATTATGTATAAACATTATTACATATAAGTAACATGTTCGTTACATTTTAGTTGTAATAAGTATTACTTTTGGCAAACGAAGAAAACATAGAAAAAAACACTTTTACTTTTCTGTATATATCTATTACTTTTATGTATACAAACTATTACTTTATATGAATACAGTCATTACATTAAGTTATAGTAACTATTACTTTTGACAAACCGAAAAAACCAAAAAAAAAAAAAAAGCAAAAAAAAAAAGAAAAATTTTATTTTTTTTTTTTTTTTTGGGCCTATGAGAGGCTGCAACGTGGCAGGTTCGACCCCTGGGTTCTGGAGCCGGTTCAGTGGGTCGGGCGGGCGGGTCAAAAACCGACCCGTCTCATGGATGAGACGGGTATCACCTTCCGCACGGAAGTTTTAGTCTTAACGAAATAAGTGGAGATCGATCTGCTAGAAAAATATAGCACTATACACAAACGCTCTTGTCGATTTAAAATGTTTTGATTCGGTTCACTCTATTTTTGTCGAAATAGACCCGACCACAAACCAAACTAAAGCATATGATAGCTAATTACTATGACTAAACCGACCCACTTATGATTCAAAATCGAATTAGAAGGCATGGTTTAATTTTTCTTATCTCAAACTCCATACACCCTTAAATGTTGGAGGAAGTCTTATGAAAAACGTGTTTTACTTTAAAAATTCGTAAAATGTGTTTTTCAAAGATGCTGGCGCTTGTTTTTAAAAACAAGTGGTGGCATTTCCAAGCATCGTAAATGTCAGTGTTAATATTACATAGTGCTAGTCATTTGTATTGACGTCTATAAACATTGTCGTCGGCACGTTTCATAAGTGCCAGTGTTAGTGTTTGAAAGTGTCAGCCATTACACTGCCACTAATAAACATTAATATTGGCACTTATCAAAAGTGCAGTGGTAGTGTCAATAAGTGTTAGTGTACATGGCTGACACTTTTTAACACTACCACTGACACTTACGATAAACGATAGTTATTTACAAAATGCCACAACATGTTTTAAAACAACTTCTCGTTTATTAAAAAAATGCTACCGCGTCATTTTAAAAATGTCGTTTTACCCTTACTTAAAGAAAAACACGTTTTTTCCCAAATTCTCACTAAATGTTGACATATTTAATAATGAACGATCAAACAAATCCACATTCATTAGAAATAAATAAATAATAAATCAATTGAGCACCATTACGTGAAGGATAAGAGAGTGTTAATTTATCCAGTAGGTCTTGTGAAAAACATGTTTTACCTTAAGCTTAAGGATAGGAAAAACGTGTTTTTTGCAAAGACGCTGACACTTATTTTTTAAAAACAAGTGGTGACATTTTTGTAAATACTGGCAATCATCGTAAATGCCCATTGTTAATATTACAAAAATCAAGTAATTCAAACTGGCGTTTTATAAATATGAAAATGCCGCTATTCTTAAGTGCCAGTGGTAATGTTAAAAATTGCCAGTCATTACACTGGCACTTATCAACATTGCCACTGTCACTTACCAAAAGTGTCAGTGCTTGTGTTAATAAGTGCTAGTAATGTACATGGCAGGCAATTTTTAACACTAACACTGGCACTTACGACAAGCGTCAGTTATTTAAAAAAATGTCACTTCCTGTTTTAAAACAACTTCACGTTTCTTACAAAATGTCACCGCGCCATTTTAAAACACGTTTTACGCAAACATTAAGTTTGGTATCAACATTGCCGCTGTCACTTACCAAAAGTGTCAGTGCTTATGTTAATTAGTGCTAGTAGTGTACATGGCTGTCAATTTTTAACACTAATACTGGCACTTACGACAAGCGTCAGTTATTTACAAAAATGCCACTTCCTGTTTTAAAACAACTTCGCGTTTCTTACAAAAATGTCACCGCGCCATTTTAAAACACGTTTTACGCAAACATTAAGTTTGGTAGCCTGATAGAATTAACCCGTATTAATAGTCGAAAGATTATTAATCGGGGATTAATTACACCACTTTTTTTATGGGTATATATGAAGGGGGTTAGAGAGGATAAGACTAGATAAGAAACTTATTGGAATTGTACCTAAGATTATTAATCAGATTGCATTTAGTCTACCAAACACCAAGATTATTGAATTAATAATCATATCCAGCAGTAATCAGGCTACCAAACGAGCCAAGAAAAACTCGATTTTTCCCAGTGTCTCACAAATTTATCTGATTGGCAGTTTTTAAGTTGTTAAAAAGGTGAAAAATCTTTGCTTGTCATCACAAATCTCAATTGAGTTAGTGCCTAGTATGCCTCAAAAGCAAAGGTCACTAGTACACGCACATAGCTTTTTACTAAATAAAAAGCAAATTTAATATTCTTTCATGATTATCTCAACATAAAAATTAGTATTTTATTTTACAATAACATGACAATTAGTTGATCACCACCAATGTGCTTCATACTCCCTCCGTCCCGCTCGAATTAGGATTTTTGGTCATGTAATTTATATATTGATCAACAATTTGAAGAAAACTAATTATTTTAATGAAAAACTAAAAATAGTTATTTAGTTTATTATTAATCGTGATACAATAGCAATTTTTAAATTTTTATTAGCATTATTATTTTTCTTCAAATTATTGATGAAAATATAAATTGTTTGACAAAAAATCATAATTCGAAAGGACAGAGTGAGTATACTCTTTCTAGCTTTCCAACTCCATCGGATTTTTTCGGTAGAGAAAATTTTGGGAGAAACTAGTATCTCCATAAGTTATAAAAAGTCCTGTTTTTATAGGGGTTAAAGTTTAGGGTTTAGGGTTTAAGGTTTAGGGTTTAGGCTTTTTAGGGTTTAAGAAGTGTTAAAAAACATGACTTTTTATAACTTATGGAGAAACTAGTTTTTTCCAAAACCAACTCTTTTCGGTTGGCGATGATTTAAGATTAGTATGCCACGTCATTCTTTTTAACATTGGTTGCTTTCACTCCCTAGATGCCATTGCGGAGGTAAAGCGGTATCCGGTGTTAGCTTCCCATGCGGAGGTCACAAGTTCGAATCCCGTTAGGGAGATTTGTGTTAGCATATTTACATGCCTAGTTGTAGCCTTCATGACATTTGTGCTACCCTATTATAGGCCCCGTTGTAGCCTTCATTGGCATTATCAATTAATAAAAAACCCTAGATGCCATTGCCACACAATATATGAAATTTAATCATTTGATTGGATTGTTTCTTAAATTTAATCTTGCTTATCTTGGATCACTTATCGGAAATCTTCTAAAGGTCACAATTCAAGAAAGTTAAACCATAACATGAAATATGCTGATGCGGATTTGTTGTTATGCTGCAGTGAGTGGTTTAGATCGATATTATATTTATCTTTTTGAATAACGGATATTTGTAAGATTTAGTGACGGACTTGCTTAAACAATTTAAACTTTGTTGTACACGTTTATAAAAAATAGTGATCAAGGTCATGCCAAAAACTGCGGCAACAATTTCAAATCTGAATAAGTACTCCATCGTCATGCCAAAGAGAGTCTCACAAAAATTTGGTGATCAATTTATTTGACTCAACAAAAAAATCAAGAACTTATGAAGATGAGTGGTGAAATTCTATATTTTTTATGGACAATATTCATAATTGTGTATCAAGAAAACATTAACAATTTTTAAATTGCATAAAGTAATTATCTTTTCTATAAATTGGACAAATTATAAAATAACATTTGTTTTAACGCTATCTGTGTAAATATTTCTATACAAAGAGTAACCGCCGCAGTGGATGATGTATTTGATTATTCATCTCTTTTGCTTTACACATAATCTTTGTAGATGACGAAGAATTTGACAAAGGAGATTCGATCCTTGATCCCACAGTAAATACTCCCTCCGTCCCAAAATGATTTTCACATTTGACTAATCAAACTTTTTAAGGATTTGAACACTTGATTCACTAGTCATGTATTGTTTGGGCACTTCTGAGCCTAGATTGTAGAAATGTAATTTTTTGGGACAATGAAACATGCCAAATGAGAAAATCATTTTGAGACGGAGGGAGTAATTATTTAGATGATTAGCAATTCCATGATCATCTTAGATTATTTTTTTTATTTTTTATTTTTTATTTTTGAACAAACGATCATGTTAGATTAAAACAAAGAAAGGCCTTAAATGCAAATAGAGTATAAAATGTTTCAACTTGTTGGTGCCTTGTCAGCAACACGAAATGACGAATGAGACCATCCTCTTTCTTTTTGCTTATTTTGTGCTATTTATTTCCGTTTCCAATTTATTCTTTTCACACATGGAAATTTATAAACATTTTTACTCCATTATTTTTTCCATTTTTTTAATGTAAAAACATATAAATGCCTTATCCAGTCTAAAATAACCGTGGTGGATATTATACATATAATTAACAAAGGTAATTTTTTTTTTATTATTATTATTTTCATTGACAATAATAATAATGCATTTTTTAAAAATTTGCACTTCGTTCGTCCTAAATTGAATGTCATCCATTTTGAGACCACGTTTAGGCGCATACAGACGCATATACATTTAGAGGCCTCTTCATTTAACAATATTAGTACAAAATAAAATTAAAATATTATGTTCATCAAAGATCTTCATTCATTTCGGACATTTATTTAATTAATTTTTTCAACGTGTGCTTTTAAGACACATGATAAAATTTAAATATAAAAGTAAATCTATAAAATTATAGCAATTTTACTTTAATTTTTTTTAACATATTACTAAAAGTTGCTATAAATACATATATTTATTTTCATATTTAAATTTTATCATGTGACATAAAAGCACACGTTAAAAAAACTGTTACTCCCTCCATCCCATACTAAGGTTCTTACTTTCCTTTTTCGTTTGTCCCAGACTAAGGTTCTTAGTTGCTTTATTACCTAAAATGGACCATGGGACCCACTTGTCATTCTCATAACAAAAACTTTCTACCCACTTTCTCTCTCCTACCTTCTCCTACTCCACTTTTCATACTCACAATATTTATTTTTTCTTAATCTCCGTGTAAATTAGAACTATGAACTTTAGTCCGGGACGGAGGGAGTATTTTAAAACGAAAATAGTATCATATCATTAAACCTTTTTAAATAATGCAGTTGTTTAGAGGTAGTATTTTTTTTTGGCAAACGTACTTACATATATTAACATAAAACAGTTATGTTACATAAACAGTAGCACACTGATATACAGAAACTTACGGAGATATTTTGAAGAAGTGATTTATGCTATCCGATTTTGATGCAGATTTTGCCAAAAGATCCGCCACCATATTACCTTCCCGATACGCAAAAGAACACCAAAGGCAACCAAAAGATCCCATAAGTTTCCTACAATCAGTTAGTAATGCGGACACTCCCATCGGTGCTGAGAAACCCCTACCACAGAATACTGAATATAACAATAGAATCACTCTCAATATCCAATTCAACAAATTGTAAGGTTTTTGCATAAATCAAGCCCTGATGAAAAGCCATTGCCTCAGCAACTATATTTGTTGTTTGTCCGATTGATTTGCTAAATCCTCCAACACATTGCCCTAGCTTGTTCCGAAAAACCCCTCCAATGCCCCCACTTCCCGGATTTCCACAAGATGAACCGTCAACATTAAGCTTGATTTCAGTAAACTTAGAAGGCATCCAACTAATACGAATAGAAATTTTTGGGGGAAGAAGGTTGCAATGATTTATGATAACACAACCAATATTCAGCATTTAAATAGATTAATTTATTCCTAAAAGAAAAAAAGATTTATTGGTTCATGTTGGAAAATATATTTATTTCTCAATTGCCATATTATCCAATAAGCATAAAGGGAAGAAATTAGAAAATTAGAGGTAGTATTTGACTACTTCTTAATGATTGCTACCAACGTGCTGACAGGTTGTACATAGCGTCGAGTTCACGTGACCATATCACTTTAGTAGTTTTGAATTAACTTTCTTTTTAAATGTTTTTGATTAATGAAGTCATCTTATAATTATATTAAGAGGAAGTCTTATGTGAATCGGTCTTCCTCATGAAACTGATTTTAATAAAAGAGAAAATGGGTTTGCCCCACCTGAGGCAAATCATTTACTTTTGCAACGATATCCGAGATCTGTCTCACGTGTGAAACCTTCGTTCTCACAAAAATTTTTGTCTTATGTTAATGCCTAATGAGCAACGACATTATTAATATAGTCAATAATTTTGTCCTTATATAGCAATATTATTCATCATTCTTAATTTTTGTCCCAATGTGGTACTCCCTCTGTCTCTAAATGAATGTCCATTTTGAAGATTTTTTTTGTCCCAAAATGAATGACTTTTTTGGAAAAAAAAAAAAACTGTCCCTAGACCTTCTTTTACCTAATTTTTTTTTCTCTAGTCTTTTTATACATGTAAAACCAACTATTTGGAAAGATGATATCATGATTGTATACGAATCTTTGCCACTAAATTGTATGAAACGTAGAGATTTTCTGATTTCTCAATACTTGGTTCCATGACTTATATTCTGGTTTGGAATTGGCCAATTGGGAAGTCTATTTACCATGTACTACTACTATGTATGAAATGTAAGACTTTTAAGAACAAAAACAATGCAGTTGACTTGCTATTACAATGTCAATGAGGGCCAGAAGATGTCTATTTTCTCCATTCAAAATATTTTTGGTCAAATATAACGGTTATCAAGAAATCTGAAGTATTCTTTCAGAAAAAAAATCTGAAGTATTAGTGAAGATTCTTAAAGAAAGGCAAGATCAAGCCACAGGCTGGCCATACCATTGAAGACTTTACAAAACAATGTACCACAAATGTCTGCTTTTTCCGTCTCAAAATAATTTGTATTAAATTTTCTTTTCAATGTCTCATTGATAAATCTGATTTTTTTTTTAAAATGTTCAAGCTGGGTTTCAAAAAAGTAAAATGTTCAAGTTTTATTTATTTTTTATTCAACACACCCACTTGTCATCCTCACTTTCAATCTATTATACTCACAACCACATTTTAACTATAATGTTTTTGACTATATATTCTCTTCTTAATTTTCACATCAAAAACAGATAGTCAAGTTATTTTGGGACGGAAAAACTACTCCATAAGTTGCCTTTGTTGACTAAGAATAAAATGTACTCCCTCCGTCTCAACTAAGATTCTTACTTTCTTTTTTGATTTGTCTCAGACTAAGGTTTTTAGTTGCTTTATTACCTAAAATGGATAATAAGACCCACTTGTCATTCTCACAACAAAATTTTTTTACCCACTTTTTCTCTCCTACTTTCTCATACTTCACTTTTCATACTCACAACATTTTTTTTTTAATCTCCGTGTAAAGTCAAACTAAGAACTTAATCCGGGGGGACTAAGGGAATACTACTGTTATTGGTCACTTGTTGTGGGTGTGCCAACTCGCTGCATGCCACAGAAGTTATCTCATTGGTTCAGAATTCCGATAGTGAGAGTCAACCTCAGGTCATCATTTTTCTGTTGATAAAAGGAAGCAATAGTTGGTTGGTCACGTCGATGGTAATAGCTACGAGTACTAGTAGTGAAGTTACTTACTCCCTCGTTCCTGAATTAACGTTTTTAGTTTAACTTTGTATGTAAATTAAGATAAAATAAATATTGTGTGTGTGAAAAATAAAATAGGAGAGGGAAAGTGGGTATGAAGTTTTTGTTGTGAGAATGACATATGGGTTTCATTGTTCATTTTAGGTAATAAAGTAAAGTAAGAACCTTAAATTAAATTAGAACAAATCAAAAAAGAAAGTAAGAACCTTAAAGTAGGACAAAGTGAGTAACTAATTTCCACTTCTTCGGGCAACTCCAACAATAGTACTAATACCATATGTATCAAAATCAAATTTAGCTATTAGCCACTATTCATTAGGTATCAAATTGTTATCTCCAACAATAGGTATTAAATTTATGAAATCAAAATGATTTTTGATATTCATAAATTTTATTAATGCTTTTATATTATCAGTAATTCTATAATATGACTATAATTAAATGTGAATATATTAAATAATATTTGAAACAATTATTTTTAAAATAATAATAATAATTATATTCATAACTTTATTATTCTGTACAAATTTAAATAAATTATACATTAAAATTAAATTATTATATCCAAAATTAAATATTAAATCTATAACTATTTATTTAATAATATTGTTTTTTATAAAAAACAAAGTATCACTTTATTATTTTACACAAAATGAATACTACTTATTTTTTTAATTTTTTTTTGAAAATCGTCATAATATTTGTAACCTCATGGCAGTTATTTTAAAAGGTAGGAGTAGCTCACTTGCAGCGATCGAAGCACACGTGATGGTACTAAGCAAGGTATCATATTTGATACTTTTGCTAATATCTTTTAAAAATTTGATACCTCTCATTTTAATTGTTGGAGATACTAATAATACCTTCACATGGGTATCAAATTTTGCATTTGATACACATTGTTGGAGTTGCACTTCTAAACTTCTAAATATTTTCTCCAATTGCGCAATTTTCAGAAATTGAAATGTAATCCCTCCGTCCCAAAGTGAAAAAAAAAAAAAAAAAAAAAAGTAAGTCTGTCTTAGAGTAAGTGTCCATTTTTTAATGACAAAGAATTTTTATTATTTCTCTCACTCATTTTCTTTCCTACTTTACTTTTACATTTACAACATCAATCAACTTACTATTCATTTCCTCACTTTCTCTGTCATATCTTATTTTTCATACTCACAACACTTACATCACATTCACCATTTCTTAATCCCCGTACAAATAGATGGGTTAAATTTACTATGGGACGAAGGGAGTACGTAGAATTTATGCTCTCTCTCATATATTTTTTTTTTGTTTGAAATTACACTTAAAAATTTAAGTTGCCATCCCAACAACCCCTCGTTAGTTTTCATCGAAACTTATACTGCCATTATGCACCAACGGGATACGCCGCTTCACCACTTGATCTTGATAAGATCGAGCATCGCAGACCGGACCGGACCCGGTTCAAAGCCAGTACAAGCGAGCTCGACCACATCAAACCGGATAAGCCCGCAAGCTAGTAGGCCCGAGAGATCCGGGCTTCATGATACCCATAACCGAGGTAGCTCTGCCTCCCGCTATTCGTAGGGTCCCGTGTTGATCACTCAACCACCTGCCCGGAGCCCGCAGCAGCCAGCTGTCACAAACGTACTACAGACGTTACCAGTTCGTACCTGACATACCATAACGGTTGGTGGAAGAACCATGACCCCCTGACAACACGCCACGTTCCCAGCCACTCCCCTGGCCGAACCAATGAGGACCTGCCACGTGTCCATCCGGTACAAGGGCGGTTAGTACCCTAAACCTACCTCCTCCTTCTACTCATATAAATACTCCTATCCGCCCCAAAGGGCCAGGTACGTGCTCTATCCTATTCACACACACAAGGCTTTCACAAGCTTTCTACTTAGGTTTTCCTCAGAGATCGTACTCTCACACCCGAGGGCCTAAGCCGGATTCCAACCCGGCCTTGGTCTTAACGGTGTTCTTGTTTGTGTTGTGATCAGGATCAAGAGACAGCTATATTGGAGTTCTACCTCCGTGACCCCAGAAACTTAGGGCGTCATCAGTGGTTCCGATGCCGGGAATCGAAAATCTTCCCAGTGCAATCTTCTTGCTTCGTTTGCTTTTCCAATCTAATTCGTTTCAAATCCTCATCTAGTTCTTCCGTTTTTCACGTTTCCGAAAGAGTACCCCGTCTTTTCTGCTGATTCTTGACATACGAAATCTTCGCAATGACTGGGAAAGAAGTAAACCCAAATGCTAGCCCTTCGGGACAAGTGCCCCAGGGATCAGTTTTTGCCAGGTTGGGAAATAAGACTCTTAGTGGCAACTCCTATACCCCCTCTCAAAGGGCAAGGAGAGAGGCAGATCTGAGAGATCGTATAGAAACTTCCAAAGCTCTCAAAACTCAAAAAACTCCCGTTACTCCCCTCACCCCTGATCAAATCCAAAAGAAAATCCAGATTCTCACAGATAGGCAGAACCTGGTAGAGGAAGGGCTACAGTTGAATCTAGCCCTCGAGGAGCTGTTTAATGCCGAGGCCAATGCTAGAAGCCCCCCTGAAAAATCAAAAGCCCATGATCTGACGAGCTCTAAGAGCAGGGCCAGTAGGATTGTAGGAGGAAAAAGGCGGACAATCCTCGTAGATGATGACGAGGAGAGGGGAGAGGAAGAAGGGGAGAGTGAGGAGGGAGAATCACAGCCCAGAAAGACAAGAGGCCAATCTAAAGGAAAGGCAATTGTTAAAAATGATGATATAATTACAGAAACCGTGAAAAGGGCTAAAACGGGGGACATAATGGATCAAAAGTTCCAAAGAATGATCGCGGAGCTATGGGAGTCCAAGCAAAACGTAACAAAGTGCGTTGGACCCATGGACGCTTTCGCATCATGGATCAGCGATTCCCCGATCCAAAGAGGAAAGGTGCCCACGCTAGACGCGTATGACGGCGCATCTAACTCAAAAAGCCATGTTGGGCGATTTGAAGGGCAGATGGCCCTATTCTCAACAGATGAGGCCGTAAAGTGCAAAGCCCTCGCCTCCACCTTTAAAGGGAAGGCGTTGGGGTGGTTATTGGCCCATAAACCGCGCTCTATCTGCAGCTACGAGCAATTGCGGACTTCGTTCTTGAACTCGTTCACGGGCGCGGGGGAGGCCGCAAGACCAAAATCGGACCTGTGCGGCGTTAAGCAATACCCCGGGGAAAACACAAAGGCATACATCACTCGGTTCCGGAAAATGACCGAGCAGATTGTGGATCTAACAAGGAACGACATCGAGCTATGCTTCCTAGGGGGATTAACATCCCATACTTTGAGGCAGGAGTTTGCTTGCCGAAAGCCCGAGGGGAAAGAATCGAGCCCGCTCATGACCCTCGTCATCACTTAGGCTACTCGGGAAACAATGGTGGCCGAGGTAGAGGCAGACCAAGAGGCATGCCCAACTTTAAAAGAGGCGATGACAGTGCTTTCGCCCCTTTGATCGCACCGAGAACTGAGATATTGCGGGCAGAAGCCTTGCCTCCACCACCTCCACTGGAGAGAAAGCCTTACGAGGCGAATAAAAAGAAATGGTGTGGATACCATGAAAGCCACGGGCATTCTACAGATGACTGTTTCCAGCTAAAGAAAATGATACAACAAAAGGTGGAGGCCGGGGAATTAAAGAAATGGATCACGGGGTCCGGCTGTAAAGGAGAAGCCCCGCGGGGAAATATTCAATACGTCAGAGACAATGATGCAGACGGGGAAGGACGTTACGACATCCAGTACATAGGAGAGGAAGCCCCAAGCAATACCCAGCTTTCCGCCCAGATCAGTCGACTAGAAAAAGTATTCCTGATACCCACTTATCCGCCCGAGCAAGAAGAAATGATCGGTTTCAGAAGGAGTGAATTGGCATCCACTCTTTTCCATTCAACACAACCGCTGACAATCAAAATGGCTATAGGAAGGGCGGACATCGGAAGAGTTCTCATTGATACCGGGGCTTCACGGGACATACTTTACTTCCATTGTTTAGAAGAAATGGGGATGTCCGAAGCGCACTTAACCTCATATGCGGGCTTGTTGGAAGGGTTCACGAATCATACGGTCTACGCAAAAGGGACCATTGACTTCGAAGTAACCATTGGAGAAAGGCCGTTCGAGAAAACAACCCGCGTCACGTTCATGGTGATCGATCTGAAATCCCAGTACAACGCAATCTTGGGAGTGACCACTCAGGCTGCCCTAGGGATCGTCGCATCAATCCCTCACCAGAAAATCAAGTTCAGTACCCCTGCAGGGATCGCGTGCATCGAGAATAAGCCCGAGCTCTTCCTCAAAGTAATAGAAAGGAAGAGGAAGGAAAGCACAGCAAGGCAAAGACTGGGAAGCCCGAGGGAGGCAAAAAGGGCCAAAGCAAGTGAAAAAGAGGTCGCAGGCACGGCCATGATCGGGACATTGTCTTTCCACTCCACGAGGGCAGAATTCAAGCAGAGCAGGAGAGCCCGCCGCATAGCCGCCGAAACCGAGCATGTCAATATCGTAATTGATTCACTGCCTAACCGAGAAGTCACAGATATTCGCCCTAATGACGCTTTGGAGGATGTGGTCATAAACCCGGCTTACCCCGAGAAGACAATAAAGGTCGGGCTAGAGATCCCCGCGGAGGAAAGGAAGGTGTTGATAGAATTGTTGAGAAGAAGCCTAGATGTGTTCGCCTGGACCGTAGAGGATATGGAGGGGATAAGCAGAGAGGTGATCGAACAGGAACTGAATATCGATCCCACGTTCACCCGGGTCCTCCAGAAAGAAAGATACTTTTCACCGGAGAAGAAAGCGGCGATCAAAGTCGAGGTAGATAAGCTGCAGAAAGCAGGAATCATAAGCCCGATCAAATATCCGAAGTGGTTAGCCAACGTCGTCATGGTAACCAAAGCAAATGGAAAGTGGAGAATGTGCGTGGATTTCACCGATTTGAACAAAGCCTGCCCCAAGGATTGTTACCCTCTTCCCCGGATCGATCAATTAGTAGACTCTATCGCCGGCCATAGAGTATTGAGCTTTATAGATGCATACTCGGGCTATCATCAAATCAAAATGAAGGAGGCCGATATTCCGTCATGCGCTTTCTATGCCGCGGGCAAAACCTACACGTTTAACAACATGCCGTTTGACCTGAAGAATGCGGGCGGTACATATCAAAGGATGGTAGGAATCGTCTTTGATGATCAATTAGGCCGGAACCTGGAGGCTTACATCGACGATATGGTTATCAAGACCAAGGAGACCTCTCACGACCTTGATGTGACAGAAACTTTCACCAGCCTCCGGAGAAACAATATGAAGCTTAACCCATCCAAATGCGCCTTTGGAGTAAAGGTAGGGAAGTTTTTGGGCTTCATGGTGAACCAGAGAGGGATAGAGGCAAACCTGGAGAAGATCATGGCGTTAATAAACATGCAACCCCCCAGATGTGTTAAGGAGGTACAAAAGCTGAATGGCCGCATCACGGCCTTGGGGAGGTTCATCGCCAAATCAGCAGAAAAATGCCTGTCTTTCTTTAAAACTTTGAAAGGAGGAAAAAAGGAGGGTTTTGAATGGAACGAGGACTGCCGGAATGCTTTTGAGCAAATAAAAGCTTACCTGGGAAAACCGCCGCTGTTGAGCAGTCCCGTTTTGGGTGAAGAACTCTACGTTTTCTTGGCTGCAACAAATCACGCTGTGGCTGCGGCTTTGGTAAGGGAAGAGAACGACCTCCAGAAGCCCGTGTACTATGTTTCCAAAGCACTATCCGCGGTAGAAGGGCGCTACTTGAACATTGAGAAGCTGGCTTTCGCCTTGCTTATAGCCGCTCGGAAGCTGCGGGCATACTTCATCGCCCACCCAATCACGGTTTATTCGGACACCCCGCTAAAGAAAGTGCTCCATAAGCCCGAATCCTCAGGAAGAATGCTGTCATGGTCTATAGAACTGACGGAGTTCCAAATAACTTACTCCCCGCGAAAGACCATTAAGGCACAAGCACTGGCGGACTTTGTGGCAGAAACTACGTTTAAAGTAAAGGAAAGCGAAGCGGACAAAGTCCAGCCCGATAAAGCAAAGAAAAAGCGGGGCAGGGAGGCCATGGATGCAGGGGAAAGACCGGAGAATTGTTGGTCGTTGAGACGGATCATCGGGAAAAACTGTTAGTGGCGCCGGAATCCTATTGATCGCCCCAGAAGGTCAAAGGTTTAAACGAGCCCTAAGGTTCAAGTTCGCGGTTTCCAACAATCAAGCCGAGTACGAGGCGTTGATAGCGGGCTTAGAGTTAGCCCGGGACACGAAGGTCTCTAATTTGATCGTGAAGAGCGACTCGCAACTAGTGGTAAATCAGGTTAAAGGGGAATATGAGACAAATCACCCGGTGCTGCTCAAATACAAGGAACTGGCAGCAAACCTGTTGAGGGAATTCGACTACCACGAGCTGACCCAAGTTAACCGGACTGAAAACTCCGAGGCGGACTTGCTTTCGAGAATCACAAACGAAGACATCGCAAAGCTTAGTGTGGACTGTTGGATAGAACTTACGGAGCGCCCGGCCATTGACAGGGTAGAGATCCACCAAATAGGGGAGCCCGAGAAGGATTGGGTGGACGAGATTGTGGAATACATAGAGAAGGAGATCCTTCCCAGCGATTCGGATCGAGCAAAAGTTTTGAGAAGACAAGCCGCCAGATACACGATCATTGATGGCGTACTTTATCGGAGATCCTTTACCAAACCGCTGCTGAGGTGTGTCAAGTCCGAAACAGTCACCAACTTGTTGTACGAAGTTCACGAAGGCGTGTGTGGAGGACTTCCCGGTGCCCGGACACTATCCGATAAAATCAGATTCCTCGGGTATTACTGGCCGACAATGAAAAAAGATGCAGAGGAATATGTCCGCAAATGTGATCAATGCCAGAGATTCGCCAACATACCAAGGCAGCCATCCACGGAGCAGAGCCTGGTAGTCCCAACTTGGGCATTTGATATGTGGGGGATTGATCTGATTGGGCCTTATCCCAAAGCGCCCGGCGGAGCGCAAATGGTAGTGGTCGCAGTAGATTATTTCACAAAATGGGTAGAGGCCAAGGCATTAACTAGCACGACGGAAGCAAGTATTATCAAGTTCATCCACGACCATATATTCTGTCGGTTTGGTTTGCCGCGGGCTATCGTCTCCGATCATGGACCTCAGTTCCAAAGCAAGTTTACGGCGGAATGTAAGAGACTCAACGTAGAGCATCGGCAATCCTCAGTCGCAAGACCGCAGGGAAATGGACAGGCAGAGGCTGCAAATAAGTTGCTTATGACCGCTTTGCACAAAAATTTGAAGGGAAGAAGTGGTCGCTGGATGGAGGAGCTCAGTACTGCTCTATGGGTTGTCCGAACCACAACGAGGAATTCAACGGGAGAAACCCCCTTTTCCTTGACATATGGATCAGAGGCAGTCGCGCCCGTAGAGGCAGCCCTACCCACCTACAGGGTCGCCCATTTTGACGAAACAAGGAATGAGGAAGCCCGGAGAAAAGACTTAGACCTTCTTGAAGAAAAACGGTTGGAAGCACGGGCAAAGATGGTCAATTATAAACAAAAGGCCAAAATCCATCACGACAAAAGGATGAACAAGAGGTCATTTTCCGTTGGAGACTGGGTCTTAAGAAAAGTTGAAGTCACGGGGAGACAGCCCGGGTATAACAAGCTCTCGCCCAACTGGGAAGGGCCTTATCAAATTGCCCGCATAATCAAAGAAGGGACTTACAGACTCCTCACCAAAGAAGGGAAGGACTTAAAAAACGCTTGGCACAGCGACCACTTGAAGAAGTATTACCCTTGAAGATTGTATTTCCCCCTGTCATTAGAAATCCGCCTACTTTCTATCTTATACATTGTAATTCTGATGTACGGCTCTATGAGCAGAAAAAAGATGAAAAATCAATAATACTATGTTTGTCCCATTAAAATGAAAGATCTTCATGAATCCTCTTGCTCGATGCACGGTCATACGCCCTCGAGCTAGACCGTAAGCCCGCCAAGTGAAATATCGTTGCATGAATCCTCATGCACGATGCACGGTCATACGCCCCCGAGCTAGACCGTAAGCCCGCCAAGGGAAATACCGTCGCATGAGTCCTCATGCACGATGCGCGGTTATACGCCCCCGAGCTAGACCGTAAGCCCGCCAAGGGAAATACCGTTGCATGAATTCTCATGAACGATGCGCGGTCATACGCCCTCGAGCTAGACCGAAAGCCCGCCGAGGGAAATAATAATAAGTACCAAGCAGAGGGTTGGAGAAAGAACAATAAATGCTTGGCAATTCCAAAAGCAATAAAAGACAACGAAAATAAATGTCAGGGAGATATGGGGATCAAAAGAAGAGCAATAAGATACATTACAAAACCGAATCAAAGTACAATTGAATGTTCAAGTCTGCTGATTCCAAAATTATTACAAAAAGTCCCAGGGCGCAGCCCGGTCTGATCTTCAGCTGGCCGGAGGGGGATTGATCTCCACTCCTGGAACAGAAGCAGTAGAGGCGTCAGGGCAACAGCCTAATTGAGCGGAGCCTTTGAAGCCTCGGCGAGAGCAGAGGCAAAAGTAGAGAAGGGAAGAACCATACCTTCAACAAAGGGGCCGCCAGGGCCAAAAACCTTCTCCAAAGCCGCGGCCAAAGGGACACCATTCCCGTTCGCAGGAAATCGCAGGTCATCAATGGCGGTCAATAGCTCAGGGACCGTGACCGGAAACACAGGAGGAAGTAAAGTACGAGCGGTCTCCGGGAGATCCAGCAGTTGGTCGTCCGAAAATGGCACCAGGCAATGGCCGGAAAAGCACTCCGGGTCGGAAGGCAAGATTGAACATAAAGTGGCTATTTCCTGCACCGTATACTTGCCCGTGGCAGCCAAATTCCGAGCTACGGCATGAACAACCATATTATATTGGTCCGTTAATATCACAGACTGTTCGCCGGACTCTTTGAACGCTTCTATGCTTTTCTCCCGCTCCTCCTGCAGCACCCGCTCCCGGTCAGTATCAAATCGCACCCGATCGAGCAGTTGTCCATCCAACTCATCCACCTTTGTTGACAACCTATCGATGGTCTCCTTCCCCTCATCCAAAAGCTTCTGTAATTCAGCACAGCGGGCCTCGAGACTCTGCTTCTCGGCTTCAAGGCGCTCCTTAGCTCCCCGCTCCACGGCCAAATCGTTGTTCAATTGGGAAACTTCCTTAACCCCGCCCATGACCTCCGCATCTTTCTCTTTGAGCTCGGAGCGTAAGCCCTCTGCGATTTTCGACCACTTGTTGGCTTCTTCCTTTGCCTCCATAACCTCCTTATTCTTGGTGGTAATGGTGGAAGCATCGGACTTAGCCTGGGCGCTTAAGTAGAGGAGGTCATTGGCTATCTGCAAGCAAGAAGTAAAGAAAATCAGGGAGATAACGAATGAAGGTGGGATAATTCGGTTCAGAGGCAAAAAGCGAACCTCGGTCAGGGCCAGCCCGGCGTGGCCAACTGCGGTTGCAGGATTGGAGGTAGATAGAACCCTCTGTTGGTAGTCTGGAAAGTTTAGCCGACGTAACAACCCATCACCAACGTAGGCGTTATTGCTGCGGCGGCTATGTAGGTCAAACCCAAAGAGCTCGGGAGCTCGGGCAACCTTAAGTCCAAACTCCTTTGCCCGCTCTCTATCGTCAATGAGCTCCACGGGGAAAAGAGAAGCGCACATCCCACCTCGGGCAGGGGACACCACGGCAAATTCAGCCGAAGGGGCATCGGTCCTCTGTTGTTTATCTTTGGGAGGCAAAGAAGGGTCTCTCGTTGCAGATCTTTTTCTTTGAGGCTCCGGGGTAGTTGTGCCCGCGTCAGAGGAAGACTGTGAGTGACCGGTGCAGATCAATCCTTTGCCCCTCCCAACTGCGTGACGGGGATTAGGGGGCAGGTTACGAGTCAGGGCAGGCTGTGCGAACACCGCTACCCCGGACTTATCTGTTTTGTCCGTAAGCGGGAGCCTAATGCCCGGAGCCTCGGTTTTATTGAGCTCGTCCCCTCTCCTTTTCTTCTCCCGTTCCAATTGTGCCCTTGCCGCTTGCTTCTGGGCGGCCACGCTCTTGGGAGGCATTGTATCTTCGGGACCTGAAAATCAAAAGGAATTTAGCGCCCCTTCCGGATAGCAGAAACAAAATGAGCACAGACAAAAGAAATAATAACAAAGAGAGACCGGTTAAACCAGGGTCAGAGCACGAGTCCCCGTGGTTACAGAACGAGCACTCAGAAGCAAAAACAAAAGACTGATGAACCCTCCAATCGGGATCTCTCAGCAGGGGGACCATATCAACCCTAGACCCGCGATTAGGAGTACGACTCGGGGTCACCCCAGCATAAATCAAAAGGTCCTCATCATCTATGATGGCCTGCACATCAAAGACCTGAGGGACCACGGCTTCCACTGTCCCATCCTCCCCCATGACCTTCCTTGCGTGGCGAGCAAGATAAGACTCCATGGCCTCGCTCAACTCGCGGCCCTCTTCCGGAAAGTTTTTTCGAGAAACCGAGATAGGAGATATGTTCTCAGGATGGGGAAAAGGCCAACCCAGTCGGTTCTGGATCACGAGAGGATACATTTGCCACTGGTCGTATTTGTTAGAGGCGGCAGAAAAAATCTTCTTGGAGCGCGGTTTTGTTTTCAAACTAAGGCAGCTCGCAGTTATCTGATGAGTAAAGTAAATATGGAGGGCAGACAACGAGGGCTCAAACCCGAGGACGCGGCTAACCACGATGAAATACACCAAATAGCGAATGGCATTGGGAGTCAGGTCTATAGGCAGACACTGAGCGAAGTTCATAAATTCGCAAATAAACGGGTCAAGAGGGAGGCGAAGCCCATTTTCAAACTGCACTGGATAAAAGACACAGGCTAAGTTCTCTGCGCGGACCAAAGTAGAAGTCATTTTGGAGCCTCCGGTAGGCGATGCGTACTCACCTAGACCACTCACAAGATAAACCTTTGGGTCGACATGATACTGAGACCGGAACTCATCGTCAGAATCACCCTCGCCCTCATCCGGTAAGGCCGCACCTGTGGTAGACGCTCCCATCTGACTGACCGCACGGTTGTCCGGCCCCTCAGGGAAAGAACTCACTATCTTGACCGGCGAGCGCCTCAAACTCAACTTTCGGGCAGCATCAGGGGCCAGCCTCTCATCTGACCCGCGAGAGTCCGTGGGAGTCCCGGAAGATACGGGCTCGTCGATAAGCCCGCGACCAATGTTGATCTCCTCCCCGGCATCCGAAGCGTGATATTCCAGCAAGAAACTGTCACCTTCAACGATCGGTTCCAATTCCTCGTCCCCGCTAGACAGTTCCACAACGCCCGGGGCCGCCGGGATATCCTGCGATTGCTCGGTACTGAACAAGTCATCATTCAAAGGAGTATCCATCCAAGTCAAGGGATTCGGACCAGTCGAGGACACACGGTCTCCGCCCTGCCTCACTAATCGCCTAGCGTTCCCGGCCATATCTACATTATCAGGGAATCGAGTTAAAACGGCCCTAACAAAAGTGCCCAGTTGCTCCTCACCCCCCAGAACTCTCATCCTCCCTGAGTCATAATGAACCCGAGGACCTGTTTCCCACAGCAGGGGTAGAATCCAGGGATCCCAATTATAGACTACTCCTATGGTCTTGAAGGCATCCAAAGAAAGCCTTTTCCAGGCATTTATCAGATATCGATAAATCCCTCCCGTTCGTCGACAACAACCAAAAAGGTCAGGACGGAGATTGCGCCCCAGGTCCAGTTCGTCCATTATCCCTGTTAGAAAGAAATAAATGGACCCGAAATTTCTGAGAAAGGCAAGGACCCGAGGCTCCAGAGAAAGGGGCTAGGTATTTAATAAAAAACCTAAGGACTCTCTCCCCGAATCCGAAAAACTGGTGCTAAGGGGCTTACCCCAAAAAGACAATAAGGAGGGCCTCTAAATACCCAGGACGAACGAACCAAGAAATAAACAACGAGCAAAAGAAAATAGAAGCACTACCTGAATGAATGGCGAAAGTGTTTGAACGAAGCCAGTTAGGGTTATTTATACCCCCAATACGGGTCGGGTCTTGTCCCAGATCCGGTTTTGAACCGGCATACGACCCGAAAATGAAGAGGCGGGAACCAGCTTTATCGAACTCCAATGACGGTTCGCATTTAATGAGCGTGCTCCTTGTCATATCAAGGACCTGACAGCTACGTCACTAGCCTGACTCGTGGGGCCCACTGTCCTGTCGTCAACCACCATTGTAAGACTCCCGTCCCATTATATTCCGTGCCCGTATTTACTGCAGTTTGCCCGGGCCGAGACATAGAAGTGTAACTCCTCGCGCCGCTCATAAATAAGCTGACCCTCGGAGTTAGGGGCCACTGATAAGATCGAGCATCGCAGACCGGACCGGACCCGGTTCAAAGCCAGTACAAGCGAGCTCGACCACATCAAACCGGATAAGCCCGCAAGCTAGTAGGCCCGAGAGATCCGGGCTTCATGATACCCATAACCGAGGTAGCTCTGCCTCCCGCTATTCGTAGGGTCCCGTGTTGATCACTCAACCACCTGCCCGGAGCCCGCAGCAGCCAGCTGTCACAAACGTACTACAGACGTTACCAGTTCGTACCTGACATACCATAACGGTTGGTGGAAGAACCATGACCCCCTGACAACACGCCACGTTCCCAGCCACTCCCCTGGCCGAACCAATGAGGACCTGCCACGTGTCCATCCGGTACAAGAGCGGTTAGTACCCTAAACCTACCTCCTCCTTCTACTCATATAAATACTCCTATCCGCCCCAAAGGGCCAGGTACGTGCTCTATCCTATTCACACACACAAGGCTTTCACAAGCTTTCTACTTAGGTTTTCCTCAGAGATCTTACTCTCACACCCGAGGGCCTAAGCCGGATTCCAACCCGGCCTTGGTCTTAACGGTGTTCTTGTTTGTGTTGTGATCAGGATCAAGAGACAGCTATATTGGAGTTCTACCTCCGTGACCCCAGAAACTTAGGGCGTCATCAGATCTCACGGTTATCAGTAAAAACTTTTGACATAAGATACGCAAGGACCTCCATTCACCATACATGAAATTCACCATGTTTGATCCATCCACCAACCATGAATCTGATATCATTTATTAGAACCTTGACTTCCAACCACTCTTCACGTTAATATGAAATTGTCTGTTTGACTCAAACCCGCATAATTATAAACATTCTTGTTTGGGGATAAAAAACTGCCTTGTATCAACATCTTGAAGACTTCAACTTGCCTCGTCATCCAGCAACCTGAACATAATGGCACGTTTATTTTTTGCAGGTATAATTGTTCCTGTTTTTAGGTAACAATCACACAGATCACGATCAAAGGCGTGGCTTAATGGAAGACCCAGTCAAAACTTTATCAACGGCAAAGGGATGAAGCTAAACAAACTCCCCGAGATTCTTGGCATTATTAGTTTGTTTATGGATAAAACTTTCATTATAAATAGCTTTACACCATTTGTAATGCACACGCGCACTTTTACTGATTTACTTACTTCTTGTTCTTGATCATCACATTGTCCATCACCATTGCTAATAAAATTCCATCTTTGAGGTTTTATGCCGGCGAACAAGTTGTTCAAGGGCTTTCCTCGTTAATTATTGTGTCTATCTATTCTTGAATCTTTTACTATTTTATTCTATTGTACCCAATTTCATTTCTAAAAGTTAGATTGCAAAATTTGACCAAAACAATTTGGCGCCATTTGTGGGAAGTTTGGTCTTATAATTGTTAAAAGGAATTCACGATGTCAACCGCAATGTCTTCAGCCATGACTTCAGTTGGTTTGAGATCGACAGTGGAGACAATCCCTATCTCATCAGGAGTGGTATCTCCAACTCAGAGCATTGATGGTGTCTCAAGGCAAATCCAGATTCAAGATGGATCATCCACTCCCGCAAATCAGGAGATCCCTATCGACATCGCTTCCAACTTGATCTTCATGCTGCGTGAAGTGAGGAACCAGATCCAAGTTCAGAATGATACCTCCACATTGCTGATGAATCAGGTCTCTAGGTTGCAGCGTGAGGTGACTTCTCTTCAAGGTGGAACATCGGCGGTACAGCAGACCAGCTTGCCTAGCATCTTTCAGTCTGTTGCTCCAAATCAGCCTTTCAACCTGTACTCTCCATATCAACCCAGAAGGCTTACTTTTGGGAGTGACATTGCTGGATCGTCAGGATTTAGTGGGTTCACGCCAACTACCAATCTGACCACCAACAACACGATGTTGAATACTGAAACTGTTGCTCCAACTTCAACAACATTTGTGACTCCTACAACAGTAGCAACATGGAGTTTTAACCCTCAATTTGATTTCAATCATCTTAATAATTATCATTCTGCTGCTGTTAACAATGATGCAGGTATCCTACTTAGCAGACAAATGCAGGAGCTGAAAGAACTAGTCATGAGTATTCCAGGGATGACTATGCTACACAACCAGGCTTCTCCAACATGTTACAACGAATCCCTCTTCGCTCCAGCCATAGCCAACGTGGTCATACCAAGGAAGTTCAGTCAACCTCACATGAAGCAATATGATGGGACAACAGATCCAGCTGAACATGTTGCATTGTATCAGGAGAAGATGGATGTGGTCCACATCCCACCTCAGTTCAAGGAAGCATGCTTTTGCAGGGGTTTTGGTTCAACTCTTACAGGAGCAGCTTTGAGATAGCTCATTAGCCAGCCTTTGGGTTCCATTGAATCATATGCTCAACTTATCAACCTGTTCACTAATCAGTTTTCATGAAACGGGGTGTTTGAAAAGTTGATAAGTGATCTTTACGGGGTGGTCCAGTAACCTGATGAACTACTCAAAGACTACCTGAGCAGGTTCAATAGGGAAGCGGTGAACATCTCCAACTTGGATACTGTAACTGCAATTGAAGCCTTTAGGATGGGACTCAAGAAGGACTCTCCGTAATATGATGACTTAGTCATGATGCCATGCAGAAGGTTAGACGAGATCAGAACCAAAGCCTTCAAATTCATCAGACTGGAAGAAGACAAGTAGCTCCAGGACAAAGCAGTCAAGAAGAATGCAACTTCAGAGTATTCCAGTGGCAGAACAGACTCATCCCATTCTGGTGGCAAGATGGAAACATCTCATGCCAGATCTAATAAGGGCAAACCCTACTCTAAACCCGACTCTTCTAGAATTCATGTTGTAGATGATAATGATGAGGATGATGATTCTTCATATCCTAGAATTGATGACTATTGTTTCTCCTTTGATATTGCAGGATTGATCAATTGTTTCTCCTTTGATATTGCAGGATTGATCAATGCCATGGACAACCTGGGTGAGAAAGCAAGATGGCCCAAGAAGGAAGATAAACCATCAATCTGGAAAGACAAGTCCAAGTGGTGCGCCAATCATGAAGACTTTGGGCACACTACAAAGAATTGTATTGCACTCAGGAAGGAGATCAACACTTGTTGTCCAAAGGCCTCCTCAAAGAATTACTTGGTAGAAGGCGTGGACGCACTGAAGATCGTGCAGACAACTAGGAGAAACAAGCTGAGAATCCACCACCTCATCCACCCCCAACCAGAGTGGTCAACATGATTAGTGGCGGCTCAGATATCTGTGGAACAACCTATTCAGCTGCAAAGCGTCGTGCTGCGGATGCAAAGGAGGACAGGTCCTATTTGCCTTCAAGATCTGTCAACAAGGTGAAGGGGCAGGAGATCTCTTTTGATGAGGATGATAGGGTCAGCATCCAGGATCCACATCATGATGCTTTGGTTATGAGCCTTCAGGTTGCCAACTGTTTGGTGAGGCGCATCTTGATCGATAATGGAAGTTCAGTTAACATTGTGACAACTGATGGTTTGAAAGGAATAGGGATCCCACTTAAGAATGTGACTAAGAGTTCGTTTGTCTTGGTTGGATTCAGTGGTGAGACAAAGCATACTTTTAGGGAGATTACTTTTCCAGCATATGTTGAAGGGATTAACTCCATGGAAAAGTTCTGTGTTATAGAATGTCAGTCGTCTTACAACATCATCCTGGGTAGGCCTTGGATCCATAATGTAAAGGTTGTACCGTCAACTTACCATCAGTGCCTCAAGTTGCCAACACCTTGGGGAGTAGTCAGGAGATCAGCAGACTGCTAAGGAGTGTTACAAGGTGTCCATGAAGGCAACAAGCAGTCCTAGGCAGGCATAGCAATTACATCGAAAGGCTCGGGATGTACTTGAAGCTGCAGAGTTTGATATTAAGGAGGTGCAGCTTGACCCTTCTAATCCCGATGTCAAAGTTCTTATAGGTGTAGACTTACCTCCTAACATAGAAGAAAAAATCATTGAGTTTCTGAGGAGCAGGTTGAAATGCTTTGCTTGGAAGCATGAAGACATGACTGGAATCAGCAAAGATGTTATTACTCACAAGTTGAATATTGACCCAAATGCCAAGCCTATCCACCAGAAGCGTAGGAAGTTTGCTCATGAGCGCAACAAGATCATTAGAGAAGAGGTTGAAAGGCTGTTAAAGTCCAAGATGATCAGGAAGGTTGACTACCCTAGATGGTTGGCCAATGTGGTGGTTGTTGAGAAGAAGAATGGCAAATGGCGAGTCTGTGTGGACTTTACAGACTTGAACAAGGCGTGCCCTAAGGATCCGTTTCCCTTGCCTCATATTGACTCCCTAGTTGATGCAACAGCTGGCCATGAGGTCTTGACATTTATGATGCTTCTTCAGGATTTCAACAGATTCAGATGGAACCTTCAGATTAGGAAGACACGGCGTTCATTACTCCAGATGGTATCTATTGCTTTATTGCAATGCCTTTTGGATTGAGGAATGCAGGGGCAACCTACCAGAGATTAGTCAACATGATGTTCAAGAATCAGCTTGGAAAGATTATGGAAGTGTACATCGATGATATGGTGGTAAAATCTAAGTGCATTGAAGATCATGCTCGAGATCTAAAGGAGGCTTTCGACATCTTGGAGGCGTTCAACATGAAACTGAATCCATCAAAATGCAACTTTGGTGTTAAGGCTGGGAAGTTCCTCGGCTATATGGTGACCAAGAGGGGCATTGAAGCAAGTCCAGAACAGATCAAAGCCATTATCAACTTAGAGTCTCCAAAGAGTATTAAAGAAGTGCAAAGGCTCACAGGCAAAGTTGCTGCCCTAACCAGATTCATCTCCAAGTCGTCTGACAGATGCAAGTTATTCTATGACGTGCTAAGGAAAAAAAATTGTTCCAGTGGACGGAAGATCATGAGGCAGCCTTCAACCAGCTTAAAGATTATCTTGCAACTCCACCTCTACTTTCCAAACCAGAGACAGGTGAATCTTTGTACCTGTATCTCTCAGTTTTAGAAAATGCAGTCAACGCAGTCTTGGCAAGAGAGCAAGATGGTATACAACTTCCTGTTTATTATGTAAGTAAATCTTTTTTAGATGCGGAAACCAGGTACTCCCATCTTGAGAAACTTATTCTTGCTTTGATAACTGCTTCTATTAAGTTGCGCCATTATTTTGATGTTCATCCTATTATTGTGAGGACTAACTATCCTGTCAGGAACGTGTTGAGAAAACCTGAGATGTCAGGCAGGATGGCGAAATGGTATGTGCAACTTAGTACATATGATATCCAGTATGAGGCAAGGATTGCGATCATGTCACAAGCCCTAGCTGACTTTGTGGCAGATTTCAGTCCCAACCTCCAACCTGAAGTTGAACTCGAAGTCCAACAACTTGAAGGTTCAAACTCTCCTAGATTCTGGATACTTTATACAGATGGAGCATCAAATGCAATGGGCACAGGTTTGGGCATAGTCTTGAGATCACCCCAATGAGAACTGATTCCTCAAGCCGTGGCTTGCAAGTTCAAGGCGACAAATAATGAGGCTGAGTATGAGGCCCTCATCATGGGTTTGGTTATTGATTTAAATCTAAATGTTAAATTCCTCAATATTTATAGTGATTCCTTGTTTTTGGTTAACCACTTCAATGGATCTTATACAGCTAAGCACAACAGGATGTCAAGTTATTTGCAGCATGTTAAATCGTTGGCTGGACAATTTGATGAATTTACTATCCAACAAATCCCAAGGGAAGAAAATGCTGAAGCTGACGCGTTGGCCAACTTAGGATCAAGTTGCAGGAGCATGTTGAACAATGCCATACCTATAATCCACATCCTGCATCCTACAATAGATCAACCTGAAACAAATCAAGTTGATGACCAACCTGATACATCGACTAGCTACTCGAATGAAGAGACATCTTGGACACTGCCCATAATAAAATTTCTGCAGGATGGAACAGTGCCACAAGGTGTCAAAAATACAAAAGCTTTCAGGATAAAGGTATCAAGATTTATATTAATTGATAATATACTGTTTCATAAGTCATTTACAGGTTTGTACATGAGGTGCCTAGAGCCCCAACAAGCTGAACAAGTTTTAAGCGGGCTACATGATGGTGAATGTGGCAATCATTTTGGGGGCAAGTCGCTGTCTTCCAAGGCATTGAGAACAGGGTACTATTGGTTAACTATGCGCCAGGATGCAATTAAATATGTTCAAAAATGTGGTGTTTGTCAGAGACATAGCAACATCCTACACCAACCTGCCGAGCCTCTTCATCCTATACTATCACCTTGGCCCTTCATGCAGTGGGGAATGGATATTGTTGGAAAGTTTCCTAAGGCACCTGGGGGGAAAAGTGTTTATGTTAGCTATGACTGACTACTTCTCAAAATGGATAGAAGCTGAAGCCTTTGTTCAAGTTAGAGATAAAGACGTGATTTAATTCTTGAAAAGAAATATCATCAGCAGGTTTGGAGTCCCTTCAGAAATAATTTGTGGTAATGGTTCCCAGTTCATCAGCAAGAAGACTCAGGATTTCTGTACAAGATGGGGAATCAAGTTGATCACGTATACACTAGTGCATCCTCAAGCTAATGGTCAAGCAGAATCAAGCAACAAGTTGATCGTGAACAACCTAAAGAAACGTCTTGATCAAAAGAAAGGAAGATGGGCTGAAGAATTTCCACTGGTGTTATGGGCAGATAGGACAACTCCCAAGAATGTAACCGGCCAAACTCCTTTCTCCTTGGTTTATGAAACTGAAGCTGTAATTCCAGTGGAATTTTCCATCCCAACGAAAAGATATGGCTTAATAACTCCAGAGGACAACCAGATTATACTTGAAAAAGATCTTGATACTATTGATGAACTTAGAGATTTAGCTAAAATCAAGATGGCAGTCTATCAGCAGAGAATTGCCAAGTCTTACAACAAGAATGTGGGCATTAGAAGATTTCAAGTTGGAGACATGGTGCTCAGATTTTTTTTTCAAAACACAAGGGAACTGAATGCAGGCAAACTTGCAGCCAAATGGGAAGGGCCCTACCTAGTTGATGCGGAAGCTGGTAAGGGTGCATATTGGCTCTCCACCTTAGATGGCACAAGGATGCCAAGAAGTTGGAATGAAATCAATCTTAAAGCATACTATATGTAAGTTGTAGCATCGGAGGGGTGTTAGCCAAGCTAACACCCATCCCTAACATTTTTTTGTTTTGCAAGGCAATGCAAAGTTCCAACTTAGGCCAACATGTCCAACATGTTCAAACAATCCGCAGGGTTAACAATTCAGTTGTTCAAGATGGTAGCAGTCAACTTGCTGACAAAATAACTGGATGAAAGTTGTACCTGTTCAAATGATCAAGTAATCACTTGGATGTTGAATTTCATGCATCTTTTTCCAAAATTTGTACTCAAGTTTTAAAGGTTTTCACCTTTCAAAGGTTTAAAGATTATACATCTTTCTTAAGTTTAAGGTTCATACACCTTCGCCCGTGCGCACGTTTTTCACATTTGTTTAAGTTGTAAGTTGGCCAGTGTATTTATTACATATTGATTACCATCTTGCACTTAACAATTTGTGAACTCAAGCTATTTTACAACTGGTTGTAGCATAAACATGTTACCAAAGACAAAGGTTTAAAGATCAGAACATCTTTCCATTCATACTGATAGCATAATTTTGCTACTTTCTAAACCGCCACTTTTCAAAAGCATACCGTTGATACAACTCTTACTGGTAGCATTTCTAATCTACTTCTAATCCATTTACATAAACTTTTTCAAGGTGCAACATCACCTTTAAAAACCATCAGTTTCTACAACCAAAATACCAAAAGTTCAAACATACTGAACTATTCTAACATAAACATCCAAAAGATCCGACCCATGCTGTCACAAGACATGAGTGGACCAAAGTGCAACTTGAAACCAAATTACATCCTAAGGTCATCTAATTGTCTCCGAGGACATTTGCCTCGTTTCAAAAACTTAAAAACTTAAAACAAATTGTTTTGAGAACTAACATCTTGCAGGAATTACGAAACCACTTACCTCTCAAGCACCCACTTCTTAAGCCTCTTGATTATCACCCACTTGCTCAACAGCAACAACATCCTGAGTCTTGGAATTAACCTCTCCAACTTCTTCATCTTTAATCCTTTTCAAGGAAGCTTGCTCGTCATCAAGGTTCCATTCTGTATGTTCTCCATCCTGATACTCTTCAATCATTTGAATTCTGGCCTCGAACACCATCTTGCCCGCTTCCCTGGTCAACCTTTCTTCTAGGGCCTCCATTCCTTCTCTGTTCAGCTTGTTCATTTCAGCTACTCTCATCACCCATTATCTGATTTCTTCTTCCTTCTTCTTGAACTCCTCATCCATAGCAGCAATTTTAGAATCTCTCTCTCCTTGCACTTCTAGCAGCTTTTCCTCAGCATCAAGTTTAGCCTGGTAGGACACCTCTGCCTTTCCCCTCCAAAGTTGAACCTCACTAGCCAGCATATTCGTAGCATCCTGAACCTACAGTTTGCCAGATAAAATATTCAACACATGCATTGAGTAATAGAACTTTTTGCATGAATAAGAAAACCAGATTTACCTTTTTTACTAGTTTTTTCTCAAAAGGTTCCGAGGCGTCCAGGTCAACAAGTTCAGCCTTTCTCTTTTTTAAAGCCACTATGTCCCCAATCACCAACTTTGGTTTAGAACCCTCAGGCTTGGGGATAGCAGACTTCGTATCTTCACCTTTTGGCTTCTTGAACCTGGCAATCAGATTACTAACACCACCTAAGCTCACTTGTGAAGGAGTAGCTACAATAAATGTACAGCACACGATTGGTATGGATAACTTATTCCAGCACAAATAAAGGAAAGAATAAAGGTCTTACCAGACGACATCCCTGGATCAACTTGTAGAGTCTTACAGGAACTTTTCTCTTCTTCAACTTCCCCTTGATCAGCCAACGAAACTGGACGTATGAATCTACGCTTTTTGGGAGACAATCCACAAATGGCTTCAACCACAGTCAAGGTATCCTTGCGCCTAGGGAACAACTCGTCCAACTTTGAAACTGCAGAATAAAATCAAGCTGTCAAAACTCAATACCAATCCTGAAACCTGCAAAATCAGAAACACATTATAACCCTACCTTCCTCCATCCAGAACGAGTTAAAACTTTTAACACCCTCCAGACTGGACCTCTTCACATAGAGAAATATATTCTTCCACTTTCTATCCTTATCAGTTGATTCAGTGACTAAACTATTAGCCTTAGTCTTAACCCTAAAACCAAACCTTTTGCTTCCATGAGCCCTCAAGTCATAGCAAAATCCTTATTCCTCCAAATCAACCTTTAGACCCGTATCAGCACTCAACGTTTCCAGAGTTACCATATTCCTCCATCCCACTGGCATCAACTGGGTAAAATCCAAACCAGTAATTTCGAAAAATCGAGTTATAGAAGGGGGGAAAAGGGAATGTGAGACCAATAAAAAATGGATACTCCAAGAACCCAATCCACTCTTTAGAAACACAATCAGAAGTCATAAGGGCGTTGGGCTCTAGAAATTCAGCATCTTTTGGAAAATACTTATTCAAATCTTCAACATCGACAGGCGTAATTTCATATCTTTCATCATCAGGGTGGTCTAGTAACCCTAAGCAAGTAAAACCCACAGGAAAACAACCCGCCATCCTAAACAAAAATACGAGAATTTGAGAAGAGATAGAAAGAAACTCACCGCAGAGAACCGATGAAGAAACTGGAAAACCTTGTGAACCCTTTTCTTTACAAGAGGAAGAGTTAAGAGGGCGTCCCCTTTAAATAAACTTGACGGTTATAGACCCCTACAAGGAGTTGAAGACCTATTAATCTATGGAACTGCCTCGTCCCATCACTCTATTCGACACAAGGGTGGTTGCCAGCGGTTTTATGATTTTTGACTTTAAATCTTCCCCTTTCTTTATTTTTTAATTCAAAAATCAGGGGCAATTGTTTGGGGATAAAAAACTGCCTTGTATCAACATCTTGAAGACTTCAAATTGCCTCGTCATCCAGCAGCCTGAACATAATGGCACGTTTATCTTTTGCAGGTATAATTGTTCCTGTTTTTTAGGTAACGATCACACAGATCACGATCAAAGGCGTGGCTTAATGGAAGACCCAGTCAAAACTTTATCAACGGCAAAGGGATGAAGCTAAACAAACTCCCCGAGATTCTTGGCATTATTAGTTGGTTTATGGATAAAACTTTCATTATAAATAGCTTTACACCATTTGTAATGCACACGCGCACCTTTACTGATTTACTTACTTCTTGTTCTTGATCATCACATTGTCCATCACCATTGCTAATAAAATTCTATCATTGAGGTTTTATGCCGGCGAACAAGTTGTTCAAGGGCTTTCCTAGTTAATTATTGTGTCTATCTATTCTTGAATCCTTTACAATTTCATTCCATTGTACCCAATTTCATTTCTAAAAGTTAGATTGCAAAATTTGACCAAAACAATTCTATAGCCGTCTCATAATAAATAATAAGGGAAACAAACTTGGACATGCACGGAAATTAAGGAGCGAGAATATAGATTAAAAGAATAGTAGTGGAGTAAATGTTGTGAGCGTGAAAAGTGGAGTAAAAGAGGGTAATGGAGAGGGAATAGTGAGTTGATAGTTGTTGTGAGTATGACAAATTGATTACAATGAATAAAGAAGTCATTTAAAAAATTTATTTTGAGTAATTCTCCCTCCGTCCCATAACTATGTGGACAAATTTCCATTTTGAGCGTCTCATTCATAAGTTACACTTTCTTAAAATGGTAACGAATCTTTACTATTCATCCCACTCATTCTCTCTCCTACTTTACTTTTATACTCACAACACCAATCAAACTACTATTCCCTATCCCACTTTCTCTCTCATACTTCAATTTTCACACTCACAATAACTACCCACTATTATTCATCCCTTAATTTTCGTGCAAAACATATTTTGTCCACATAATTATGGGACGAAGGGAGTATGACTTATCAATGAGACAACTAAAATTGCTTCAAAATAAAAATAAAAATGGGACAACTAAAAGAAAATTACATATTATTATTATGAAGCGGAGCGAGTATGCATTTCTCAAATTGTCATATTTATATGACTTACTCTATACAATAATAAAAGAGTAGTATATGGGAAATATTTCCAGAAACTAAAATCCAGACTTAAAATTATTTGGTCCAGCTTGAAAGAATATGATCCGTGATCTCTTTCTTATATACAATGTACAAAGATCAATTACTTGCTCCCTAATTCTAGGATCTATCTAATTAATGGATAAAATCCTCATGTAATAAAAACCTTGCAAGTGTACAAGTGCCGAAGCAGCAGTATATAAAAGTAAGGGTCGAACTACAGAGACTCGTGGATAAACAAGTTGATTTAATTAATGTATAGAGTAACCAAAAGGGGGGGTTTTGATTTGATTGATTTAAACTAATTACCTACTAAACAATAAAAATAAAATAAAGACTTAAAATCGCAAATTCAAGCAAAGACTGCACTCAAGAAAAACAAACAGTTCACGGATTTGCGATCACAATTACACTCTCTTTATACTACTTTGATGATGACATACTAATCTTGATTTTAGGGTTCATTCACTTATTTAAGAATTGGAACGGTTAGGTGACCGGATTGCAATTCTATTATCCTATGTAAATTAATTCTTCCGCAAGGTCCAATTAAAACACACAGAATTTATTAAGATCTTAAGAATATGAAAACCTAGTTTGTCTCTTTTTCCGCAAGGTCCAAGATCCAAACTATTCAACACAACAATGGCTATGTCTAACTCTCCACGCAAGTGCAAGAGATTAAACCCTAATAGTTAAAGAGCCAAAAATATCTATCTATATAATTGAAACTCAAAAACGGAATTAAAATTATTGTGTTAAACTAAAACATTGATTAGCATCTCATAGCACAAAGATCATGTAATTGATCACATCCAATCCGCAAACCAAAGAAATTAGCTACTCATACCCATAGCATAAATCACAAGATCATAAATAAAATTCATAAACCTGGATTAATACGCTTGAAGATGAAAGATCCCAAACTCTTGATTACACTTGAAAACTTGAATAAAACCTAAAAGAAAGCATAAAAAAATTGTTCTGAAAACCTAATTCCTTTTATTCATGAGAGAGGAGTCCAAAATAGGGAAGGAATTAACTAAATAGTAGAAAATAATAAAATCCCGAAATTCCTGGCGAGGGTAGCAGGCGGGCGCCTGGGGTCATGCAAGCGGGCGCTCCAGTGGCCAGTACGTTGGGCCGTTTTGCTACTTTAATTCACGCGGGCGCTTGCAGATAGGCACGCGGCCGCTTGAGCGAGCGGACGCCTGACTTGCTTTTCCAGTCTTCTTCTTCTTTTCCTGCTTGGCTTTGACTGCTGACTGCTGACTTGGACAGTTGACTTTTGACTTGGACTTTGACTTAAGCAATCATGGTCTTCAACACTAAAGCACTAGGACTTTGCAATTACAAAAAAAAATAACACTGGAAAGAGTCTCAAAATGCACAAATTCTCACAAAGTTCCTCAAATACAAATAGACCAAAAATTACATTAAACTATTCTAAATTACATCAAAAGTCCATAAAAATAATATGAAAATGTAGAGATAATATATGATAAAATCGATCCATCACTAATATAGTGCTATTCTATACAAATACTAATAGATTACAACCATATATAAAAGATATGTACATATACGAAATATCACTGTGATATAGAAATATATTCTAACACTACCCCACAGTCGAAACGGGAGGGGAACGTACGCTAACACCGTTGCGAAAATCTTCAAATAATATCAAAGGTAGTCCCTTAGTAAAGATGTCCGCAATCTGATGACGGGACGGAACATGTAACACCTGGACTTGCCCTTTGGCAACTTCTAACACAGCTCTTGGTGTGGTCCTAGCCCTAGTACGATAAGCATTTGAACGGGTCTCACTCTCACACTCTAATTTAGCTTGACTTGGTCTAATATTTTCAAGTTAGTCCCCTTTTTATTTGTTGGCCACATGTCAACAATGAATACTTTGACAATTTTAAAAGATGGTCTAACATTAATTTTAGTTGCTCTGAATTTTATTTTATTTTTTCATTTTGACGCACGAAACAATTTAAGTGAAGAACTATTTTCACGAGATTTTTTTAGAAGAATTCTAAAACGGCTTAATTAAATTTAAGAAATAACAATTTATTGATAAGCTGTCGTGAACTTTGACCTAGTATTTATTGTATAAAACAATTAAAACCCCAAAGGAAGAATAAATCTAAAATTACGAAATTGCCACAAACATACCACAACTTTTTTAAGGGCAAAAAACATATCAACTTTTTTAAGGGCCAAAAACACTATGTTTTTTGCCTTACAAAGATGGCATCACAGGGTAATCCCTAGTGTGCTTTGAAGATCTCGTCAATGCGGTCGTTTTGATTACTTGTGTGTTTCGTAACTTGTCTGAACACGAAAATTATGACAATTTGAAGTTTTGTCGACAAAAACTAAACTCAAACAACTAAAACAAATTCAAAACTTACACTTGGCTGTTGGCACCTTTTTTCACTTCATATTTTCACGAATTTTCTAGAAATATTTAATTTGATCATAAATAAGTCTTACTACCCGTTCTACGTAACATCTATAAGTACCAGCATTGTTATTGGTCAAAACCTCCAATTGATAATATCTTATCTAGTTGTTATGTCAATGGTTTATGTTTTACATTGCTTAGCGTTTTAAAATGTGCTTAATCTGCAATCTTCAGTTAAACCTTGGGTGGATAATTATCCCCCAAAGTGAATTTGTTCATTTTAATTACTAATTTTTTTTACCAATATTCTTTGAATCAATGGACTATTGAAGACTCTCATTCTGACATTGTTGCGCATAATTAACGAATTTTTAATCTTTATCGTCTCTTTCGGCTATTTGTAAAATCAACTGAGTCAACATTTTTTTTTTTTTTTTTGTGTCTGTCACTTGTACCAAAATTATACTCCCTAGACTCTTAGCCAGTGAGGCTCACTGGCTCACTACCCTACCTGTCGATACTCCAACTGAGGACCCATCTCATACAGTTTTATTAAAAACATGTTTTACATTAAGAGATGAAAAAATGGATTTTCAGTAAGAGATCAAAAACATATTTTACACTAAATCGAGCATAAACCAGGTTTTTCACGAGAGTTTCACATCCATTATTGACTGAGTTGGAGCGTATCACTATTAATATTGATGCATTTTATGACACTGGAATCTAATTTAGTTATTTCATTGATATTCTAAAATGTTTCGTTGATAAATCACTTAATAATTTAATAACAATTTTATAAATTTTATAAATTGACATTAATATATACTCCCTCCGTCCCACTCGAATTAGGATTTTTGGGTTGGGCACGGGGGTTAAGGAAAAAGTGTTAGTGGAGTAGGTGTTGTGAGTATGAAAAGTGAAATAGGAGAGAGAAAGTGGGGTAGAGAATAATTAGTTGAAAGTTGTTGTGAGTGTGAATGTGGGTCCCATTAAATAAAACACTTCCATTTTGGGTTGTCCTAATTCGAATGGGACACCCAAAATGAAAATTTGTCATAATTCGATTGGGACGGAGGGAGTAATGAAATTACACTTATATATTGATCATTAAAAATAAAAACTGTTTTTTCGATGAAAGTAGGTAGTATGAAATTCTATTCTGCATTTTATAATACTCCGTACTAGTTATAAGTTACTCCCTCCGACCCGGACTAAAGTTCTTAGTTTGATTTTACACGGAGATTAATAAAAAGTAAATGTTGTGAGCATGAAAAAGTAAGTAAGAGAAAGTAGGAGAGATAAAGTGGGCATGAAGTTTTTGTTGTGAGAATGACAAGTGGGTCCCATGGTCCATTTTAGGTAATAAAGCAACTAAGAACCTTAATCTGGGATCTTTTCTCTCCCAAAAACCGCTCCTCAACTTCTCTCCCAACCTCTTCGTTTCCTCTTTCTTCTTCAATTTCTTCGGCCATTCAATTTCTTCTTGGTTTTTCTTGTTTTTATCTTCAACAACACAAGTGTTTGTAAGAAATTACAAACACTTGTGTTGTTTTTTCAATATTATGTAAATTATATTATATAATAAGTTTCTCTCCTAAGTTGAGACCCGTTGATTTCTCTCCTCGTTGAGAGCCTATGTTTGTTTTGATGTTTGTTGTTTGTTTGTGTTTTCGTCTTCTAATTCCGATAATCTCGTATTCTATCACAATGGAAAGATGGTTTGTTTTCTTACTTCACAAGGATTTTTCACATATTTTGGGATGTTTGGTGGGCGTCTAATCTTCGTCAACTCGGATTCTCAAGTGGATCAAGGGCTCAGCGCAAAATATTATCCGTTGTGGGATTTCTCAAATGCCGAATGGAGGCAGTTTCCAAGTTGTACTTGGAGTAGGATCCATATGTCTCAAAATTTCAATCAAATATCTCATTGTTGTAATTTTGAAAATGAAACATCTATTCGTATTTGGGGTGAACCTTCGATCTTTGTGAAGTGTCGTCTCTTTTATTATTGTGAATGAATATGAATTGTAGTTTGTTCAAAAAAAAAAAAAGAACCTTAATCTGGGACAAATCAAAAAGAAAGTAAGAATTTTATGATAGGTCGGAAGGAGTATAACACATTGTCGCCAAACAAGTCTTATCCGCGTTAGTAATTGTAGCATTTAAAGCATATTCAATCATATGGAAATATCAAAATGGTGGACTCCCAAAATTTGTCCAATTTGGGATTGGCCCCACAAGATAATATAATTGTACTACAAAGCATGAGCACAAGAGGGGCGGCTATGTTGCCGACATGGCTCGCTTCGCAACAGTATAAAAAACACTAAAAGTCAAATCATTTTATCTTTTATTTTATTTTATTTTTACAGAAAAGGCAAATCATTTTAAGTTGGAGCTAGTGTTAAGTAACCAACTCCTCTAAAACTTTAAGGTGATAGAGAGGGCACCCACAATGTATATCAAGCTTTAGTATTAACACTCCCCCTCACGTGCATACGTGGATATAATGGGGGTGCTCAAGCTTTAGTATTAACACTCCCCCTCACGTGCATACGTGGATATAATGGGGGTGCAGTGATATATTGGGCCAATACGTACTCATTTATATTATTTTTAGGAGAAATGCAAGCGGGAAAATTTGAACCCTTGACCTTGCCAAACCAAGAGCTCTGATACCATGTTAAGTAACCAACTCCTCTAAAACCTTAAAGTGATAGAGAGGGCACCCACAATGTATATCAAGCTTTAGTATTAACAACTAGCCCCATGTATGTATATTTATGTGTATTTATGAGTGTGTGAAAGAGATGAGTATTCCCTTCGTCTCAAAACAAATTTTTCATCTAAAGTTTTCGAGCGGAGCTTTTTAAAAAATTTGGCCAATTTTGGCCGCTCAAAATACTAGCATTCAAAAAAATATTTGTTTTGAAAAATTTCTGTTTTTAAAACTGTGTACCAAAGGAGCCCTTAGACATTTCTACCCCAAATGTTCCATATTTAAAATGTATACCCTAAACGTGTGTAATGTGTGTGTTTGAGAGATATTTTGATTGATGGCAAGAAATGTTTAGTTGGTTGCCAGTAGTAGAGTAATTTTTGTATTCATATGTTGTAGATAAGTGTTCATATATCTCCCCCAAACTCAAGTCATCATATTTAAATACCAACAAAACAGCTTTTATTTGTTGAAAGAGATGGGAATGAGCTAATATGTGCCAATAAAAAACAAAAATAATAAAAAAAATCTTATTCCATTATTTTGGTTTGGATACACGCATTATGTACAATAAATACATTTTGCAATAGGTGGTGTAATTATGTATCGAGACAAAGAAGTCATAATAGCCACTGTTTTTTTAACGCTTCCACTCCAAAATAATTATTGTTATAGATATTAAAAAATTGTAATTGATACACATAAAATTGATTAAATTATTTGTAAAATGATTTAATTTAATTACTTTTGTTATTAAATAGTTTTATAATGACATGTTTATAATTATTACTAATAAAAATATATTTGGTAAATGATGTTATAAAATGCTTAGATAATAGCAAAATAATAAATAATTTGAAATAGAGAGAGAATTAAGTATTAATCCAAGTAGGGTATTGGAGGAAAGGGACTTGTGACATTAATCGAGGTCAACCAAGTCAAGAAAATATTTACAAGATTCCTTCTTACTCCATTACGCGTTTTCCTTGTTCAACTTTGTTTTCTTTTTTCAACTTTTGCATGCAAGTTTAGAACAATTTTGGTGAATTTGTTTGGTTACAAGCCAAAAAAAAAAAAAAACTTTAAAAATGTCAACCGGTTGACCGGCAACTAGTATTCTCATCTGTTTTTTTTTTTTCCTATTTCCTATAATTAAATTTAGTGGATATTTTGAACATTACGTGCATGGTTAACTTAAGTAAGAAAAATGTACTACAAATATCTTTATTTCGAAAAGTTAGTCGTTATTGTTAATTTGAGTCAATTTAAGTAATATATAATTTAATTTAGTTTTAATAATTTTAATAGAAATCTAAAACTTATAATCGTTAGTGTTTACGATAAAATGAGTGAAATTTGATTTAGACTAACGATAAAAAGAGCAAAATAAACTTTTCGGCACGAAGGGAGTACTAAGTTGCCTAACCAACGTGGGAACATATTACAACTCGTACACTCCACCACCATTAGTAAAAAAAAAAAAAAAAAAAAAAACCACCATTAGTAAACAAAAATACTGCATCAAGATTTTAGTAGGGATATATTATTAATGTTAAACTATGATAGATTACTTTGATTTTTTGAAAAATGAAAATAGAAAGTGGAAATGTCACTCCAAAAATTGACCAAATCTTTTAAATTTGTATTAATTATTAGTGTCTAAAAAGTAGACCATCCGTCACCAAGTGAGGGCCAATTTTCTCAAAAAAAAATAAAAAACTTGAATGCGTGTTCATTTTCTAATTAAATTATTAAAATCACTTAATATACTACCATCCTAATTTAATTTGCACATGCAATGAGATATTATTCCTCAAAGGATATACGTACACTAATATTACAAAACATAGATAATCTTGAATTATCCACAGATATTGATGAATATAACTCTTCTGATCAAACTGATACTAGTAATGATGATGAATGCCAATCCTGTAAAAGAGAGATATGTTTGTGTAATAATAAATTAAATACAATAGAACAATACGATGAGATATTAGAAAAAATTAAAGAAATAGATGAACAAACTATAAAAAGAAAATTTCTAAAACAATTAGCCAAAACAATTAATGAAGAAAAACCAGACACATCTAAGCCCGCTCAATACGAAGATGTTATACAAATGTTCCAAAACAAAAAGAAACAAATTTCATCAGTAGACTTACAACATGAAATTAGAGAAATAAAAAAGAAATAAAATTATTAAAACAAAGTAACTTAGATTTACAAAAAACACAAAAGGAAATAGAAACAAAATTAGCACTACAAGAAATTAAAAAACAAATACATTCAACCTACAATGATGAAGCTTCTACTTCTAAGACTAATAAAGAATTAGACAAACAATTTAAGAACCCTTTTGCTAAAAAATCTTCTTCGGAAACAAATACAGATTCCTCTACAGACACAGAAGAAAGTATATATGCTCTTACTCGAGTCAGATATCAAAAATGGTATGTACATATACATATGAAAATCAAAGATTTCGAATATAAAGGATTAGCCATGTTAGACTCAGGAGCAGATTTAAATTGTGTTGAACAAGGAATAATACCAACAAAATATTTTATTAAAACAAAACAAAGTCTTTCAGCAGCCAATTCTTCAAAATTAGAAGTAAAATACAAGATACCCGAAGCACATGTTTGCAATAATAGTATCTGCTTTAAAACAAGTCTTATGCTTGTAAAAAATTTAAACACAAAAGTGATATTAGGAAATCCTTTTTTACAAATGTTATATCCCTTTTCAGTTTCACAAAGAGGAGTAGAATCAAGAATATTAGGACAAAAAATTATATTTGATTTTTTATATCCTGTATCTAATAGTGATGTAAATAATTTACAAAAAACAGGAATCTCTAAATTAAATACTTTACAAAATCAAATGAAATTTCTTAAGGAAGAATTATTAAATATCAAAATTGAAGAAAAATTACAACTTCAACAAAACAAAGATATAATCTCTAAAAAATTAGAAAAATTTGAAAAAGACTTATGTTCTGACTTACCCACAGCTTTTTGGGAAAGGAAAAAACATGTAATAACACTACCATATGAAAAAGATTTTAATGAACAAACAATACCTACAAAAGCAAGACCTATACAAATGAATCAAGAATTATTAGAATATTGTAAAAAAGAAATCAAAGACTTACTCAATAAAAAATTAATTAGGAAGAGTAAATCACCTTGGTCATGCTCAGCATTCTATGTATCAAAAAATGCAGAAATAGAAAGAGGTGCACCAAGATTAGTAATTAATTACAAACCTTTAACACTGCACTAAAATGGATTAGATATCCAATACCCAATAAACAAGATTTACTAAAACGATTACATGATGCATCTATATTTTCAAAATTTGATATGAAATCAGGATTTTGGCAAATACAAATAGCAGAAGAAGATAAATACAAAACAGCTTTTACAGTACCCTTTGGACAATACGAATGGAATGTTATGCCTTTTGGATTAAAAAATGCACCAAGCGAATTTCAAAAAATAATGAATGAAATATTTAATCCATATACTTTTATTATTGTTTATATAGATGATGTTTTAGTATTTAGTAAAACTCTTGAACAACACGACAAACATTTAAACATATTTTATAAAACAATGATACGAAATGGCCTAGTTTTATCAAAAACAAAAATAAAACTTTATCAAACAAAGATTAGGTTTTTAGGACATGAAATAACCAATAATACTTTAATACCAATACAAAGATCTATAGATTTTGCTGACAAATTCCCAGATGAGATAAAAGATAAAAATCAGTTACAAAGATTCCTAGGATCATTAAATTACATAGCAGATTTCTTTCCTAAATTAAGACAAATTTGTAAACCACTCTTTGATAGATTAAAAACAAATCCAAAACCGTGGACAAAAGAGCATACTAATGTAGTTAAACAAATTAAATTACATGTGAAAAGATTACCATGCTTAACTATATGTGACCCTAATGCCCCTAAGACAGTAGCCACTGATGCCTCAGACATAGGATATGGTGGAATATTAACTCAAAACATAGATGGAAAAGACCAAATAATAAGATATTATTCGGGAATATGGAACACAACACAAGCAAATTATTCTACAATAAAAAAGGAAATTCTTTCTATAGTTCTATGCATAACAAAATTTCAAGATGATCTACTTAATCAAAAATTTATAGTCAAAGTAGATTGCAAAGCTGCAAAAGATGTTTTACATATTTTGTTATTAAGTAGATCATCTTGAAATTTTGTTATGCATAGAACTATAGAAAGAATTTCCTTTTTTATTGTAGAATAATTTGCTTGTGTTGTGTTCCATATTCCCGAATAATATCTTATTATTTGGTCTTTTCCATCTATGTTTTGAGTTAATATTCCACCATATCCTATGTCTGAGGCATCAGTGGCTACTGTCTTAGGGGCATTAGGGTCACATATAGTTAAGCATGGTAATCTTTTCACATGTAATTTAATTTGTTTAACTACATTAGTATGCTCTTTTGTCCACGGTTTTGGATTTGTTTTTAATCTATCAAAGAGTGGTTTACAAATTTGTCTTAATTTAGGAAAGAAATCTGCTATGTAATTTAATGATCCTAGGAATCTTTGTAACTGATTTTTATCTTTTATCTCATCTGGGAATTTGTCAGCAAAATCTATAGATCTTTGTATTGGTATTAAAGTATTATTGGTTATTTCATGTCCTAAAAACCTAATCTTTGTTTGATAAAGTTTTATTTTTGTTTTTGATAAAACTAGGCCATTTCGTATCATTGTTTTATAAAATATGTTTAAATGTTTGTCGTGTTGTTCAAGAGTTTTACTAAATACTAAAACATCATCTATATAAACAATAATAAAAGTATATGGATTAAATATTTCATTCATTATTTTTTGAAATTCGCTTGGTGCATTTTTTAATCCAAAAGGCATAACATTCCATTCGTATTGTCCAAAGGGTACTGTAAAAGCTGTTTTGTATTTATCTTCTTCTGCTATTTGTATTTGCCAAAATCCTGATTTCATATCAAATTTTGAAAATATAGATGCATCATGTAATCGTTTTAGTAAATCTTGTTTATTGGGTATTGGATATCTAATCCATTTTAGTGCAGTGTTTAAAGGTTTGTAATTAATTACTAATCTTGGTGCACCTCTTTCTATTTCTGCATTTTTTGATACATAGAATGCTGAGCATGACCAAGGTGATTTACTCTTCCTAATTAATTTTTTATTGAGTAAGTCTTTGATTTCTTTTTTACAATATTCTAATAATTCTTGATTCATTTGTATAGGTCTTGCTTTTGTAGGTATTGTTTGTTCATTAAAATCTTTTTCATATGGTAGTGTTATTACATGTTTTTTCCTTTCCCAAAAAGCTGTGGGTAAGTCAGAACATAAGTCTTTTTCAAATTTTTCTAATTTTTTAGAGATTATATCTTTGTTTTGTTGAAGTTGTAATTTTTCTTCAATTTTGATATTTAATAATTCTTCCTTAAGAAATTTCATTTGATTTTGTAAAGTATTTAATTTAGAGATTCCTGTTTTTTGTAAATTATTTACATCACTATTAGATACAGGATATAAAAAATCAAATATAATTTTTTGTCCTAATATTCTTGATTCTACTCCTCTTTGTGAAACTGAAAAGGGATATAACATTTGTAAAAAAGGATTTCCTAATATCACTTTTGTGTTTAAATTTTTTACAAGCATAAGACTTGTTTTAAAGCAGATACTATTATTGCAAACATGTGCTTCGGGTATCTTGTATTTTACTTCTAATTTTGAAGAATTGGCTGCTGAAAGACTTTGTTTTGTTTTAATAAAATATTTTGTTGGTATTATTCCTTGTTCAACACAATTTAAATCTGCTCCTGAGTCTAACATGGCTAATCCTTTATATTCGAAATCTTTGATTTTCATATGTATATGTACATACCATTTTTGATATCTGACTCGAGTAAGAGCATATATACTTTCTTCTGTGTCTGTAGAGGAATCTGTATTTGTTTCCGAAGAAGATTTTTTAGCAAAAGGGTTCTTAAATTGTTTGTCTAATTCTTTATTAGTCTTAGAAGTAGAAGCTTCATCATTGTAGGTTGAATGTATTTGTTTTTTAATTTCTTGTAGTGCTAATTTTGTTTCTATTTCCTTTTGTGTTTTTTGTAAATCTAAGTTACTTTGTTTTAATAATTTTATTTCTTTTTTATTTCTCTAATTTCATGTTGTAAGTCTACTGATGAAATTTGTTTCTTTTTGTTTTGGAACATTTGTATAACATCTTCGTATTGAGCGGGCTTAGATGTGTCTGGTTTTTCTTCATTAATTGTTTTGGCTAATTGTTTTAGAAATTTTCTTTTTATAGTTGGTTCATCTATTTCTTTAATTTTTTCTAATATCTCATCGTATTGTTCTATTGTATTTAATTTATTATTACACAAACATATCTCTCTTTTACAGGATTGGCATTCATCATCATTACTAGTATCAGTTTGATCAGAAGAGTTATATTCATCAATATCTGTGGATAATTCAAGATTATCTATGTTTTGTAATATTTCTTCTGTTTCTTTTATTTTTAAATTATGGCAGATTTGTTGTATTTGTCTTTTTGCTGGGCAATTTCTAGCGATATGACCAGGTTTTTTGCATAAAAAACATTTTATGGTTTTATTATATGGTTTAAAAGGCCTAAAGGATTTTTTATATCTTGTATTATTCTTATTATTGTCGTATCGTTTCTGAAAATGTGCTTTTTTATTGTAATAAGCAGGGGGATTGTTTTGATAGTTTTTATTTGTTTTTCTATATTTTCTCCTATATGTACTATTTTTGTAATATGGGCTTCTATGTTGAGTGTAATTTTTCTTTTTGTATGGAGATTTTAGTTTATCAAAACCAAATTGTTCACACCAATGTCCTAACTCTTTCCTTGTTTGAGTAGTTTCCTTTTTTAATTTGTTTTGTAGTTTTTGGTCTTGGCATAGTCTTAATCCTGTGATATTTACGCAAGTAATTAAGTCTCCATAGGTAAGATTATCATAGGATATCTGTCCATATTTTTGTTCTATCGTGTCTTTTACTTTTTTCGGAAAATAGGCCTGGTAATCCAGTAATAAATTTTTCTTTCCAATGATAATTATTTGGATCAGCAAGATTAAAAACTCTTTTAAGAAAATTTTCTTTATACCATTTAAATTGTTCTAGTTTTCTGCATTTTAGGTTTTGTAATATTTCCGAATTCCTTTCAGTATATAAATCTATGTCTCCTATAAAGTGAGTTGTAATATTAAATATTAAGTATATTAATTGTGCAGGAGCTTGATTTCCATTTTCATCTAATATTGGGTGTCCATCTTGGTCTGCTTTTATAGCTTCTAAAATTTGTGTTTTTACTTGATGTGCTAATAATTTATCCCACCAAGTCCTTAATTGACCAGTGAATCCTAATATAATGTTTTCAACTGCTTGACGTTCTGTAATATTTGTAGATTTGTATATATTTCCTACAATTATCATTTCTTTTGTAATATTTATTATTTCCATTTCACTTAATCCGTCAATGTTCCATTCATAAATGTTTTTTGCATTGTATGATTTTGTTGGGTTTTTTAATATTTCTAAGTCGTCAGGGTCTTTATTATAAAAATTATGTCTCATTGTTTGAATTGGAATTGTATTTAAGTTTTCTTCTTCTTCTGATTCTGTAGTAGAATTATATTCATTATTAGAAAAGGTATCTGACTCTGAGGTTTTGTCATTATAATCTGTTAGCATTCGGATATTTGTACTTGTACTTGTTTCTTCTTTTACTTTTAAATGTGTTTTAATTTTATTCATTAAGTCATTTAGAGGATCATGTAGTGTTGGTTTGACTTCAGGTATTATTAAAGTATTCTTAGGAGGGGGAATTTGTTTAGTAAACATTGTATTTTTATTATTTTTTCTAGTTGATGGATTAATTTTATATAATTCTGAATATTCTGTAAATCTTTGGGATTTATAATGTTCATCATTTTTGGTTTGTATTGGTGTGGGTCCTATTTCTACATCTAGTTGTGCTATTTCTTCTCCTATTATGGTTAATTTTTTAGTAGAATTATCAATTTTCTCTTCAACTCTATCTAATTGTTGTCCTACGGTATATAAGTATAAATTTGTCCAATTATTTTGTAAATGTAAAGATGTTTGTTTTTTATCGTCGGTGTCTAGTTGATTAGTTTTATCAATGGGGTATGCACCATATTGAATATTGTCTTTACTAAAGTAAGTGGCTTCTAAAGGTGGTTTTTCGTTTTCGTATACTTCGTGAGTTGGTAGAAGATCTGGTCCTACTTTGTACCATCGCCTTAGTTTTTTCTGTAGTGTAGTTATTTTGTATAAGTAATCATGGTTTAAGAAATCAAAAAATGGTATGTGATATTCTTGCAATTCACAAAATTCGTAGTACTTTTCTTTTATTAATTTTTGTTCATTGGTATCATACGTTTGAAAAAATAGTTTTCTATTTTCTTCATTGTGCTTACTTGTAAAATCTTTTCTTAAAATACTTTTATTTAGAATAAAATCATTTTTTATCATATTTAAAGTAAAGTCACTATCTTCGTAAGATTGAACATTGATTCCTTCGTATGGGTGGATATTAATTCCTTCTCTGTTTGCTCCAGTATTGTTTGTTTGTTGTGGAATTTCAATATTAGTTTCATCTTCAAAAACAGTTTCATTTTGTGAAGAACTATCCTCATATTTAGTGTTCTGTGGGAATTCATATCTTCCTGATGTAGATCTTCTAGATGGTGCGTGGACATTTAATTTTTTGTGTCGACTTAGTGACTGAGTTCTTTTGAATTTTAGATCTACTGATCCATCTTCATATTGTGTAATTTGTTCTATATCAGTTGTTTGATTTTGTTCTTTTCTTGGGACAGTTTTAGCAGGATATGACCATTTGTCGGGTAAAGTTATTTCATTCCATTTAATTGTTTTTGGTATATTTATATTAGCTTTTGTTTTATCAATTTCCCAAAAAATGGTTTCTCCTATTTTGTTCCTGTTAAAAGCATTAGGACATAGTCCTGTATTCATAACTTTAAAATATAATCTGTAAAATATTTCATATACGTGAGATCCCTTTTTCATATGATAATTATGCGTTAAAATATCTAAAGTTAGGATGTCCATTATGTGAGGATCTGTTAAAGAAATTGTAAAATTTGGATAACTATTAAAATGAATTGGTCCATTTGTTAAACTAGTTTCAATGGCTCCTAATAAAGAATCTGTATAGTTTAGATGTCTAGCATCTCTTAAAGCTATTTGTATACTTGTGTTTAATCCTTCCATTGTTAAGGGTTTAATAGCAATTTGTACTAATCCGATATGTAAGAATTTGTATCCTTGAGATATATATTTTTTTATAGATGATTTTGAAAATAGGCTCATAGTTTGATTATTGGAAAATAAAGGGATAATAGTTTCTTTTGTTTTAATGGCTAATCTTGATTTTATGTTAAAAATTCCTTTGTCTTTATAAATTTCTGTATTTGAAATAAGTGGTGGTTTCCAATTAGTCAAAGACTGAGTATTCCAAGAAAATTCTTTTGATAAAATATTTTGATCATTTTCATTGTTATCATGGTTATCATTCTCAATATGTATGTTATAATCGTTCATAGGATCTTGATTTCTAGGAGGCCTTCTATTCGTAAAATTACCTAACCAACTCATGATTTACTATTTGTCTTGCTTTTCGGATACACTTCCTTACCTAATGGATGCACGACTTACACTTCCTAATGCGTGACTTAGACCTAGGTGACACACCGACTCGGGACAAATAAGTAAATTGTTTAAGCTAGTTAAATAACTTTGTTGAATAAGAGGCTCTGATACCAAAGATCAGAGGTCCGATTTAAAAGCATGCATATTAAGATAAATAACAATAAATAACATAAATAAAATCAAAATAAATATCGCATGAATAGTGAATAGTAAATTTGACTTTTTTGCTACAGTAACTTTGACTTTGAAAATACGTACCTCAGTTTATCCGTCACCCGTAGGTCTGGAAGGTTAGTGGTTTCCACCTTTCGTAACGTTTTTGTTTTGAAAAAATAAATTGTAAATTGTAAGCAGCAATAAATACTCGAGGCGGGAGTAGTAAACTTACTTTGTGTATATATATATATATATATATGTTTGAAGAACTAAAAAAATTAATGCAATATATATTGCTCAGTCCCATTATAGAGGAACTCGATAACACTATGAATTAGTTTTTTTCTTTTTCTTTTTTTTGAAGGAAACATTATGAATTAGTTAAATGCTATGAGACAGTCTTATGAAAAACCTGTTTTACACTAAAGCGAGTGTGAAACAAGTTTTTCTCGACATTTTCACAAATACTATACATATTTAACATATTTAACGTCTGTACAAAATAAAAATGGCAGTTATTATGTTGCACACGCAATCATACACAGTGCAAGTTGTGAGAAAATGGAAGAAACAAAGATCGAAAAGGACACAAAAGAATGAGTTGATTCATAGGTAAACATGAAAAGAAATACTTCCTCTTTCTTGAAAAGATACTCATTTAAATATATTTTTTAATTTAACACAAATAAATTTTAATCAAACATTAATTTTATTTTAACCATATTAATAAAATTCTAAAAATTTTAATCAATAACAAATTTGTGCGACTCGTTCAGAACATCAGCTAGAACAGCCTTACAAGAAGCTCTATAAGAAGTCTGAATGGTTGTTTAGAATTTTATTGAAACGATAAGACTGAAACTCGCGTTTAGTCAAAGTTCATTTTTATTGACAACTGATAGTAAAAAAATCAAATAGAGTAACTTTTGCGTATTGATTGAGGGAGTATGAGAGAGAGAGAGAGAGAGAGAGATTCAAAATTGTTGAAAATGAATGAAAGATAGAAGATAATTGTGGGCATATATTCATATCACCATCATCATTTTAATTCACTCAATAATTGAAGAAAAACAAGATACAAGTAGTGGTAGCTCAAGTCATGGTCCCCATACATAAATCTCCCCCCCCCCCCCCCCCCCCCCCCCCCCCCCCCCCCCCCCCCCCTACTACCATATTTAACAAAGTCTAGGTTTTGATATTTGATTTTATTTCCAATTATTGACACTGCAATGGGAAACCAAGGAGATTCCATTTTGGGGTGTGTCCACTGGTGATGTATTTTTAACTTATTCCCTAAGTTATTATTGTGCGTACGGAGGAATTGCATTGCATGCCATTTTATGTAAACCACACAAATATTTCCATTGCATTTATTTATTTATTTAGTCTTTTTTTTTTTTTCTTAATTTTGATGTTATGTTGTTAATTTTGTAGATGTAACATTCTGACTTTTCCTTATTTTTGTCAAAGTCTTGCATACTTTGATGGAGTTTGGCAAATTGCCATGAGTTGGATTTGCTCCACTCCGCTGCTTCTACCAACTGCAAAAATTTAAATACGTCTTTCTGTTTGTGTGAATGGTCAGGATTAATTTTTGGTGGTGGTGGATGGTCAGGATTAATTACCCTGCAGAAACTGTTCCGCTTCCTTTTTTGGATCCACAAATGTTTTCTGATTCAAAATTTTCTTTCTCCTTGCCATTTTAGTCAAGAGCACTCACTCGAATGAATGTAAGATTAATTGGCTTAGAGGCCTTACAAATGTAGCTTCACAATTCATGCAAGTTTCATAAAATTTCAGATTTACTACCTCTGTACCAAAACACAAATCTGAAATTGCTCTTGATATTTATTTTCGATATTCATTGGCTCAATTTGCTTCTTTCTCCGAAAGAGTAGTTTGAGCCCATCTATTTTGGGCCGAGGAGTACCTAACACTAGGGCAACAACAACAAAAACAAAGGTACTATTACCAATTCAAAACTCCATTATAAACTCTCCTTTCAATCAAAGCTTCAATGACTAAGGCACTATTACAGGATGCTAAAAAGGAAGGGGAGGGGGGGGGGGGGGGGGGGGGGAGGGGGGAGGGGGGGGGGGGGGGGGGGGGGAGGGGGGTACGATAAAAGAACTATCATCTCATCTCATGTTGCCCTCACGTAATACATCAATCATATCATAGATCCTCTTCTCGGCTTTTGATTCAATCTGCATCAAAACAACATTTTACACGATAAGCAAGTAGCGGAAGCATAGTTGGGAAACCACTTTGTACAGAAATCAAACTACTTAAAGCTTAAATACAGTAACCTTTATAGTGAATGTTTTGCTTGTTCTTTTCACATTCATTATCGAGATTAAATCTTCTGTACCACTTTTGTGAATGATCAAACTGTTGTGAGTTATTAAGGCTGATATCACAGTGATGTCATGGATCATGTATAACTATTGGATCACTTGTATTACACAATGTGGTACACAAAAGTGGTAGTACAAAAGATTTAGTCTCTTTATTATCAGATGTACTCACTCTGTTCCTAAATGAATGTCCATTTTCAAGAAATTTTAGTCTCAAAATGAATGTCGTTTTTTGGAAGAATTGTTCCGACATGTTTTTTTACCAATTTATTTTCACTATTCTCTTTATACATGCAAAATTAAATGTTTGGAAAGAGGATTACAGGATTACATATGAATCTTTGCCACTAATTTCTCTAAAAAGGTAAAGATTTTCAAATGTCCCTTATAATGCAATTTGGACATTCATTTAAAAACGGAGTAAGTATCAATCAAAGTTGCCATCTTCAGTAAAACCGTAGAATGTTTTGCAAATATATGTCATGTTAAGGCAAGCCCGAGTGTTAGTAGCATAGCAAGAATGCACAGAAATGTAAAGAAGCATTATCACCTTCTTTGCTAGGAAGAGGGCAGCATCAACTGCACCATCTGCATAGATTGCTCTCCCACAGACATTATGCTGAAACTCGAACGAAACTCTGGAAATGGGGAACCAACAAATATGATTACTGGTTATTGAGAACTTTATAGTTAATCCAAAGTTGATACTCCTTCCGTGTCGGATAGATAGTCCCACTTTTTTAGTATTAAATTTGATTGAACTTTGACCGATAAGTTCACATTAATTTAAGTGTCCTAACGAAAGTCTGAAATTTGTGGCTATAAGTATTTGTAATGGTGTATCAATAACAAGTTTTAAAATTTCCTTGAGATCATTATTTTTTCTAAATCTTTGGCCAAAGTTCAATCAAATTAACAATGGTCCGTCCCAAAACGAATGCCAAGGACATTTTGTAAATGTTAAAATTTGATGGCCTAGATGATAAATATTCTTGTTATACACTTCTAAACTTCTACTTTGTTAGTATATCATGAAATGCCGAAAATAATTTGGTGAAAAACATCTAGAGACAGTTATTTAGGAAATGGTCATTCATTTTGAGATGGAGGGAATATAACTTTTCGGGACGGAGGTGGGCATATATGAAGAGTCAAGAGCTTACGTTTTATCAGGAGATATTAGGCGATACGTGTGGAATGCATGGCCAGATAGGTACTCTTCTGGGACACCCATCATCTCCACTTGGTCTTTCGGATCTCGTATGTGCTCTATCTGACAGAGGAAAAAAACATTTATTAAGAACCAACAATCTATATCCATATCTTTTATTGATTGTCTCTTGGATGGCTAGACAAATATGAAGGAACATCATGCCACATAACTAGACAGTACTTGGAGCCATGCTAAAAGGAATAGTACAGATGCCCATGCTTAAACAAAATAATGGTCAAGTACATTAGCCATAGCCCCCTTGATGTTTCCCTACGATCTAGTGTAGGAAAGTCTCCACATTACTACGAATTCATGTCCCTAGGCTGTATGCCCAGACATCTTCATAATAAATACTCCCTCTATCCCGGAAATCTTGTCCCACTTTGACTTTTTTTGGGTAAACACAAACGAACTTTGACCAAACATTGATATCGATCTAATCATCCTATTGACATTCTTAAAATTGTAATTGATAAATCATTAAGTGTTTTACCAATAACAATTTTTTATAATTTCATTGCGATCATTAGACTGACCCTAATGTATGGTCAAAGTCAACATGTGTTGACAAAAAAAAGTCAAAATGGGACAAACTTTCGGGGACAGAGGGAGTATCTTAGTTTACATCTTCTCTGCATGAGACGCTAGTCTAGAACTAGTGTCTTACTCCGTTTGTCCCAAAACGATCTTACATTTGACTATTCAAACTTTTTAAGAATGTGGACACTTGTTTCACTAGACATGTTTTGTTTATGCACTTTTAAGCCCAAATTGTAGAAATGAGAAGAACTTTTTGGGACAATGAGAAATGGCAAAATCATTTTGGGACGGAGGGAGTATCTACATTAAGCCTCCAAAATTGTCGAAAGAACTCTCTAGACTAGATGCGGGAACTGTCTACTACCTCTGTCCTAAAATGAATGACCGAATTTGCTTTTGATCAAGAGTAAATTTGGTCATTCATTTTGGGACAGAGAGAGTGATGGGTTGATTTCATAATATGTAATCTCTATATTTCCGGATAATTTTTTATTGACTTTTGATGTAATTTAGAGAGTTTGTGATGTAATCTTTAGTCTATGATGTTTAGGGAACTTTGTGAGAATTTGTTATGTTTTAAGACACGTTTTAGTGCTTTTATGGTGTATTGCAAAGTCATGAATGGTCAGAATGTTAAAGATTGATGATTGCTCGAGTCAAAGTCATGGTCAACTGGATGATGAGCCATGTCGAGGAAGAAAAGAAAAGAGAAGTGCACCAGTTTTTCATACCAGGCGCCCGCCTGGTGACCACCAAGAGCCCGCTTACCTCCCTGTTTTCGAAGGTAGTTTCTGCCCATACCAGGCACCCGCCTGGTCCCCCGACTGAGATACGGGATTTACCTACTTTTTAGTTAAGGTGCTCGGACTCTTTGGTTGACCTCGCCGGACTCGTGTTGACTACACTAAAATAGGAGTGTCCGACACGGGTACGGCGGGGTAAACCAAAGAGTCCGAGCATCAGAGCTTTTTAGGATTTTTATGCTATCCTCTCCATATTTGGACTCCTCTTTTATGTATTAAATAGATAGGTTGTTAGTTTTAGATGGACTATGCTTTATTTTTAGTTTTGATTCTAGTTTTCAAGGTTGTAATCAGGATTGAGAGATTTTTATCATCATCAAGCGTAATATCCAGGTTTATGATTTCTTATTATTTTCTTGTGATTGTTTCTAAGAGTATGAATAGCTAATCTTCTCGTTCATGGATTGGGAGTAACGACTATCGAATCTCTATGCTAAATATTCTTTAACTAATACATCATTCTTGTTCTTATTCATTGGAGTAGTTTTAACTCGTTTAAAGATTTCAACAATATAATTAGATATTATTGGTCTTTAAATTATTAGGGCATAAACTGTTGCACTTGCGTGGATGATTTATGCATTGACTGTACTCCATTGATTAGATTCAATTGAAGACCTAGCGGAAATCAAAAGAGTCTAAAATCCATTGTTCTTATGATCTTAATGAATTACTTGTATGTGTTGTGGACTTAGTGGAAAACATCACATAAAGGTAATAGTAGGGTTGCAATCCGCACACCATACCGTCCCAACCCTTAGATAAGTGAACGATTTCTTGAACAAGTTTGGTAACTTTATTATTAAAAATAGCATAGAGTGAAGATAGTTGTGAACCCCAATCTGTGAATTCCTGTCATCCTTGAATACAATATTTGCGTTATTTTGCATTCTAATTTAGTTTACTTTTATTGCTTAGTAGTTAATTTAGTTAATAAACAATCAAAAACAAAAATCCCCTGGTTACTTTTACATTAATTAAATACACTTGTTTTCACCAAGTCTCTGTGGTTCGACCCTTGCGTTTGTACATTGCTACTTCAGTAACTTGTGCACTTGCAAGGTTTTATTACACGTGGGATTTTTCTCCATCAGGGAGTAATATGCATGCCTTATGAGACATTTCTCTCATTTGTTGTTAAATATTTAAAGAAATTGATCTGTTGTCTTACTTATGGAATATTGAAATAAGCGCATTCCAACTATAACATCTAATTAAACAGCACACCAAGCACATAATTGCTTCACATCGTTGACTTAATAAAGTTCATTGCGGAATGAATCTGTACTGGTAAGAAATGGAGACAACGGACGCCAGCATAGAGGGAGAAGATGAAGATGATTAAATCAGCTGCTTCCCATGAAAGAGGCTAGAGAGGTTGTAAGAGATAACAACATGAGAAAGAATTATCTCTCACCTACAGAGAGTTCAACGCATACCATAGGTTTATTTCAAGAATGGATTAAGATGATAAATACTTGCTCACACTATCAAAATGAATGTCCAAAAAAAGTCTCAAATTTACTCTTGATCAAGAGCAAATTTGAAATAAAAATAAAAAATTGGACATTTGTTTTGGAACGGTACGTAAATCTAGGGTTTCGAGAAAGAAATGACATTTTAGAATAGTTATAATTAGATTGATACACTGAGCATGTGACCACCCTACATCCCGTTCAATATTCAAGAAGGCTATCCAAATAAAAATTAAAAATACATAACGAAGCTGATATGATTTCATCTCGTAGTTTTGAGAAACTGCAGAAGAATTTGTATTAATCATGAACCATAAATTCACTGAAGAGTGAAGATACCTGATCCAAATCGAAGGAGACTCCTAGTTTCTGAAAGCACGAGATGATAGCTTTTGCAGTTCCAGATATGTCCAGTTTGCCAACTTGATGAGATTCCAATACCTTATGGAGAGGTTTCCAAAGAAAAGAAGAGCCATGAGGTTGTATATTGAGAAGTTGAACTAGAGAAAGGAGCGCCTTGATTGAAAGAGAAAAGGACATGATAAAGCAATTCAATCAGCTCAACATTTACTTCCCTCTTTTTAGGTTAACAAATGGATATGAACTAACACCCAATTGGTCAAAAGCAAACTTGATTCGGTATTAGCATACCATCTTACACAGTAGCATAGATTTAACTCATTTAATCAACGATCTATTCTATGTAAACAAGCGTTCAGCATCACAATTTTGTTTGAAGCCCGGTCCATTCAAAATCCAAAAGATTACTAGATTAAATTTCATGTTAGCACTCCAACAAGGTTTGAAATTAATTGACCTGTCAGTTTTGGCTGGTGCCAAAGGGATACCAGATATTATAGCCAATATATGAAAAAATTTGGTCAATTCTTTTGGCATTTGTTCTCCATTACTGATGTAGAAAAGCCAATCGTCCTTCCATAACATGATTTGAATCATATACGTATATATCCAGTGCATACAATCAAAAAATCCAAATATTAAGGAGATTTTTGATCCGTACCAACAAGAAGGAACATACAAATACCTTTAATTCATAACCAGAGAATGCCCCAGGAAACTGGTCAGACATAATCGTCATGGCTGCAAGAAATGCAACAACCTGAACAAAGCAAGTCAAACAAGAAGTTAAAATGAATATTAGGGACAAGATACAAAACGTCACCAAGAGTTAACAAAAGCCTCACAAGCTTGATCACCTGTTTTCCCATTTGTGGAGAGATCAAAGCATACACATTCGAGTCCTCTACAGTCTTATACAGTCGTTCTCGGTCTCCACCAGTAGTCCCCATAACGAATGGCACTCCAAGTTTGCAGTATAGCTCAGCATTATCTGCAAAGGCATCAAAACTAAACTAAATTTGCCAATGAAGTTAATTGATAAATGCATGAGACCTCATTCATTGTAGTTTCATCGCAACATAAAACATCAAATGTATGGAACACCAAATGAACAGGATATGGTCATCATATAGTGAAACCAGGTGCCTATAAGAGCAACATATGCCAAGGACTGTTGGCAGTGCATGCAGTGCATATATAGTCAGCTCTTTGAATTCGAGTTGTATACAAGGATTTGATTAGAAGATAAGGTTTATGTGCATGCACAAGGTAATGTTTTGTTCAGATTGAAAAAACAAGCAACTTTCAACTTGATAGTAGTCCAAGTTCCTGCAACAAAAAAAAAATGATAGGTCCAAGTTCCTGCAAAATTATTTTGTATAATCCATTTTGGAAACAAAAAGAATCAACTTGTACATATTTTAGTTTGGTACATTATACAAATAAGTTAAGTTTACCAATATATCACATTAAAAGGTGAATATCGGGCTATTTTGCATTACTTGAAAACAAGTACTCCCTCGGTTTCCACGTTAATAGTCCAATATTCCTTTCTTGGATATTCCATTTAAGAGTCCACTTCCTGAGCTATAAACATATGTTTATTTCTCAAAAAAAAATCACTCAATTTCAAAATATGATAGTTTTCTAGCATATGATATAAAAAATTATACCGTAAATATAAATCATAAGAATAACAAAGCAAACACATACAATATTAAACTTTTGACATTCAAACATGCACACATAACATAGAACGGAAGGAGTATTTACCATTCACGGCAGCAGGTACTGTATAGTCCACAACTATCAGACTTGGAAATTCCTCAACAACAGATGCTAGAATGCTCTCTCTTTCTGAGTAAGCATACAACTGAATATCTACCCCTCCAACCTGGACCATTTTCTTAGAACCTTCTGGGCGCCCAAATGATATGGGAACGGGATGGAGTCCAGCAGAGATTGCTGCTTCAATAACTGCCTTTCCCATTTTCCCTGTACATCCATTAATCTAAAAAAAAAAAAAAGTAAAAAAAAAAAAAAACAAAAACATAACACATATAGTAAAATCATAAATATAATCAAAATAATCAAAGTTCAGTTCGTCCTTCTATAATGGATAATAGAGGCTAGTGAACCTATATTGATTCTAGCAGTTTCTCATCTTCTCCAAAAGGTGCACTCTATTTCTTAAACCAGCATAATCTGTCACTAACCTTTGACAATAGGATCATCTAAGTCATGCAAAACTGCAAGAGATAGACCCAAAGAGATTTTAAAAGGTAAAAATGATATGGATGCTAGAAGTATAGTGTACATGCATACAAATACATCCTAAAAAGCAAATTTGTTAATTAGGTTCCTAAAATGTAAAATAACACAAACATAATATTTTGGCTGGTAATCTCAAACTCAAATATAACAGCAACATGTTAATAAAAAGGGTGCAGAAATAGTGTAATCACAAAGTACAGTACCATAATCGGGAGCGCATCTTTCGATGAGGCAACTGACAAAGGCTTTTCCATCTGGCACTGGATCGGCTTATGTGATGTAGTGGACATAACAACTAAAGATCTTTTCTTTTGAGTAAAACAAGTATAGTTCCGTGATCTTGTATCTCTTGAGATTGGGACGAGAGTTTGTTGTTGTCCAATTATATTCAACGTCACTTCAAGAGCAAATGCCATTCAGTCGTCTTTCTTTAGTGGTCCTATTCAGATGTACAAAAATAGTAGAATATCATCAAAGCTAAGAATACTTATGGTGAGGCCCAACTTTAGACACTATTAAGGCATGGTTGTTTTAATCACAAGGAGTGTAAAAACATCGAAGCAAAATGAAATTTTAAACTTAATGGTGATTACAATCAACTCATTGACCAAACAACACAGGATGCATACAAAATGACTCGGATCAATAAAATAGTTCTCGCCTTAGGCACAACACCCATCATTCATATGTCAGTTCAATAATTTTATAAATCTCAACTAAGCGTCTTAAAACAGAAGGGGCTCAACATCCAGTAAGAACAATGACAGGCTGAGACAAGTATAATTGAAGACAAGTACGGTTTGATGTTTAAAAAACCACTATGAAAGTCTGCAATCAAATATTCAGACTATTAAGTGCGACAACAGACCCCATAGTGAAAAGTAAAAGAGGGTTGCTGATGGTCGATACTTGAGATCATACATTAAGCAACAATTATTTCACGAGCCAATTTAGGATGGAGGTCTAAGGATACATAGTGTGTGCACTTCAGAAGGACACATTTGGTGCACTTTTCAAACGGACACTTGAGTGCACTCTACAGGCAGATTAAGAACTTTCAGTAATACACTTTCTTCAAGCTAATAAATGTAGTATGTGTTTCATCCAAACACATCATTCAGAATAAAATGTATTAAGGAAAAAAAAAAACATTTTTCACTTAACTATATTATCTCCATACAAGCTTACATGATGTGGCTTGGTGCTTGTATTACTGTGGAGAGCATCAAAACAGCCCCATGAATTTTTCAAAGAGATATGTAGCCTTCTTCGAGGAATGAAGAGGACACTTCAAGTCAGGCCAGATAAAACCAATAAAATAGTAACATAGTCATTTGCTGAATATTCTCTCGTTTGTAGGACTAGTATATACAAGAAGAGAAATTGAAAATAGAAAATCCCTACTCTATCTGTCATACAAAACTTAACTGGTGGCCCAATGTCATTTACTCCCTCCATCCCAAAATAAGTGTTCCCATGGACTTTTCACTTTTGTAAGGAATGTGTTTTACTTGTTTGTACATTGCTTCTATCATTATTAAGTAGCACTAAAACTAATTCCTGTTTTAGAAACATTTCACTTATTTTGGGACGAACATAATAGGAAAACATGACACACTTTTATGGGACGGAGGAGTAGTTACTTAGTACCTCAAAGTTCTACTCACTTTTAAGATATATTCTTCGATAGCCTTACTCTAATGATCCTCCTCCAACTCACCAGGCTACTAAAAAGAATAATGAATAACACTTGAGAAAGCAAGTGGCAAACCCATATAGGTGCCTTCAAACCCAGTTATGTATCACATTTTCGAAATCCAGTAAGTCCCTTGTTGAAAAGGTTGATATTCAAATTCCCATCTTTCTTCCAATGCAGGTCTTTTAGTAAGCTCCAAAGAAAATGATTGTTAACATTATCAGATCTCTTAGTAAGCTCCCCGGTTATGGATAAGAGTGACTCATTGAAAGTATGAAACCAACAAATAGAAATATAAGAGCATATCCACCGTCCTTGGAGAGCTCATTAACTTTTCCATCCCAAAGATCTTCTTTCAGATCTTCATCACATTGAATCTCGTATGAAGTGTATAGAACCCATTAGAAGACTCAATTTCAAGTTCCAACATAAGAAGAGGTAAAGGACAAATCTTGCTTCCAGAACCCCATCAAACTAGTAGCCATACCTCAGAAAGGCAATATTTGATTTTTATTCTAATGACTTTTTAGCATTGCAAAGCGCAGAAACTAACTACAACACCTAGAAATCCATTGATACGCTTTAGTTCCAGAGAATGTAGAATGTGAACGGCGTGATCTCCGCATTAAACAACTTCCAAGCCTTCCATCGAAAGGCCAAATCCCACTATTACCATCGACACAATCTTAAACCAACACAGTGGATGGCGAGGCTAAATGGCTGACTCAATTTGTTGATCTGCCCGTGTGCAATCTTATTTATAAGGTTGAAAGGGTAACAGAAACCATCTGTGGATAATCACTTTCAGCAAGTTGGAACACGAAAACAATGCGAACTCAAGTCAAAAGATCAATTCTTTTTGTATATCCTCCAAACAATAATATGCCACCGCCTCTAGAGGAAGATTAGATACATTATGCTAGGTGCCGTACTTAGTCCAACAATAACAACTATCAGGTTAAAGTTCATTCAACCTTCGTTTTTCTTACTTGAGGCATTTCCAATTTGTTATTCAAACCATTAAATTGAACTGTTCAACTTGGACCCGTGATTTGTTAAATAAGAAATTCATTCCAAACCCTTCATATTTACATAATTCCAGGATTTCAGACCTTGGTAGGCAAGTGTAGCCTGGGAAGACTACTACAGCATAGGTGCTTCATTACTAAAATAACGTAGACAGCATTTTCACAAACACCATAAAGGCAACAAATGATATGACGAAATGTGAAGCTCCAATCACCTACTAATTTATAACAACCCATCAACAAAATCTTTCAATCCAGAGAATGGTAACAATTAATAGCAATAATTTAACCCTCCCAATTCAAAAAGATTATGAAAGTTCATGCAACAGTAAGAAGGGAGGAAGAATGGAAGAGAACATTAAAGAAAGAAAACAATTTCTCACCAATCTATTCCTTAAACAAGAAATACTAAATGAGATTTCAAACCTGTAGTTGATCGTCGTCCGCCAATCCGCCGCCGCCGCCGCCGCCGTTGCAGTGTCGGTACCTAGTCGTTTCCACTGTTCTCCAATTCAACTTTGTGGCGAAAGTTTAAAATATATGCCACCCTAATCTTGGAAATGGCGCATACATTTTCTATACTCACACTCGTCGCCCCCACATACCACTATTTTTTATATTTTTCTAATTAATTATCGAATAATTGGATGTTGTGTTTATAGATTCTAATGTTCATTAATTAAGTATCCAATAATAAATTACGGTATTTGTAACTCAATTTTTTAAAAAAAAAAAAAAAAATCGTAACCGTAACATTGCTCTTCTAAACGAGTAATGACAAAAATCGTTGGCAGTGAATGATTGGATGTTGTGTTTGTAAACCCCCAATGTTAATTAATTAAATATCCAATCATGAACTACCAACTGTATTTGTAACCCAAATTTTATAAAAAGATTTTGTAACAGTCGCATTGCTTATTTAAAAAAAAAAACTTTATAGATATATTGTGGTTTTCTATATGCATTTTATGTATTATGAGTTTATAAAGATTATAATTATCGCCTCCTTCTGATGTGGACATCGTCAAAAAAAATATAATTATAATGGTAAGCTAAAGATTATAAGGATATAATTTTAATGTTAACCTATCAATGTACATTTGCTTGTTTCAAAAAAAAAAAATAAAAAAATCAATGTACATTTGCTACTAAAATTGAGAAAAATTAAGAGTGTATCTCAGCTGCAAAAATTAATAATTAGTATGAGACGGGGTGAGTGTAGTATTAGCATTCAATATTTTCTTCCATACCAAATTGATTCATTCTTTGTCATCACAAAACAAATACAATACTTAATATTATTTCCGTCCAATAATGAATTTCTAATTTACTTCTGATAAAGAATGAAATCAGACTATTTAATTCGGGAAAAAAAGCAAATTTGAAAATTCATTTTTACGAGTAGCAAATTTGCTTATCCTAACTGGATTCCTCCTATACCGGAGTCCTCTGATGGGAATGAATGAAGACTTAGATCTACCCCTAGACTCTTCACAACTTATCAATGGATATAACCCGTTGATGTAACTATCATGAAAATCTATTTAGTACCCGCACCCGCAGAAGTATTCCGGGTCTTCATGCATATTACTCGATTGATTAATAAAACAGTTTCAGATCTGAAAAGAAAAAAAAAATGGTTTGTCGATGAGACGCAAGAAAAGTACGGCGACTGTGGTCATGCTAGAGACCTAAACAGTCATGAATAAGTATGAGATGCGATCCTTCCCAACAGGCTAAGACTGAGCTTAATCGCTTTGGACAACTTCGGAAGAAAAAGAGGCATTTAGCTATTAAAAAGATGGTGCGGGTTGGTTCACAGGTACAACCTTTGTAACTTCATGTTGATTAGCAGATCCATAATTCAGCTATACTCCTCCATACAAACCATTCTGTCAGAAGACACAAACTACTTTAATGTATGTATAAACATTCATTCCCCCACTACACAACATTCAAGCTCTTGCTATTAAAATTCAAAAAAAAAAAAAAAAAAAAAAAAAAAAAAAAACACACATTCAAGCTCCAGAGAGTAGGCCTAAGTTAAACAACTTTATGCCAATACAAACACCACCAAAAGTAGCAAGCTTAGTATTTTACATCAACTTTTCCTAGTCTACATTTGTTAATGTAAAGAAAGTCAGCAGAACCGAACCGAACCGGTGACGGACAAATGAAACAAATGTATTCAGCTAAATCTATTCGTATTGACATTTGAAATCAAATCTACATCACATACACCAAATGCAAAAAAACTTGTGCAACAATACATTGGGTGGGGGTGGGGTGGGGTGGTGGGGGGATTTGCCACTGATACTCGTGAATAAACGGGGACGGAAAGTTGCATGTTCTAGACAAAAGGATGATGTATCAGAGACCCCATTGCACAGCAAGTCATATAGTGCTCACTTCTTTATGAAGGCGGTCCAAATCCTTGCAATGTATCCTGTGCATTTACTATGAACAAATTCATCTGACGATCTCTACAGTGTCCGTCCTGGCTAGCTGACGTATATCAAAAATTGTAATTTTTATTTTATTTTCTCGTCCAATAAAGATGGGGTCAATTCGAATTATAAGATGGTATAAATCCTTTGGCGTGTTGGCTTTCCATTTCAAGAGTCATCAATGACTTTTGTCTGTGGTATCTGTTTCTCTTTGCTGCAAGTGCTGGAACATATGAGACAGAATGTTAAAATTATTTTGAGACAGATTCAAAAATCTTGGATAAAATTGTTAACACAATGGATGCAATTGATGAAGAAAATTATGTGAACTACAAAAAATAACAAAATACTAGTCGCATTTTCCATTTTCGTCGGTCCTAAAACAATAGTTGTGTTTCTAAACGGAGAAATCATTTGAGAGCAACTTTCATGAAGATATAAGAGCAACTCCAACCCACTTCAATTCCATCTTCATTTCTTCAAAAAACCAACTATTCACCTCTCCAACCCACTTCAATTCCTACTTCATTTTTGAAGTAGATGAATAGTGTTACTTCAAATTTGAAGTAACACTATTCATCTACTTCAAAAATGAAGTAGATGTTTCAAAGTTACAATTTGGTCCCTAAAAAAATTAAAAGTTGTATATTTTGTGAATTATGTAATTAAAAAATTATCATTGTATAATCCGAATTAATTTTTATTTTTAATTTTAATTTTAAATTATTTTTAGTCTATGTTGTAATTGCGTAGAAAAATTAAGGACAAAAATGCTCACATTGAACTTCGGAACGCTTTAATAGAACATTTATGGGAGAGATTCACAAATTCAGAGGAGTAGAACATAATTATTATGTAATTTTCAATCTTGTTGGCTCATTATGTATCGGTCTATGTCATTTTTAATGTTTTACTTATGTTATTGTTTTTTCTTCATGTAATATATAAATAATAAATTTAATTATCTTTAATGTTTAATTGCACATTTATTGTTTTGATAATAGTAAATAATAATTTTAAAAAAATTACTCCGTATTATAGTTTTTCGCTAATTAATTTGAAATTTTATCATTTAAAATAAAATAGAGGGTTCAATATACAAAATGACTAAAGTTTGTGTAGTGTTTGTGAAATTAAATGAGTAGTGGAATGATGATGTGGAAGAGAAAGATGCTTGGTATATTTTTTTGAAGTCAAAATTGAAGATATGGGTTGGAGTTGAAAAAAAAATGAAGCAACATTTGAAGCAAAAAATGAAGAAATGAAGCAAAAAATGAAGAAATGGGTTGGAGATGCCCTAAGAAAGAAAAACTGCATTCTTAAAAGCGTGGCTTGCACAATGCGGCTCCATTTTCGTACAAAAGGGAGTTTTTGTTTAGAAAAGAAGATGATATGCATCAATGTTATCTCCCTAGTAACCTTTAAAATGGAAGAGTGGGCAAAATCACTCCCATTTTTCGGAAGAAGGGAAAGGCCCAGAACACATGATGAATATGTTCTAGTTATCAAAAAATACTCCCTCCGTCCCAAAAAATGATCTTCACATTTGACTATTCAAACTACTTAAGGATATGAACATTTGCTTCACTAGTTATGTTGTGTTTATACACATTTAAGCTTAAATCGTAGATATGGGAAGAACTTTTTAATACAACAAAAAATGGCAAATGAGAAGATCATTACGGGACAGAGGGAGTAAATATCTTTACAAAACTAGGGGGTGTGGTGAGTTTGTTGGAGGGGGGGTGTTAAATTGCCATGTTTAAGGTCAAAGACTTCATTGCTGTCTTAAGAATTACTACCCCCAAAATGAATGTCCAAATAATTTTGAAATTTGTTCTTGGTCAAAAGCAAATTTCAAAAAATCTGGACATTCATTATGGGACGTAGGTAGTACTAGGTTTTACAATGAAAGTCACATCGATTGTCAATCCACCATGAATACGAAGACAATCTACAGCAACTGAAAATAATATCCCAAATAAAATAACGACTAGGTTCTATCATGAAAGCGCATTGATGGACAGATAATAAAATGATTCACAAAGCACAATATTACCGAAGTAATGGGAACAAGAATAATAACAATCAAACGAAGAAGAAACAGAAATACTAAGTCCAAGATAACACTTACACATCAATTCCTGAGGTAGACCAAAGTCATAATCATTACGCCCCCGCCTGATGCAGCATATGTATACAATCAACAGCACCACACAGAATACAACAAGGCATGAAATGCCAATCGCAATTTTACCACCAGTAGATAAACCACCATTTTTCCAGAATAAAGGACAATCGGGTAAAGAAGGTACACCACACAAGCCTTTATTACCAGAAAGGCTGCAGCATCACATAAAGAAACCAATAATAAGCAGAGAAGTCAATTAAATGCTAAATAAAATTTAAATACTAATCTAAAGACATCCTCTAAAACATTTATTATAACTTGCACCAACTCTAGTAGTACCGCAGTGGTGTTACATTTTAAGCTCTTTTCGGAACATCAAACCACCGAGTACATTGTACAATACTCCCTCCGTCCCAAAATGATCTTCCCACTTCTTTTGCCGTTACTACGAATGAACTTTGAGCAATAAATATAGGTAGATTGAATTATGCTGATGAAAATTTAAAACTTGTGATAGATACACCATCAACAATACTATAAATAACAAGTTTTAAATTTTCATTAGGATAATTGAATCAACCTAAAAATATTGCTAAAAGTTCATACGCAATAATGAAAAAAAAGTGGGAAGATCATATTGGGACGGAGATAAGTGTGAAAGCAGTAGTATTCAGACCTCAAATTACATGTTTATAACTTCAAACTATTGGGTGCTACAACTGTTCATGATTCAAGTTTACTGATCAAAGCAAGCTCCTAAAACCGGAGGTTATCAGTATCCAAAACTAAAACACGTGATATAATGCATTACATCTCTCCCAAATTTAATGTCCATTTTCAAGAATATTTTATCCCAAAATAAATACTCCCTCTGTCCCAGCTCACTTGACACCTTTTGACCAAAACTGGTCAACTTAAGGTCGGTTTGACCAACACTTTATAAAAATATTTATGATCAGAATAAAAATTAAAAAAATGTAAAATGATCACCATTAAAAATCCTCTCAATAACAATTTTTTTTTTGGAACATAAATATTTCTATAAAGTGTTGGTCAAAACGACCCAAAGTTGACCAGTTTTGATCAAAAGGTGTCAAGTGAGCTGGGACGGAGGGAGTACATTTTTCAGAAGAAAAAAAAAACAAATTTTAATCCCAAAATAAATGTCTTTTTCAGAAGAAATAAAAAAAATATCCCAAAATAAATGTCTTTTTCAGAAGGAAAAAAAAAAAAAAAAAACTTTGTCCCTAACTGTTTTTTCACCAAATTTTTTTCACTAGTCTCTTTATACTTGCAAAACTAAACGTTTGGAAAGACAAGATATTTGTGAATTTTTGCCATTTAATTGTGTAAAAAGTAGAGATTTTCAAAATGTCCTCTAAAATGAAATTTGATGTTCATTTAGGGACAGAGGGAGTCTACGATACTGAAAACATTTAACCAAATCCAAGTTGAGAAGACATCTTTGCACATTATTTTCTTCAAGTAGGCACATATAATATCAAATGTACTCGAGGAGAGGGGAATATGCATCTCATGCTATAAAATCCTAGACTGAGGTTTGCATTAGCAAACACGAACCACAACTAATTGCACTTTGATGAAACAAATGATCAGCTATTGCTGACAGAAGAAAACACAAGCGCTAAAAGATTCTAAGAAGTTGAATAAAAGATTCGAGAGAGATTCCAAGATAGAAATGACATACTCAATAGCTCCACCATGGACACCAATGGAATAAAGCTCCTCTGGCACTTGCCCTTCCAGTAAGTTACCATTTAGAATCCTGACATATGAAGAAAAACAAAATGAATAAATACATATTGAAAAAAAAATGTATATTAGACGCATTCGGATACGTGATGTTGTTTTGGTTTGGTGATTTTCTTCTTGGCTTTATAATAATTGAACAGAAAGTATGAGAGAGACCACACAAAAAATAAAATACATCCCATAACCAAATGCATCCTTGAGTGGCAATTACGTATCAGTAAGCTGGGGCAGAGGCGCCCTCCATAGTACAGTGTAATTTCATAATTACAGAACTATATGAGGTAGTTTCATAAATAATGTGCAAGTATAGGGGAGGTACCTTCATTTCATATATATGCATGCGTGTGTGTGTGTGTGTGTGTGTATATATATCGAAAGGTCCGTTTAATCTCAGATTTTGCATCCCTACTTTAAATTGGTGTTTTTTGTGTGTTATTTTGAAGAAACAAAAGGCTTCAATTTTTTTGTGTAAAGTTTAGCTTGTACATTTAGCAAAATTCCTAGGTCCGCCTCTGCTAGAAACGATCTCTTGAAGATTAACAAGCTAAACCATTTTTTTCTCATTCCTGATAGTTTGTTAAAAGTGGGGGAGGGAGGAGCTTAATTAAATCCATGAAGAGATAGTATTACAATATTCATGACCTTTTGCAAGCAATGGAAATTACCTACCAGCTTTGGGAAAATAAGAATTTCTTGGACGACAGGAGGGTATATTTTGGTCATAGTGTGGTAGATTCTTCCTCCATTAAAAGTAAAGGATGATAAAACTAAGAGCGTAAAAAAGGGAACAAGGAAACTTACACAAGCTGCAAATTTGACGAAGTTAAACTGTCTGGTATGGACCCCGTAAACTGGTTGTTGGATAAATCGCTACATCAAATAAGAATGTAATAATTAGTAAATACATGGATGCAATCTGTGCCATTTTGCAGGAGTAAAGGCAGAACAGTAACTTGAGCGACAGGGATTATGCTATATATTCACACAAATAGCTTTTTTATGCAACCGAAAATTCACTTGTCAACATTACCTAAATTATTCTCACTCCGTCTCGAAATGTTGTTCCCTCTTTCTTGACGTTAGTCCGAAGGAACTTTGAGTAATAATTCTAGTTTGACTTAATTATCTTAATGAAAATATCAAACTTGTTTTTGATATACTATTATAAATATTATCAATAACAAGTTTTATATTTTCATTAAGGTAAATAAATTAAACTAGAATTATTGCTCAAAGTTCCTTCATAAAAAAAAAAAGGGCAGCCCGGTGCACAAGGCATCCGCGCATAGCGAGGGTCCGGGGAAGGGTCCCCACCACAAGGGTGAAATGTAGGCAAACCTTACCTTGCATTGCAAGAGGCTCCTTCATACTAACATCAAAAAAAAGAGGGAACAACATTTTGGGACGGAGGGAGTATCTGTTTTTCAGGTTAATCTGGTCAAAATTCACTGTCATCACTCAGATGTGGCTCAAATTTAGACTGGTATAAATGACTTTCATCGCCATGGTCATGCATCCAACACTATGAAAATATAAGTAACTAATTTTTCAGAAAGAACAACGAGCAAAAAGGGTAAGCCCTATAACAAAAGTTCCTTCATTTTATAATTGCAGGGTTTAACAAGTCAGAATAATTATTTTCCACAACCACATCTCTAGCTCTAACTCCTAGCTATTCTAATTTCTACTTCCCCTACTCCTCGACTTTCATGAACTGCTTTACACTGAGAATTTCAATATTCTGTATAATTTCATTACTGATATATAATATGCTCATAGAAGTAGAAAATATACAGTGAAAAAAAAAAAAAAAACTTCTAAGAACCTTTAATTAGTAACTTAAAATACCAGCTTCCCAAGTAATTTCTGAAAAACTAACTGGCTGAACCTTGAATCAAAATCATATTGTCCCACGAAATTCCAACTTTTGTGAGTTTCAAGCACTAATTTGGGTATCCATTCATTGATATTGATATTGTTATTGATTATACTCCCTCTGTCCCGAAATGATCTTCATACTTTTTTCGTAGTTACTACGAAGGCATTTTTGAACAATAAGTTTGGGTTGGTTTAATTATCCTAATGAAAATCTGAAAATTGTTTGTGATAGTATTGTTGAAGATTAGATTTTCATTAGGATAATTTAATCAACCCAAACTCAATGTTCAAAATACTTTCGTAGTAACTACGAAAAAGTGTGAAGATCATTTTGGGACGGAGGGAGTAATATGATCTGATTCTCCTTCATTTTTGTTTACTAAGCCTACTTTTCATACCTCCCAATGTTCCTTTTGATTTTCTGTTCTTGGTTTCACCATACATCAACCTTTATACTCTAAACGAGCATATTTTCTAAAGATGCTACTTTTAGCTGCCTAGCATTCAAGTCAGATGATCAAAAATTTGTTTCCCATCAGCCTTAATAACTATGGATTGATCACTTAAATCTAAAGTAAAAGGGTCCGTTTCGCAGAAAACACATATTCCCTCCGTCCCATTTTAAGAGTCAAAATCCTAAAATGGAAAGTGGGTCCTACATGTCATACTCACAACAATCATCCACTAACTCATCTCTACCCCACTTTCTCTCTCCTACCCAACTATCAACACTCACAACACATCACCTTTTCCTTAATACTTGAACCCACCCATTTTTTGACTCTTAAAATGGGACGGAGGGAGTATAATAGATATGAACTTTCAACAGAAAAGTGGAAGAAATACTCATAGTTAACAAGATACTCCCTCCTTCCCAAAATGATCTTCACGTTTGACTATTCAAACTTTTTAAGAATATGAACACTTGCTTCACTAGCCATGCTTTTGTTTAGGCACTTTTAAGCTTAAATTGTAGAAATGTGAAGAACTTTTTGGGACAACGAGAAATGGCAAATGAGAAGATCATTTTGGGACGGAGGGAGTATTTATTACACAAGAATATTGACCAGAGCACTAAAATTAAAGTAAGAAACAGCTAAAAGAACAGGATGAGACAGAAAATTCTTACAGCTTCTTTAGTGAGTTTTGCCCCAGTCCAACAGGTATAGTACCTCCTAGTGAGTTGGAACTTAAGTTCCTGCGGGCCCATTAAAAGAAAAATAAATCACAAGACCGAGCAACCAAATAAGCAAAACATTGCCAAACAACTGAAAGAATCGTGTGATAAGCAATACAACCTGAGGCCACAAAATCAGATATCGAAGTATGGAAGCAAATTTAGCTTATAAAGCAATAAATACTAAGCTACGGACATAAGCTTTGAATCAAGTTTCAGTTTATATACTAATACAGGAACAGGACTCTTCCTTCCAACTAGTTTGTTTCTACAATTTGCTGACTGAAAATTTCAGGTTTATTTTTATATTGAAGTGCATGGTAACCAAATTCCAACTACCTCAAAAAAGTAGAAAGCAATAAATGCAAAAATCTTGTTACGAAAAAGATATATGATGAAATAGATATTGGCAGTGATACTTACAAGCTTACCAAGTTAGACAAAAGTTTAATTTGGTCACTAACAGTTCCTTTCAAGCCTTGGCTCCCAAGATCGCTGTAAACAAAGGACATAGAAGGTATATGAGTAGAGAAATTAAAGACAGGCAAGTACATAATGGTCTCACCTCTAATTGAAGTGCGATGCAAATGAAGAGAGAGAAAATGAAAGAACTCAAGGATGCATGCAATGAATGAAATAGGCATAAAAAGAGATAAGAAGGCACAAACTGCATAAAAATAAGAAATTAAAAGCCCATGGAGAACGTTTCGCGCATTAACAAGGCAGATTTGAGTGGGAAAAAATGTATGTTTTGATGAGATGCAGCCGCTTGAAGTGGGGTGGGGGGGAGAACGAAGTGAGCTATTGTCAGCAAAAAGTTAAATAGTAAAGTTTTCACAACACTATCTCAAGGGTGATCAAGAAGATTATTAGCTTGAGCGGTAGAATCATCAGGAATTTTAGAACGAACTTAATAATCAAACGGAGTGAAGCACGAAACATCAGTTTCTACACTTCTCAGGCTAATGGTTAGTAACCATTTGGGAAATACTGCCTCTAATGATTGTTTTGTTAATTTTTTTGCATTTCCTTTTATACCTTTCTTTAAATGTGAGATTTACATTACCAATACCAAATGTCACTTCAAGTAGGGATATAATGGGAAAGTAACTCATTAAATTGTATTGATTTTCTAAATTTGGGACAACTAACAAAGGAAATGCGGCTAATATATGTTGGAACTTGTGAAGGATTATGGAAAATCAAAGGTGTTTATTGGAAATATAGGTTTCCATGTTTTGGAGATTTTGGGCGTGTGCGCTAAAATGAGCATAACTTTTGATTCCGGATGAACCACGGAACGCACCGCATATCAAATCGAAGCTCTTTTCGAGACGGACAAAAGTCATCGGGCTTAGCCCCATGACACATGTCTTTTAAATTCAAAAAGCTCGAATCTTGGAACCCAAATGAGCTGCTGAATTTTATAAATTAATATTATGATTTTAATATTATTTATAATTATTATTTTTGCTTCATTTGGATAATGCAAAACGGTTTAACTGCCACAGCAGTTATTTTTGGAACAGTTATGTTGGTTTTTGAACAGGTTTGTCTGTTCAAAATCAAGCCCAAAACCTATATAAGGATTCCTGCAGATTGTGTTTAATACACATAATTTTTCCATCTTCTTCCTCCCTTCTATCTCTTGAAAGCATTCTCTCAATTCGCCAGGGACAAGTTCTTGTGCAAGAACTTGTTCCGAATAGTTGTATCCTCAAGATAGACGTCCGGAACGAACTGCAGCACAAGTAGGGACGAATTTCTGTCTTAGGACACTGCAATACAGCAGGCCTCTATTCGATCAATTTGTGACGTTGTTCAGGTTCTTCATTAATACTAGTATTAATCTGTGATTAATTTAGTTGTATTAATTATTATACTCGTTATTATACTCTTTAATTATATATATTTAGATTGGTCCTAACTCCTAACAATATAAACGGAACTAAAAGAGTATTATTCTTTAATCAGTGAGGCCCAATTCTCATACTCATAATAACTATCACATTCACAATTCCTACCCCACTTACAATTTCTACCCTACTTTTTATACTCACAATACCTACTCCACTAACAATATTGAACATTTTTTCTTATAACCCGCGCACACCCTAAGGTGTGGACCTTCAAAAAGACAAAGGGAGTATGCTTCTTTGAATTTGTCATAATCCAATGATTTTAGTATTTTATTAGGATTCTATATACTGTATGGTTATAGCATAATGAGGTAGGTTTAAGATAATAATTCAGACCTCTCACAATTTTCAAAAACATTGCCAAAAAAGGACTCGAGCAAACGGAAGAATCGCAATAGTACCAAGTATTTTAGTCATTTGTTCATAAATAATAGCAGCTTGTGTAGTTATCAGTTAGCTGATATGAACTTAAACTATGTGTATACAGAATTGACTCTAAAATTGTAAATAAAACTTGAATCTTGTCCAAAATGGAACCTACATGGTGAATACCAGCAAGGATATAATGAGTATGATTATATACACATAATACACGATTGGATAAATCAACTGTCCCATTCATGATTCATGTCCAGTTGATTCCCATGCCGCATATTAAAATTCCTCCAGAAAGAGAAAAGGGAGGTGATAAAGGAACGGAATAATGGTTCTGTACTTTTGATGTCTCTGAATTAAAGAAAGTTTAAATGGCTTCTGCAAGTTACTCAATCTAATTAATGAAGGTCCCAGACAAGTCGAGAGTTTAAATTAAAATAATTCTCAAACTAGTTACATATAAAACCCAGCGGGGAGCCACATGAATTGGAGTGGCCTTAACTTTTGGGAACTTTTATCTTACAAACACTCATTATTCTTTAAAGAAAAAGGAAAAAGAAAAGCAGTATAAAAAGAATAATAGGGACTAGCATATCAACAATAACATGTTGGCCCCTGGTTTTGAGTAACCTACACTTTTGTCATACTTATCATACATCGTCAAGATTTCATATTTTTAGTTACATATGAAATTCTGATCCTATACCATAAAGGGGAATTCTCCAAATTATTTGTTCAAATGTTCAAATCATCTCCGACACTTTTGCCCATCTTTTAATTGGAATTCATGGAGAACGGTGAAATCAAGAAAATCTTCAAATGGATCAGTTATCTATATATGCATATACTCCCTTTGTCCTGGAATGATGTTTCGACTGTTTTTGTTGTTTGTTTGAATGAACTTTGAGCAATAATTATAGGTTAATTAAATTATCCTAATGAAAATCTAGAAATTTGTTATAGTAGATACACTATCATAAATACAATCAGTGACATCTTTATGATTTTCAATAGGATAATTAAATTTACCAAACAATTATTGCTCAAAGTTGATTCAAACAAAAAACAAAAAATAAGGGAGAACATCCTTCCGGGACGGAGGGAGTATAATTTCGTACTGACTTTATGCATTAAAAATAAAAGATAAGAACACTTACATTTGAGAGATAACAAGGGCTGACTCATTCTTATTGAGATGACAAGTAACACCCTCCCAAGCATCCCAACTAGTAGGAGCACAAGGATCACCATTCCACCCCATTCTGTCAGGAACACGCAGTGATTCCTTCAATGCCTTCATCGCAATCGCTGCAAACACACCCAATTATTTTATTACAATTTTAAAAAAAAAAAAAAAAAAAAAGAAACAACTATTAATTACTTATGAATACGTTGCCAATCACCATTCATCTTATTGTCTAACAATATGACGAACGCACAAATTTCACTCTTAGATAGTCTAAATTTCCCTTTTCGAGAGTAGAGGAGTTGTAACCATTGGGTCAAAATGCTCGCTTTTGTCTGTTTCTTCCCTATGCTTCTCAACTACTTGAATCCCCCACTCAAACCAATACAAAAATGTGCTACTGATTGTTCCAGATTTTCCCATTTCTCTTGCCTCCTAATTTTTTCAACAGCTAAACAGAAACAAATACCAAAATCCCTTACACCCCATACCTCAAATACTATCGTTCAAAAAGAAGAAACGGTTAACCGAACAAAGTCGTGAACTGACCCACCTAAAAGTCATGGATGATTGCATAATAGTAGTGTGTGACCCTATTCTTATCACTCACCATTAAAGTCCACATCTTTTCCGATGCAGGATAAGGATATTACATATATTCACTCAATAAATACATTTTAAGCAACTGCAAAAGTTTTACTACCTCCGTCTCAAAATGAATATCCAAAAAAAAAAACAAATTTGCTCTTGATCAGGAGTAAATTTGAAATTTTTTTCGTCATTCATTTGGGACGGAGTGAGTACTAGATAATCGCATTCCCCTGAATTATTCAACCATGGTTCCAATTTCTGGGAAATCCAAATACTCAACAAACAAATCACCCATATAAATAAGAAACTTATGAAGATTCAAACTTTTTTTACAAAAATCATAATTAGTGTACCTTGATCAGGAACAGTAGTAATATCAGCCGGAACAATAGCATAATTCTCAAGTCCACAAAGTAAAGGCACCCCGACAACTGGAAGAAGCTTTACAGACAAAATTGTGCTGCTCAAATTCTTGACAGTATAAGTCCAACTGAATGCAGCAAATCCCCCAACTTTATCAAAAATATCAACTCTGCTAACATTATTATCGTTAATGACAACATCAAACACTCTCTTCCCTTTGCCATTGACGCTGACGTCAATCTCTGCAAAATGAAGCCACACCATGTAATCCAGCTTCGCATCCACCGGCAATTCGTATTGCAACCCTCTTTTTCCGGTGGCCATCACCGCCGTCTCGTACAATTTCGCCGGGAAATAGTTTGGGTGTTGATCCGTGTTCACTACTTTTCTGACGGCGGATACTGACTTGATGTCGCCCAAATCATGTGTCCGGAACGCGGCGTCGGATTGCCATGAACGGCCAAATACGTCGGAATCGTTGCTAAAACCCGGGCCCCATTGATTCGAACCGGCAGTCAACCGACCGTAATTGACTAGAATAGACGAATTGCCGGTCGTGGCGGCGTCGTAAGAAGCCGGATCGATCTGGACCAGCTCGAGCGACGCAATTACGGGAGGATCAGTAGCAATGCTGTAAAAGCAAACGTCGGCGTCACCGTCGTCGGTGTAAAAAATGAGATCGGAGTAGGCGCCGTAGCGGCTAATATCCTCTTGCCAAGGGGACCGCCAAGAAAAGACGAGAGTACCCTCAACGGAGAGGTCGAAGCTCGGAGCATGATTTTTCCCGTCGTAATTGTCATACACAGTGAAAGTCCGGAGGTAGTACCGGCCGGAGGGGAGGTCAGGGAAAATGTAGCAATTCTTTTTACCGGAGGAGATGGGGAAGAACCGGAGTGTTTTCTCGTGAAAAGATTGAAAGATAAGAGGCTCGGAAACCAGGCCGGAGGAGCCGGAAGTGAAGAAGCGGTCGGAGAGCCAAGTGACGTTGAATTTATCGACGGAGGTGGTGGAGCCACCGCAGTCTATGTGGTAATTGATGTCTGAAAAACAAGAAAGAGAAGATATAGTAAGAAATTAAGTTCGTTTAGTTAGTTATAGTTGTAGTTGTAGAGAGAGAGAAAGTAAGCTTACCAAAGGGGAAGGAAGAGAGAGAAATGGGGAGAGAGAGGAGGAGGAGAGGGAGGAGGAAGGCGGAGGAAGACATGATTTGAAGGGGGAGGGGGCGGAGGAGGGAGGGTGTTTGGACATAAGGGAAAAAGGGAAAAGGTATGGACTTGATGATGATAATTTTACTCCTCCATTGCTGTTAATGATAAAGAAATGGGGAAGGCGAGATTAGCGGGGTGGACTGGAGGTGAGGTGGGGTTGAAGATGGGAAATCGGGGAACGAATTGACGGCGACAGATAAGCGTTACGATGGACTTTGGGGTTGGGAATTCAGATCGAGTTAAGACTCTCTCTTTCTTCTGTTTCAAAATATTTCTAAGACGTTTTAGAAGTTAATTTTTGTTTCAAAATATTTGACGTTTTATAATTATTAAAAAATATTTATTTTTATTTATGAATTACTCTCTCCGTCACAAAATACTTGTAGTTGTAGGATTTTCACACAAATTAAAAAAATCAATCAATGTATGTTTAATAGACTAAATTACCCTTGAAATATTTCAAGTACCAATACAATTAAATGCTTTTACAATGACAACCACCATCATAAATAAGAGTATTTGACAAACAATGTCAAAGATGTTTAAATAAAAGCAAAACTACAAACATTTTAAGACAAATTTCAACCCCTTAAACTACATGTATTTTGGGACGGAGGGACTATCTTTTATAGATGCATTTAAACTGCATAAAAAATAGATTATATTAGGAATACATAAATCTTTTTTATATGTATTAATTACATTTCTTAATATGTGTGAATAAGACTAAAACGACATATGTTTTGAAACAGGGAGAGTACATCATTATCATTATAAATAAAAAACTAAGAACTTCAAGCAATATTCTACAATAATAAAATTTCTTCTTCAACTCTTTTATGGGTATGAAGAGTGAATGATTTGCATAAAAACTTGTAGTATTAATAATAAAACCATAAAAAGCTAGCTCTACCTTACTTACTAAGGAGTTTTTTTAGTGAGCTCCACAATAAAAAAAAAAAAAAAAAAAAAAAAACTCTTTGGAGCTTTTTAATAGAAATAAAAAGCTCTTCAAAACTTCTCATTGTAAATACTCTAAAGAGCAAGTATTCGGCACTGCTGTCCAATTGCACTAACACAAGGAAATTTAGATTTAATTTTTACAAATGGCTTGTCTTTGTTTAGCGGTATGTAGATTAAAATATTATAATATACTCTCTTTATCTCTCTTTAATTTATAAAAATGAGATTTGGCATAAGAATTTAGAAAATAATTGAAAAAATGATGTGTTGTGAATGTTAATAGTTGGATCTGAGGGAGATAGTGGGGTAGGAAATAGCACTAAATGAGTAGTAGTTGAAAGTATGACAAGTGAGTCTCATTATTTAAAAAATATTAAAACATCAATTTCAAAATTTCATAAATTAAAACAAAATAGCTAAAATGATAATTTTAATAAATTAAAGAGAGATGAATAAAGTATTTTATTAAATAACTAAACGGTTCAAATTATAAAAAATAAAGCTACATAAAGATAAAGCCTCAAATCTACATTTGGGATGGTGTTGAGTATAATTTTTTTAATTCTACAGTGGAAGGTTCGAAATGTGAAAGTCGCATTTGTTTGCTGGATTAGCGGATGACTTTTGAGTGCTAATAGAGGAAATAAGTCGTTTAAGATTAGTAACTTAGTATGGCATAAATTCCAGCAAACTATGCTCCCTTTTGTATAATGACAAAAACTTGTGTGAAACGGTCTCACACCGTGATAATAAACTGAAGAGTCAAACAAATACCAAATTATTTACGCTTCAATTAAATATGAATATGAACTTAAAATTCAAATCTGTCATGTTCTTTCTTTTTTTGTGTGTGATACACTTTCTTAGGATTATAGCATTGTTATGCGCAAATTTAACTATAAATCTACTAATCTTACAAATATTAAACAAATTACAAATAGAGATTAAAGATTAGATGTCGATTAGTACCGCGTCTTGTTCAAAGCTTAGAATTTGTTTCTCTTTGATGTATGAACATGGTATAGAGGAATCTGTAATGATTGTTAGGTTAGTAAAGCTATGATCTGTTGCCTACTTCAATCCTTTATAAATGGTCGAACATTTTGCTTGAATATTTGTGTAACACCCCGAATTTTCTTATAATATCTGAGCATTTAATGGCATTTAATAACAATAATAAACAATAATAAATACCTTAATTTAGGGTTCACAACGACCCCTTATTTAAACCATAAATTCAAAACAATAGCGGAAGCGTAACTTAAACTTGTCTTGGTAGGTAACAACCCTAACCATCAATGTACTTCAACTTACATCAAAAATAAATGTACTTAAAACTACTAAATTAAGAATCTTCAAATCCACCGTCTTCCTACGGCTGCTTTCCTTGGCTTGTCCTTCTACGTAAATCCTGATAACAAAATTTATAAATAAGGGATGAGCGAACGAATGCTCAGTAAGTTCATACGTGGCCTCTCCGGTTACTAAGGAGAGACGACCAGAACGAATACTTTGAATAACTTTTACAAAGATAGGTTCAGTTACTTTTGGATTCAAGACTGCAGAACAATACAGTCGTATTTCTTTTAAGATTTTACTTTCAAAGGATTATGGCACTACAATCCAAAGGGATTCATTCAAGTTCCGTCAATTCCTTGGTAACGTACATTATAACCTCAATGCCAAAGGTACAATTTGTACACCTAGCTTCTCCAGCCAATAGTGTGGGTCGTAACATATATGGTATCCACACACATATGCTCGGGGTCTAGAATCATCCTTGTAATCAGACAATTCCTGAGAGAAGGCATGTGATCACTCATGCAATCCCTAGTTTAAGGACGAGTCTTTTCTAACTGGACTGTCCGTCAATGTCTTTTCTAACTGGACATTGGCTACCTTAACAAGTAAGTGGTTAACTTACAAGTTAAAATGAGAACATACTAAGGTACAAGTATGTGATACAAGTTTCAAACTTCGATACTTAGTAGATCGATGGGGACATCACTAAGTATAGATTCTTTCAAGGAACGTTCAATAACGCAGAGTTCATTCAAATACTATCATGTCATACTGATAGCTAACTTTAGAAAAATACGGAATTCCAATAAACAGGAGTTCAAATACTGTAAGGAACGTAATCCCTTACCTGAATTGCTTTTCCTCGCAATCTCCTCTCTGTGCAAATCTACAAGGCACGGAGTAATTTACTTTAGTACTCTCAACATTGTTAACTATTTTTACTTAGTTAACTGAGAGATGCGTTTTAACTTCTTTACTTCGTTACTTCTTTTCTTACGTTTAAGTTTCTGACTTTGATTTACGAGTCAGTCCTTTAACTTTGATATAATTGCAATTAAGTCCTCTAACTTTGGGTTAATTACAATTTGGTCCCTCAACTTTGGTTTAATTGCAATTTGGTCCTTCGACTTTAGATTAATTGCAGATTGGTCCTTTAACTTTAGTTTAATTGCAAATTAGTCCTTCAACTTTGGATTAATTGCAGATTGGACCTTCAACTTTAGTTTAATTATAAATTAGTCCTTTAACTTTGGATTAATTTCAGATTGGTCCTTCGACTTCAAAGGTTTTCCCCTTTTTATTCCTTTTTAACTTTAACTTTTTCAGTTTAGTCATTTCCCGTTAGGAAACTAACTGCAATCTTTTAATCTTCCTCCTTTCCGTTAACTTTCTAACTTTCAAGGTTTTCCAAGTAACTATCACATCCTTTCAAATTAGTTTTCTAACCTTCTAACTGTCGCGCCCCGACCCGTGGTCCTACTTGGCCCCACGTCTGGGACACGCACGGAAGACGTCATAAAACATTTTTAAGAAAATTTTTCGAAATATACTTCATAAAAAGATCTTACATAACCAAACAACATTTACTAAACGTGACTACTAGTCACAAAACAACTTTCACAAACAAGTTCTAAGCCACTTGGCTACACACTTCACTTACTTACTTATTTACAACACGAACATCTACCAAAAGAGTTGATACAAACCAAGTCACGGGTACACTACCCAAAAAGGTATTACATTTACATAATGTATCCTTTACTTACACAAACTTTCCCAAAATATCTTACCCAAAGATCTCCTCGACGTCCTCCCTGTGTGTGTGAACTATCCCCTGGGCTCCTTCTTATCTAAAACAGTAAACAAATAAGGGTGAGAATAAATCTCAGTAAGTTACTAAAATGCAACTACATTACATGCTAATATGATAAACATAAAGGAACAACGCCATAAATGATCATATAGCACATAGCACATAACATGAGAGGCTCCCTATCGCCAACCGTCCCATACCGGTTGGAAATAACGACCAACTCATCATACAACACATAAAACGGAAATAAACACTCATACGTGGATACTGAGCCAAGGTTCTCAAACCAAACGATAGCCATCTGAGAGGCATCAACTGAGCAGCATCGAAGAGCTGAAACGGGTTCCGGAACCAAACAACAACAACAACAACGGGGGGAAATGACACAAAGTCATAACCCAAAGTGCCCAACCTTTGGCCTAAGGAAGGGGTTTAAAAAGGGGAAACCAATGATAGGAGCCTTATAATGTACTTGGCTCGGAGACCATTATAATCCCTATCACTGCCCAACACACACAAAAGTACCAGCTGGACTTTAAACACAACCGAAGCAAAGAAAACTTGCTTAAACAACAAACGGGGTATGATTCCAAAGTAGGGAACCACACAAACTCATCATAGAGAAGTAAACACGTTTTCATAATAGTATGCACCATATTGACATTAAGTCATCACACAATCCATCCACACAATCACATGAATTCACACTTGATCACAAAAGACCAACTCTACCATAATGAACCATGGATACTCATTTTGGTACTAATCACCTACTGGATTCACATGCTATAAAAATCAAAACCCCACTCAATAACCAACCCATCGTGTAGTACTCGAGAAGAGCTTTCCAACGATAGTTTACACGACTAAAACGGAGTCCGGATGAAGAAGTTATGACCTCCGGAAGATTTTACGTAAAAATACACAAGTTCAGACTTTGGGCCCTTACACGACTCGTGTAACACTACACGACTCGTGTAAGAACTTTTACACAAGTCGTGTAGCAGTACACGACTCGTGTAGAAAAACACCCCTTCAGAATCTCCCCTTACACGACTCGTGTACCCCTACACGAGTCGTGTAATCAGCCCAGAATTCACATTTTGGCTGGAAACAAAATACTCCCTTCATCTCACCAACCCAAAATACCAACATTAGCAACCCTCATACAATTTCAACCCTCACAACAGCTACAAACTCAACCCAAGCACAATACTAACACCAATTCCTATAACTTTCCCACTAATAACAAGCTATGTACAAGTTCTTACTACTCCCTCTGTCCCAAATTTACAAGTATATTAAAAGTATACCAAAACATCATTTTATAACATATAAAGCATATAAACATGTTTATGACCATTTTAACATTTAAAGGGGGAATAGTAACTTACCTATTTTCCGGAAAAGATGTCAAGAAAAATAAGATGGATCGGTAGATATGATCTAATCAACACCCTGAACATTTATATATTTTTAGATTTGGAAATGGAGTAGTAAATTAAAATAGGAAAAATTAACAAGAACAAGAACATTACCTATTCTTTTTCTTCAACAATGGCACTCTCTGGAAATGATTAGGAAAGAAATGGTGGTGTGCTAAACTAAGGGGAGGGAGGGAGATGAGGTAAAGATAAGATTTACTTACTTCTTCATATAAATCACTCAAGTTTCATGTTAAGCAATTAAGACCCTAAAGTTTACTTCTACAAGGGACCCTAATATTTCCACTTCTATCACTTCACTCCCTAATTAAACTTTACTATTAACACCTAACTAACACAAATAATCAAATAAGATGTGCAAATTCATATAAGATGAAGCAACACATAAAATGCACACCTAATTTTAAATAAAAATTACCAAAAATATAAAATAAATATTAAAATAAATAAACGGATTTCGGGGTCGTTACACTCACTCCCCCTTAAAGAAAATTCGACCCGAATTTTAGGATTGCTTACCTCAACCCTCAAACAACCAAGGGTACTTCCTCTCTATCTCCTCCCGAAGCTCCCAAGTCGACTCTTCCACGTTATGATTTCTCCACACAACTCGAACAAGGGGAATACTCTTAGTTCGCAACTCTTGAACTTTTGAATCAATAACTTGGACCGGGTGCTCCTCGTAAGACATACTCGGTTCAATATCCTCGGGAACCTCGGACAAGACATGAGAAGGATCATACACATACTTCCTAAGCATCGAGACATGAAAAACATTATGGATTTTGTCAAGAGAATGAGGTAACGCAAGACGATACGCCCTATCACCAACTCTACTCAAAATCTCGAATGGGCCAATGTACCTCGGTGCCAGCTTGCCTTTCTTCCCGTACCTTCGAATTCCCACTTTAGGTGAAACCTTTAAAAATACAAAGTCACCCGAATGAAACTCAAGATCTCGCCTCCGATGATCGGCATAGCTTTTCTGTCTACTCTGAGCCGTACTCAAACGATCCCGAATAAGTTTAACTTCCTCAACTGACTTGTTCACCATATCAATACCCCAAATTTTTGCTTCTCCCACTTCATCCCAACAAATTGGAGACCGACATTTCCTCCCATACAAAGCTTCATACGGGGCCATCCCAATACTTGACTGAAAACTGTTGTTATAGGCAAATTCTACGAGAGGTAAATGAGAATCCCAAGAATCTGAAAAATCAACTGAGCAAGCTTGCAACATATCCTCGAGAATCTGAATAGTTCTCTCTGACTGCCCATCTGTCTGGGGATGAAAAGCTGTACTAAACTTCAACTCTGAACCCAAAGCTTTTTGAAATGCTTGCCAAAACCGAGATGTAAATCTAGGGTCACGGTCAGACACAATACTCACCGGGACACCATGCAATCTCACAATCTCATTTATATATAAGGTTGCAAGCCTTTCCATCGAGTAACTAATCTCAATAGGTAGAAAATGAGAAGACTTGGTCAATCTATCCACGATCACCCAAACGGCGTCAAACCTTCTTCGAGTGCGAGGTAATCCCGTCACGAAATCCATAGTAACATGTTCCCACTTCCATTCCGGAATTTCTAACGGTTGAAGTAACCCCGCAGGCCTTTGATGTTCAGCTTTCACTTGTTGACATGTCAAACATTTAGATACATAATCCGCTATCTCTCTCTTCATATTATTCCACCAAAAGTGTTGCTTCAAATTCTGATACATTTTTGTGCTCCCGGGATGAATAGTATACCTCGACTTGTGGCCCTCATCAAGAACTTGGCGTTTAATCTCATCCACGCAAGGCACACATAACCGACCTCTGAAAGTTAACACTCCTTCGGAATTAAGAGAGAAATCCTCAAATTTACCATCTTCGATTTTATCCGCTATTTTCACCAACTCCGGATCATCCTTCTGAGCTTTCTTTATTTGTTGAATCAAAACTGGTAATACTTGAATACTCGCAAAAATAGCCCCATGCTTTGACTCACAAGGCTCCCAATCTCGAGCATCCTCTAACATCTTCCATTCACGCACCATCAATGAAGCCATAAAAGATTTCCGGCTAATGGCATCAGCTACCACATTTGCTTTACCCGGATGATACGATATAGTGCAATCATAATCCTTCAATAGCTCCATCCATCTTCTTTGCCTGTTATTCAACTCTTTTTGGGAGAAAAGGTACTTCAAACTTTGATGATCGGTAAATATCTCAAATTTAGCTCCGTACAGATAGTGTTTCCACTTGTGCAACGCAAAAACAATCGCAGATAACTCCATGTCATGGGTAGGATAATTCTGCTCACTCGGAGTCAACTTTCTTGAAGCATACGCAATCACTCTTCCATTTTGCATTAACACACACCCGAGGCCTTCTTTAGAAGCATCGCTATAAATTACCAAATCATCATTGCCATTAGGAAGCGCAAGGATAGGAGCTGTAGTCAACCTCTTCTTCAACTCTTCAAAGCTAACTTGACACTTGCCATCCCACACATACGGTACATTCTTTCGAGTCAACTGAGTCAACGGAGTAGCAATTTTAGAAAACCCCTCGATAAATCTTCTATAATACCCGGCTAGACCCAAGAAACTTCGAATCTCCGTAACTGATTCAGGCCTCTTCCAATTCACAATAGCTTCAATCTTGGAAGGATCTACGGATATTCCTCTATTGGAAACCACGTGCCCCAGAAAAGACACTTCTTCGAGCCAAAAAGCAAACTTACTGAATTTCGCAAACAGTTGCTTCTCACGGAGAACAGATAGAACCATTCGCAAGTGTTGCTCGTGCTCCTCCTTAGACTTGGAATACACAAGAATATCGTCAATAAATACAACCACGAAGGTGTCAAGATAAGGCTTGAAAACCCGATTCATCATATCCATGAAAACAGCCGGAGCATTAGTCAACCCGAAAGGCATAACAAGAAACTCGTAATGACCATACCTACTACGGAAAGCAGTCTTAGAAATATCCTCAGAACGGATCTTTAACTGATGGTACCCACTCCTCAAGTCAAGCTTCGAAAAGACGACTGACCCTTGGAGTTGATCAAACAAGTCATCAATGAGAGGTAGAGGATATTTATTCTTTACAGTTACCTGATTCAGCTTCCTGTAGTCGATGCACAGTCTCAAAGACCCATCTTTCTTCTTAACAAACAGTACAGGAGCTCCCCACGGTGATACACTAGGACGGATAAATCCCCGATCAAGTAACTCTTGCAATTGCACCTTCAATTCTTTTAGTTCAGCTGGAGCCATTCTATAAGGTGCTTCAGATATAGGGGTAGTACCTGGAATCAAGTCAATACCAAACTCGATCTCTCTATCGGGAGGCATAGAATATTCAGAAGAAAACACATCAGGGAACTCTTTAACCACATTCACATCTTCTACTTTAGGAGACTTTTTAGTAGTATCCAAAACACAAGCCAAATATCCCACACAACCACGGTGCAATAGCCTCCTAGCTTTCACATAAGAAATCATACGAATTCCCGAACCCAAAGAAGTTGCCTCAAAAGTAAACACAGGCACACTAGGGATAGAAAACGTAACCACTTTCTTAAAACAATCAACAGAGGCATGATATTTACTTAACCAATCCATACCCAAAATAACATCAAGGTCTTGCAATGGCAAAATAACTAGATCAGCAAGTAAAACATGCTCACTAATATGCACATCACAATCACGCAACACCTTGTCAGCTATCAAACAATTTCCCATAGGAGTCGACACTTCTAGCACATAAGGCAAAGACTCAAAGGAAGAATGCAATCGAGATGCAAAAGACACAGAAACATATGAATGCGATGAGCCGGGGTCTATAAGTGCACGTGCCCTCAAACTGGACATAGAAATTATACCTCCAATTACGGTGGAAGCATCCGAAGCTTGTTGTTGATTGATTGCAAACACACGACCTTGAACCTTTGGTTTTCCTGAGGCATCCCTTTTCTGACCTTGAGACGATCCAACACCACTCCCCGATGGTTGACTCCCCAATCTCGGGCAATTTCTTTGAAAATGGCCAAGTTGTCCACAATTCAAACACTTTCCTTGTTTCTTCTAACACCGCTCCTCACTGTGCCCTTCCCTCTGACAATAATTACAAACCCTCTTGCCTTGACCCCCGGAGAAATTGCTTTGATTTCTAACACTCGGTTGCCCTTGTGGTTGTCCTCTAAATGGGGTTGAAGTCCCTTGTCCTCCACGATTATCATTCCTTTGCGGTTGTGGTCTACCTTGCCTTCCAGCACTTGTTAATTCCACCTTTCTCTTGTGTTCTTCAATGTCGTGCTCCACTTGATAAGCTCGATCAACTGCATCTTGAAACTCTTGTAACTTGTGGGACACCAATTGAGTTCGAATCACTGTTTTTAGCCCTTTCACAAACCTTGTTGCTTTCCTCTCCTCCGTTGCAATTAAATGAGTACAATACCTCGATAGCTCCGTGAACTTGGCTGCATACTGAGCCACCGACATTGTATTCTGTTCCAAGCTAAGAAATTCCACTTCCTTCCGGTCTTGATCCACCCTTGGAATAAAATGTTCCTTGAACTTCCTCAGAAAATTTGCCCAAGTATATGGTACATGAGCTTCATCCCAACTAGCCTTCAGTGTTCTCCACCAGTACTCTGCAGCTCCACTCAACTTGTAGGTAGCAAATCTAACTCGATCCTCCTCAGTACATACTAAAACATCAAATATCTTTTCCATGGATTCAATCCATCTCTCAACTTTGGTCACATCTGGTTCACCATCATAGCCAGTTGGTTTCATCTTCAAAAACTGTTCTAGACCATACCTCGGAGGTGCATGCTCTCCTCCTTGTCTCTGATCATGGATGGTTTTCATTGCAGCCTCGAACATCCCTTGGAACATAGCTCGAGCTTCTTCCCTTACATTACTCTGGCCTGCAGTACCAGACTGTTCACCCTCATGTTCCGGCATTTTTACTGAGTACCTGCATAAAACACTCAACGTTACTCACTCCATACTCAACTACCCTCCTAGGTCACTTAGTCATTCTAGACCATCTACAACCTAGCTCTGATACCAACTGTCGCGCCCCGACCCGTGGTCCTACTTGGCCCCACGTCTGGGACACGCACGGAAGACGTCATAAAACATTTTTAAGAAAATTTTTCGAAATATACTTTCATAAAAAGATCTTACATAACCAAACAACATTTACTAAACGTGACTACTAGTCACAAAACAACTTTCACAAACAAGTTCTAAGCCACTTGGCTACACACTTCACTTACTTACTTATTTACAACACGAACATCTACCAAAAGAGTTGATACAAACCAAGTCACGGGTACACTACCCAAAAAGGTATTACATTTACATAATGTATCCTTTACTTACACAAACTTTCCCAAAATATCTTACCCAAAGATCTCCTCGACGTCCTCCCTGTGTGTGTGAACTATCCCCTGGGCTCCTTCTTATCTAAAACAGTAAACAAATAAGGGTGAGAATAAATCTCAGTAAGTTACTAAAATGCAACTACATTACATGCTAATATGATAAACATAAAGGAACAACGCCATAAATGATCATATAGCACATAGCACATAACATGAGAGGCTCCCTATCGCCAACCGTCCCATACCGGTTGGAAATAACGACCAACTCATCATACAACACATAAAACGGAAATAAACACTCATACGTGGATACTGAGCCAAGGTTCTCAAACCAAACGATAGCCATCTGAGAGGCATCAACTGAGCAGCATCGAAGAGCTGAAACGGGTTCCGGAACCAAACAACAACAACAACAACGGGGGGAAATGACACAAAGTCATAACCCAAAGTGCCCAACCTTTGGCCTAAGGAAGGGGTTTAAAAAGGGGAAACCAATGATAGGAGCCTTATAATGTACTTGGCTCGGAGACCATTATAATCCCTATCACTGCCCAACACACACAAAAGTACCAGCTGGACTTTAAACACAACCGAAGCAAAGAAAACTTGCTTAAACAACAAACGGGGTATGATTCCAAAGTAGGGAACCACACAAACTCATCATAGAGAAGTAAACACGTTTTCATAATAGTATGCACCATATTGACATTAAGTCATCACACAATCCATCCACACAATCACATGAATTCACACTTGATCACAAAAGACCAACTCTACCATAATGAACCATGGATACTCATTTTGGTACTAATCACCTACTGGATTCACGTGCTATAAAAATCAAAACCCCACTCAATAACCAACCCATCGTGTAGTACTCGAGAAGAGCTTTCCAACGATAGTTTACACGACTAAAACGGAGTCCGGATGAAGAAGTTATGACCTCCGGAAGATTTTACGTAAAAATACACAAGTTCAGACTTTGGGCCCTTACACGACTCGTGTAACACTACACGACTCGTGTAAGAACTTTTACACAAGTCGTGTAGCAGTACACGACTCGTGTAGAAAAACACCCCTTCAGAATCTCCCCTTACACGACTCGTGTACCCCTACACGAGTCGTGTAATCAGCCCAGAATTCACATTTTGGCTGGAAACAAAATACTCCCTTCATCTCACCAACCCAAAATACCAACATTAGCAACCCTCATACAATTTCAACCCTCACAACAGCTACAAACTCAACCCAAGCACAATACTAACACCAATTCCTATAACTTTCCCACTAATAACAAGCTATGTACAAGTTCTTACTACTCCCTCTGTCCCAAATTTACAAGTATATTAAAAGTATACCAAAACATCATTTTATAACATATAAAGCATATAAACATGTTTATGACCATTTTAACATTTAAAGGGGGAATAGTAACTTACCTATTTTCCGGAAAAGATGTCAAGAAAAATAAGATGGATCGGTAGATATGATCTAATCAACACCCTGAACATTTATATATTTTTAGATTTGGAAATGGAGTAGTAAATTAAAATAGGAAAAATTAACAAGAACAAGAACATTACCTATTCTTTTTCTTCAACAATGGCACTCTCTGGAAATGATTAGGAAAGAAATGGTGGTGTGCTAAACTAAGGGGAGGGAGGGAGATGAGGTAAAGATAAGATTTACTTACTTCTTCATATAAATCACTCAAGTTTCATGTTAAGCAATTAAGACCCTAAAGTTTACTTCTACAAGGGACCCTAATATTTCCACTTCTATCACTTCACTCCCTAATTAAACTTTACTATTAACACCTAACTAACACAAATAATCAAATAAGATGTGCAAATTCATATAAGATGAAGCAACACATAAAATGCACACCTAATTTTAAATAAAAATTACCAAAAATATAAAATAAATATTAAAATAAATAAACGGATTTCGGGGTCGTTACACTAACAATTCTTTTAACGATTATGTTTTCTTTTCATTATAAACTTAACGAAAATACTAACTTTCCGTCCCAATTCTTAACATTCTCAATCAAGAATCAACACCCAAATTATATAGCTTTTAGGATTTTCATCAATCGCATGAAACACTATTCCCAACTCAGTTCACTATTCACAGCGTAAATTACTATTCACAGCTTTTTAAACTCAGTTTACTATTCACAGCGTGAATTACTATTCATCGCAGATTACTATTCACAGCTTTTTAAACTCAGTTTACTATTCACAGCGTGAATTACTATTCATCGCAGATTACTATTCACAGCTTTTTAAACTCAGTTTACTATTCACAGCGTATTTTACTATTCATCGCAGATTACTATTCACAGCTTTCTTAAAATATGAATTCATCCCTTTCATGATCATAGAATCAACTTAAAATAAAGCTAAGCATTTAACCATTAAAATTCCAACCATTAATTGACTAGCATGCAAAAACCCTAACGATTATTTCCTTTTAACATGCATAACTTATGATTTATTAATCCGAATTCAATGAAACAAATTTTGGAGAGTAGGATTTAGCATTACCTTGAGAATGGTCGGATTACTTCCTCCAAAACAATGGCGAAAATTTTCTTCTCCCTCCTCCTAGGTTCGGCCGGCGGCTATGCTAGGTAAGGTTTAGGGTTTTTGTATTTTGTTCTTTTTGATGATTAAAGAATAACCTAATTTCACTAACCCAAGTATTTATACTTTGAATGGTTTATTAATTGGGTTGGGTTTATTAATTAAAACCTTCGGGCCAACCCATTCCTTTCGGCCCACTCATTAATTAACTTATTAATTCTAATTTTTATTTAACTAAATTAATGTTACCAAATAGTTAAATAAAAAAAAAAAAAAAACGGGTATTACATTCTTACCCCCTTAAAAGAAGTTTGTCCTCAAACTTTGACCAGTCTTAATCTGAGAAGATGTCCGGGTACAATTCGCGCATTTCACTTTCTTGTTCCCATGTCGCTTCTCTTTCTGAATGATTGCTCCACTGCACTTTTACATAGGGAACCGTACGCTTTCTTACGACCTCGTCTTTTCTGTCGACGACCTTGATTGGTCGTTCATCGTACGTCAAATCTGCCCGAACTCTTAACTGCTTGTATTCTATCACATGACTCGGATCATGAATATACTTCCTTAGCATGGAGACATGGAACACATTATGCACTCCAGCTAATACCGGCGGTAACGCCAATCGATAAGCCACTTCCCCGATCTTATCAAGAATTTCGAATGGTCCCACATATCGTGGACTTAACTTTCCCTTAACCCCAAAACGCATAACTCCCTTCGTGGGTGATATTTTTAGGAATACTCGATCCCCTGGTTGAAATTCCAGTTCTCGCCTTCTATTGTCTGCGTACGATTTCTGCCTACTCTGTGCAGTCTGTAACCACTTCCGGATCTGTTGTACCTTATCTGCCGTGACTTGTACAAGTTCCGGTCCACTTAACCTCCTCTCGCCGACTTCGTCCCAACATGCCGGTGATCTACACTTCCTCCCATACAATGCTTCATATGGTGCCATCCCAATACTGGCATGAAAGCTATTGTTGTATGGGAATTCCACCAGTATGACTCCTTTAGATCCCTATACATTTTGGTACTCCCCGGATGTACAGAGAACTTCGAACAAAGAGCTTCTCTCAGTATCTCTCTCTTAATTTCATCATTATTTGGCACCCATACTCTCTTTTGGTATCTCAGAATTCCATCTTCACCCATGTGAAGATCCTTTGCTTGCCCATTTCCGATTAGAGCTTCTCTCTCCTCGTCTAACTCTTGTGCCTCTTTAATCCTGCCCAACAGTGCAGGCTGTAACGTCAATCTAGCCAAATATCCATTTACCTTCACCACTAAGTTCATCTCCTTGACATCATTCCACATACTTACCCCCTTAGAGATCAACGTCGCCAACATTCCGTGATTCTTTCTACTTAAGGCATCTGCCACCTTGTTAGCTTTCCCAGGATGGTACAATATTTCACAGTCGTAATCCTTGAGAAGCTCCAACCATCTCCGTTGTCTCATGTTCAACTCCTTCTGAGTGAAAATGTACTTAAGGCTCTTGTGATCTGTAAAAATCTGGCATTTCACGCCATACAAAAAATGTCCAAATTTTCAAGGCAAATACTACTGCCGCTAACTCCAAATCATGGGTCGGGTAATTCTTCTCATGTACTTTCAACTGCCTAGATGCATAAGCTATAACCTTATCATTCTGCATCAACACTCAGCCTAGCCCTTTAAGCGAGGCATCGCTATATATTACAAATCCATCCGATCCAGACGGTAAAGCAAGAACTGGTGCGGACACCAATCGTCGCTTCAATTCCTCAAAACTCCTTTCACATTCTTCTGACCAAACAAACTTTGCTCCTTTCTGAGTTAACCCCGTCAATGGCACTGACAACTTTGAGAAACCTTCTACGAATCTCCTATAGTAGCCAGCCAAACCTAAGAAACTTCTGATCTCACTTACTGAAGTTGGTCTTTCCCAATCCACAATAGCTTCTATCTTTGTTGGATCCACGACAATCCCATCCTTTGACACCACATGTCTTAAGAATGCTACTTCCTCCAACCAGAATTCACACTTCTTGAATTTAACATATAACTTCTGCTCTCTTAAAATCTGCAGTACTAACCTAAATGCTCTTCATGTTCTTCCTTGGTCCTCGAATACACCAAGATATCATCAATGAATACAATCACACACTTATCCAGAACTTCTGAAATATCCTATTCTTAAGTTCCATAAACGCTGCCGGTGCGTTAGTCAACCCACACGGCATCACTACAAACTCATAATGACTATACCTTGTTCTAAAGGCTGTCTTAGCTATATCATCCTTCTTCTTCACAAAATACCGGTGCACCCCATGGTGATACACTCGTTCTAATCAAACTCTTATCCAACAACTCTTACAGTTGCTCCTTTTATTCTTCAATTCTGACGGAGCCCTTCTATACGGCGCCTTCGATATTGGTGAAGTCTCAGGTACCAAATCAATAGAAAATTTTTACTTCTCCTTATGGAGGTATTCCCGGTAAATCCTCAGGAAACACGTCCTTGAAATATCTAATCACAGAAAGTGATTCTACGGTTACTTCCTTCTTGCTCGTATAACCAATGTACGCCAAGAATCCTTCTCATCCTTTCTTTAAAAGCTTACGAGCCTTCATTACCGATATAAGGTTCGATCGGGTTCTAGGTTTCGTTCCTTGAAAACATCACTCTTCTCAAGATAGTAATCTAAAGTGGACTTCTTTCTTTAAAACAATCCACATGGGCATGGTATGCAGTCAACTATAGTCCATTCCCAAGATTACATCAAATTCTTCGATGTCCTAAACTAATGACCTCAAGTTCTTCCTCGTCCATTTTCAAATGACACTTCCTAGATATAGACGTAATAGGGATCGATTCTCTAGTTTGAATACCCATAACTAAAGAATTCTCTAACGCCTCATGAATTAAATACATATTCTTAGCCAAGCAATCATTTGGCACTTCTTATCAGAACCTTGCCCTTTGACGTCATTCTTATTACCATCATTTCTATTGCCGTAGCCTTTATTCTGGTACTTACTTGTACTACCTTCCTTTTCGCGATCGTCAGTAGCCTTCCTTTAGATTCAGTCGACACTTTCTTAGTTGACTCTTCTTCTCTTTTCGCTTACTGCGATAACTATCAGATTCTTTCTCCACTATCCTCGTCCTATCCAACACTTAATCCTAGGTTGGTAGTATTAATGGAGTGATTCTATATCGGATTCGGTTGCTCAAACCATCTTCAAATCCTCGAGCCTTTTGCGCTTCATCATCGAAGAGTGTTAGGGTAAATTCTAGCAATTCGATGAATCTAGTACCATAGTCGTTCACCGTCCTACTTCCTTGAGTTAGCATCATAACTTAGCCTCTCTGGCGTTTCGAACACTTGCCGGATAATATGGTACTATCATTAGTTATCATGAATACGAGACTTTTTCACGCACTCTCATACTATAGCTCGTCTCTACAGACTAACATTCAATTTATAGGTCATTCACTAAACCACTGGTCGTTTCAACAGACCATCACTATCTTCATTAGTCAACTTTACTAGACGTATGGGTCGCTTCATTAGACCATTTCTATTTTCATAGGTCATTTCAATAGACCATAATCACTTTCATTGGTCGTTTCAATAGACCATTCTTACTTGTTCCAGGTTAACTCGCACATTTAACACTATTACTCATGTCAATCCAAGCATTGTACTATGCCTAATACTTTCACATAAATATGCCGTCCCCAAAAGACGTAACTTTTACAAAAGATCGGTCTACTAGATTTCTGGTCGTTCCAATAGACCAGTTCTACTTAGGGAAGTCATTTCACTAGAATTTACTTATTAATCATAGGTCGATTCACTAGACCTACTCTCATTCACACTTGGCCGTTTCACTAAGCCTATTACTCTTAACCGTTTTAATAGGTTATTTTATTCTTGTTTCGATCGCTTCAATGGATCAAAATTAACTTTACTTGGCCGTTTCACTAAGCCTATTACTCTTATACTTAACCGTTTCAATAGGTTATTTTATTCTTGTTCCGATCGCTTCAATGGATCAAAATTAACTTTACTTGGCCGTTTCACTAAGCCAAATACTTTCTCTTGACCGTTTCAATAGGTCAATTTATTCTTTCTTACTTGACCGTTTCAATAGGTCACTTTGGCCGTTTCACTAATCCAATTACTTTCTCTTGACCGTTTCAATAGGTCAATTTATTCTTTCTTACTTGACCGTTTCAATAGGTCACTTTATTCTTGTTTCGATCATTTCACTACACCAAAACTAATTTCACTTGGCCGTTTCAATAAGCCCATTATACTCATGGTCTTTTCACTTGACCAATACTTTTTCGTTCTAGATTAGTTCACCCGCTTAATTATTTAAGAACGAACAGTCAACAAAGTCATTTGCTTAAAATAATCAAACTTTTATTGCAAATAATCTTTTGGAATAAATCTAAGCAAAACAAAATTCTAGCGTTTCTCTCTAGACTAGAACAAATCATCAATCCTATAAAATAACTTTATGTTCCACTTTTCAATCATGGAACAACACCTTCCTAGGCCTTCCCCTAGGTCTTCCACTAGGCTCCTTTGGAGTCTTCTTAGAGTCTCTTGGTCTACCTCTGGACCTACGAACTGGTACCATGGGTGGTTCATCATCATCAATTACAATTGGGGTAGCTTCATTGTCCCCAAGGTTAATTGCTACTTCCTCGATCTCTTCTTCAGCTACCAATTATCTTCCTTTGGCGCTTCATTGCCTACGGGGGTTGTTGATTCTGACTCCCTAGCTCTTTCTTCCTTTTAAGTCTTTCAATTCGTAAAACCATTGACTTCTTCTATGGTTCCATGATAGTACCTTTCATTTAGGATCATGATCTCCTTAATTTCTTCTGATTCCTTGCGAGTGTCTAGCAATGTCTTCCTATCTCGCATTCACTCCTCTAGTATAGGATTCACTCTTGCCTTTTGAACTTCCAATTCTTCATTTAGCTTTCGAATCTTGAGTGTATACCTCTGGATCACTATTTTCTTAATTGTTCTGTGTTTCACATTCACGTTCATGTTTCTTCTAAGTCCGTCCATAACTTACAATCAGGACATAACTTATTATCAGTACCATATACTTAAAGGTATGTGACTGTAATCATCAATTGCATAAGCAACTTAAAAGGATGACATTTTCGTGTAACCCTTCAAGTTTCACTACCAAAGTGTTCACTTATATTCCTCATATCTCTCGAGGAATTCTTATCTTAGGTTCTTTTCTAAAATAGTAAGTTTCTATAAATGGAAAGTTCCCAACTTAGAAAGTTTCCTAATTTAGAAAGTCTCCTCAAAGGTAAGTTTCCTAAAATGGTAACTTCCCCAAAAGTACTATCTTCCTTATCAGAGTTCTAAAGTCCAATCTATGTTAAGTACTATTTCTCCTCATAGTCTTAACTTTTTTCTATAGTCTCCCATATAAACCTAAAGCCATTGCTCTGATACCAACTGTAACACCCCGAATTTTCTTATAATATCTGAGCATTTAATGGCATTTAATAACAATAATAAACAATAATAAATACCTTAATTTAGGGTTCACAACGACCCCTTATTTAAACCATAAATTCAAAACAATAGCGGAAGCGTAACTTAAACTTGTCTTGGTAGGTAACAACCCTAACCATCAATGTACTTCAACTTACATAAAAAATAAATGTACTTAAAACTACTAAATTAAGAATCTTCAAATCCACCGTCTTCCTACGGCTGCTTTCCTTGTCTTGTCCTTCTACGTAAATCCTGAAAACAAAATTTATAGAGAAGGGATGAGCGAACGAATGCTCAGTAAGTTCATACGTGGCCTCTCCGGTTACTAAGGAGAGACGACCAGAACGAATACTTTGAATAACTTTTACAAAGATAGGTTCAGTTACTTTTGGATTCAAGACTGCAGAACAATACAGTCGTATTTCTTTTAAGATTTTACTTTCAAAGGATTATGGCACTACAATCCAAAGGGATTCATTCAAGTTCCGTCAATTCCTTGGTAACGTACATTATAACCTCAATGCCAAAGGTACAATTTGTACACCTAGCTTCTCCAGCCAATAGTGTGGGTCGTAACATATATGGTATCCACACACATATGCTCGGGGTCTAGAATCATCCTTGTAATCAGACAATTCCTGAGAGAAGGCATGTGATCACTCATGCAATCCCTAGTTTAAGGACGAGTCTTTTCTAACTGGACTGTCCGTCAATGTCTTTTCTAACTGGACATTGGCTACCTTAACAAGTAAGTGGTTAACTTACAAGTTAAAATGAGAACATACTAAGGTACAAGTATGTGATACAAGTTTCAAACTTCGATACTTAGTAGATCGATGGGGACATCACTAAGTATAGATTCTTTCAAGGAACGTTCAATAACGCAGAGTTCATTCAAATACTATCATGCCATACTGATAGTTAACTTTAGAAAAATACGGAATTCCAATAAACAGGAGTTCAAATACTGTAAGGAACGTAATCCCTTACCTGAATTGCTTTTCCTCGCAATCTCCTCTCTGTGCAAATCTACAAGGCACGGAGTAATTTACTTTAGTACTCTCAACATTGTTAACTATTTCTACTTAGTTAACTGAGAAATGCGTTTTAACTTCTTTACTTCGTTACTTCTTTTCTTACGTTTAAGTTTCTGACTTGGATTTACGAGTCAGTCCTTTAACTTTGATATAATTGCAATTAAGTCCTCTAACTTTGGGTTAATTACAATTTGGTCCCTCAACTTTGGTTTAATTGCAATTTGGTCCTTCGACGTTAGATTAATTGCAGATTGGTCCTTTAACTTTAGTTTAATTGCAAATTAGTCCTTCAACTTTAGATTAATTGCAGATTGGACCTTCAACTTTAGTTTAATTATAAATTAGTCCTTCAACTTTGGATTAATTTCAGATTGGTCCTTCGACTTCAAAGGTTTTCCCCTTTTTATTCCTTTTTAACTTTAACTTTTTCAGTTTAGTCCTTTCCCGTTAGGAAACTAACTGCAATCTTTTAATCTTCCTCCTTTCCGTTAACTTTCTAACTTTCAAGGTTTTCCAAGTAACTATCACATCCTTTCAAGTTAGTTTTCTAACCTTCTAACAATTCTTTTCATTATAAACTTAACGAAAATACTAACTTTCCGTCCCAATTCTTAACATTCTCAATCAAGAATCAACACCCAAATTATATAGCTTTTAGGATTTTCATCAATCGCATGAAACACTATTCCCAACTCAGTTCACTATTCACAGCGTAAATTACTATTCATCGCAGATTACTATTCACAGCTTTTTAAACTCAGTTTACTATTCACAGCGTAAATTACTATTCATCGCAAATTACTATTCACAGCTTTTTAAACTCAGTTTACTATTCACAGCGTAAATTACTATTCATCGCAGATTACTATTCACAGCTTTTTAAACTCAGTTTACTATTCACAGTGTATTTTACTATTCATCGCAGATTACTATTCACAGCTTTCTTAAAATATGAATTCATCCCTTTCATGATCATAGAATCAACTTAAAATAAAGCTAAGCATTTAACCATTAAAATTCCCACCATTAATTGACTAGCATGCAAAAACCCTAACGATTATTTCCTTTAAACATGCATAACTTATGATTTATTAATCCGAATTCAATGAAACAAATTTTGGAGAGTAGGATTTAGCATTACCTTGAGAATGGTCGGATTACTTCCTCCAAAACAATGGCGAAAATTTTCTTCTCCCTCCTCCTAGGTTCGGCCGGCGGCTATGCTAGGTAAGGTTTAGGGTTTTTGTATTTTGTTCTTTTTGATGATTAAAGAATAACCTAATTTCACTAACCCAAGTATTTATACTTTGAATGGTTTATTAATTGGGTTGGGTTTATTAATTAAAACTTTCGGGCCAACCCATTCCTTTCGGCCCACTCATTAATTAACTTATTAATTCTAATTTTTATTTAACTAAATTAATGTTATCAAATAGTTAAATAAAAAAAATAAAATTACGGGTATTACAATTTGAGGATGTATCGCAAGATTTGCTCGTAGTATTTTGCCTTTTATTTTATTTTTTTTCACACAAAACAAAAATATTATGAAAATATGAAGAATAAATTTGCCTTGGTTTGGATGGAGAAAGCAGAATCAATTTAGGTAGTGGACAAAAAGGAATTAAAGGAGGGTAGGAGGGGGAAAGATGGTTGAAAGAAAAAGACAAGTAGATAACTTCGAAAGCCAATGCATGAAGTTGGAGGACTAACTAATTACTCCCTCTGACCCTAAATGAGTGTCCATTTTCAAAAAATCTTTGTCCCTAAATGAGTGTCTTTTTTTAACATAACTTTCTCTCTAAACGTTTTTTTTCGAATTTTTTTTCACCGGTTTCTTTATAAGTGCAAAACTAAAGGTTTGGAAAGGAGATTACAAGATTATATATGAATCGTTGTTGCCAAATTGTTCAAAAAGTTGAGATTTTCAGTGTTCCTTAAAATGAAATTTGGACACTCATTTAGGGACAGAGGTAGTAGTAATCATCTGGTCCAAAATAACTATCGTTTTTTGCCAAACAGATAAAACAGATATAAAGTTTGATCAATATATTTAAACAAAAAATAATGATCTTAATACAAAAATCTAAAAATTGTTATTAAAAGTATTGTAAATTATAATACAATGACAAATTTTAAATTTTTATTAGCATTATTATTTTTTATTTAAATTATTGATTAAAGTTACATGTAATTGACCAAAATCGACAGTTATTTTGCACTCGAGGTTGGGCTTCTACTTGTGCTAGTTGCTAGTAGTAGTAGTAACTAGTAAGAGAGGGTATTTAGTATTAGTGGGAACCAACTAAAAGGTGCTGCTGACTTCGAAAGCCAAAGACTATTTCCTCTTGTCATTAACTACCTGAAAAAATACTCTCAGATTCCGATTCACTCTCAGAGTAGTTGTCTCTTTCTTAAAATGATAAATAAGCTTTATTATTTCTTCCATTGACATAGACGTTCTGAGCCATCTGTAAATAAGCTTTATCATTCCTCCCAACCTAAACCTAAGACCTCCACTATGTATGTGGAGACTAAGGCTGTAAATGAGCCGAGCCGAGCCGAGCTTTGGAGTTTTGGGGTCGAGCTCGTTAACGAATTATCGAGCTCGAGCTTCCTTGTTCGAGCTCGAATCAAATCGAGTTTTGAGCTGCTCGCGAGCTCACGAGCTGTTCGAACTCGAGTCTTTACGAGCCGAGCTCGAGCTTAAAGATATTTCTGAAAATTATGAAATCAAACGAGCTCGAGTTCGAGCCTTATCGAGTTCGAGCCTTTCACGAGTTGTTCGAATTCGAGCCTTTACGAGGCGAGCTCAAGCTTAAACATTTTTCTGAAAATTATGAAATCAAACGAGCTCGAGTTTGAGCCTTATCGAGTTCGAGCCTTACCGAGCTCTGATAAGTATTCTCTACATTTTGAACAAAAACACTATTATTATTTTTTAATCTCAAAATGTGTCTAATTTACAAATGTAACCTCCTGTTTACTTGTTTTTTTCTTCCTTTTTTTGAAAAGCTCTTGTTCATTTAACTTCTCATATTACAAACGATTAATTGAATCGTATATATACCATCAGGTTTTATATTTACTTATCAAATTTACTTAAACTTTAACTAATATTTTACACTAAATTATTAATTCTCATAAAAATTTAAAAATGGTTGTTAAATCATTAATAAAATATGTAAATTAATAATTTACATAAAATATTAATCAAAATTCAAATAGTTTGACTCTACATAACCAAAATTCAAATAGTTTTACTATTATAGTTAACTATTATAGTTACTATGGTAAAAAAAAATTAAGAACAAATAGTTACTAAGGTAGTTAATAATTATAGTTAACTATTATATTTCACTATAAATAGCTAACTATTATATTTAACTATTAATAGTTAACTATTTGTTTTAACAATTATATTTAAAAGTTGAGGCCGACCGTATTCTAACGGTGAATTCATAACAATTTTTGAAATGCATAGGGATAGGTAGGTTTTCATATTGTGGTCAACGTTTTATGGAGTTGACAATGAAAGTCAAAGTCAGACAAACTTTTTTGTTAGTATATAGCATTTAAATGACGCTATTATACTTAATCAACTGTATTTAGTAAAACGTACGCTACGCTAGGTTTATAATATGGTATATGTTACATGTATGTATATATGCATATAATACATACATACATCATACATACACACAAATATACGGTTTTCGTCCCGCCCGACTTAAGAGGAACTAGAATGAATGGAGGAGGTTATGAGAACAAAAGTAATATTATATTTCCATTTTTTTGCCGTACTACGTCGAGTATGACACTAAAAATGTCAAAATATCCTAAATCGGGCAGGATGGAGGGAGTATATAATAATGTATATAAATATGTGCTATATGTATGTATGTATATATATATATATATATATATATATATATATATATATATATATATATCATCCAATATTCCATATAGACACACACATATCATACATACATATATTTATGTATATAAATATGTGTTACATGTATGTATATATAATATCCACTATACAATATACATAAATAATAAATATATATATATATATATATATATATATGTGTGTGTGTGTGTGTGTGTGTGTGTGTGTGTGTGTGTGTATGTATGTGTGTGTGTGTATATATGTGTATATATATATATATATATATATATATATATATATATATATATTTAATAAATATTTTTTTACATGCAAACGCATTTATATGTGAAATATATATGTGTGTGTATGTGTAAATGATAAACATTTTGTTCATTCTATATTTGAGTAATTAAATATACTTGCATATATAACTACAATAATAGATGTTAATTTTATTTTTTATTTCGATGAGAAAAATAATATAAAACAAATATGTGTACATTTGAAAATAATAAATTAGTTTTGAAAAAAAAACGACTATTGTGTATATATCTCTACGTTTTCATAATGAATGTGCATAGAATAAATTACTTTTAGTTGTTGTACAAGCTTATATTGTATTATTGTATTGTATGTGTATAGTCGCTATATGATCATTATATGAATGTATAAAAAATAAATTAATTTTAGTTGTTATACAATTATTGTTTGATTCATTTTGAAGATAAAAATATTTTAGTTATGATTTATTCCTTGTACAATGTTGTATATACATATAATGTATATGTATTAATTACAAAAGTAATAATGATGATTATTTAGTCGAGCTCGAGCTTAACGAGCCGAGCCGAGCTCGAGCCAAACGCAAACAAAATAACCCGTGTTCACGAGCTTATCGAGCTGAGCCCGAGCTCGAGTTATGTGTGATTTAAACGAGCCGAACACGAGCCGAGCTCTAACGAGCCGAACACGAGTCGAGCTCTAACGAGCCGAGCTCTAACGAGCCGAACACAAACCGATCTCTAACGAGCCGAACTCGAACAAAGCTCGTCGAACAAACGAGCCGAACATGAGCCGGCTCGATAAAAATTCGAGCTCGAAAACTCGGTTCGAGCTCGAGCTCGAATAGCACTTCGAGCCCATTCGAACCGAGCTTTAACGAGCCGAGCCCGAGCCGAGCTCGAACGGGCTCGGTTCGTTTAACAGCCCTAGTGGAGACCTAACACACACGGAAACCATTGGGCTAAGAGGCCTTAAGGCATACTTTACTTTTATACTTACAACAACAATTAACTTACTATTTTTTACCCTCATCTCCTCTCTCATACTTACTTTTTCATACTTACAACATTTACATCACTTCCACCATTTCCTATTTTTTTGGGTAAATTGATAGACACTTACTCTAAGACAAATGTAATACATTAATTTATAGTAGTTATTATTGAAAGTTCATTCAAACAGATGAGAACATCATCACGAGAAGGATAGAGTATATATTCTCACTCCGTTCCATTAGAAACTACACTTATATCATTACAACAAAAATGACTTTTGGCGGTACTTTAAAAAGTGCTGAAAATGTGAAAAAAGGGCCGGAATTTCCCGGCACTTTTCAAAGTGCCGTATTTTAAATAAAAAAATTATTGACCTTACCTTGATTCAAACACAAGACCTCTTACAAACAAAGCACACCTTCTACCGCTAGGCTAAATCAATTTTTGTTATAAATTTTCACATCCAATTATTTATTACAAAATAAAAACTTATATTAGGTCATTTCTATTATTGTAGTCCATAAAAATCTAACATAAGTAACAAATTAAAGCAAAGTTACATAAAAAATAATATTAAATTTAAAAATAAAATAAAAATTTTTTAAAAAAAAATCTTGTTTTTAGCGGCACTTTATAAAAAAGTGTCGGAAATTAGCGGCACTTTTGGAAAAAGTGCCGGTAATTCCCGGCACTTTTTCAAAAGTGCCGCTAATTCCCGGTACTTTATAATAAAGTGCCGGAAATTTAGCGGCACTTGTTAATAAGTGCCGGAAATTTAGCGGCACTTTTGAAAAAGTGCCTGGAATTAGCGGTACTTATGAAAAAGTGACGGGAATTAGCGGCACTTTTTTCCAAAAGTGCCGAAAATTAGCGGCACTTATGAAAGTGCCGGTAAATAAGTGCCGGGAAAAGCCATTTTTGTTGTAGTGTAGTATTCACTTTGAGTGTCCAGATAGAAACTACACTTACTTAAAATGAAATGATTATAATACTAATTCAAAAGCATTTACTCTTCGTACTCATAACAATTATCCATTTACTATCATATCTATTTACTATCAGAGGTGAATCCAAAAATGTGATAACGGGTGACAATGACTGATGGGTTGATTTCATAGTATGTAATCTCTATATTTCTGGATCATTTTGATTGACTTTTGATGCAATTTAGAATAGTTTTTGATGTAATCTTTAGTCTATTATGTTTAGGGAACTTTGTGAGAATTTGTTATGTTTTGAGATACTTTTAGTGTTTTTATGGTGTATTGCAAAGTCATGAATGGTCAATATAATATATTGCAATTTGCCCTTTAATATCACCAAACACATCTGTAGATAGATTGAGATTTGAGATTGAGTATGCAAACTATTGAAAGTACAGTTAATAGAAATTTAGTCCGTGAGGGAGATGGTAGCAGGCGAAATGCTGGTTGGCCACCCGTGACATGCAGACGTCTCTTTTTTTATTTTGTCTTCAACTTCTTCATAATTCCATTCTGTCCAGTTCCACTACAATTCAATAATAGTAGGTATTCTTCTCCTTAATTATATGAACTTTTTTATGCTGTCGTGGTGGTCAAATAATGGAATAATAATTCATGGAAAAGGACTAACTAGTTACTCCTTTCCTTACGTATTTACTATTTAAATTTTGCGCAAAATATATATATTTAAAAAATATATACTCCCTCCGTCCCATTGAGAGTGAGACTAGAGGAGTGGGCACGATATTTAAGATAAAGTGATATATATGTGGTAGAAAATGAAGAGAGAGAATGAGTGGGGTAAATAGTGGTGTTGGTTGAGTAAAATGAGTGGTGGAAATTGAAGAGAGAGAATGAGTGGGGTTAAATAGTGGGGAATGATGAATATAAGTATATTAAAACATTTCCATTTTGGGTAGTCTCACTTTAAGTGGGACGACCCAAAAAGGAAAGAAGTCTCACTTCTAGTGGGACGGAGGGAGTATATAATATTTATTTCAAGTCGGATGAAAATACATTTTGTAGTATCAGAATGTCCGATATGAAACAATAATGCTCCTAATCTTAATCTAACAAAATAGTATACACATGCGTCCATTATTAATTTGTTTCTATTATAAAGTATATGTTAAAGAAGCTTGTCAAATTGTTAGTGCAGACTGGTGGTGTTACCACAAGTGCTGCAAACACTGTCTCAGTATTATCAGACGAATGTTTGAGTATATATTTGAACATTATCTTCATGAATTATTTTTGTACTAACATCTAATATGTTTGCAAGAATCTTGTTTATTGCTGGTCCATTAATCAGGTATAATATGGTTGGAATGCTAGAATTATGCAAATGAAGTTGAAGAAGGATTTTATGGATAAAAGAGGATTTTATTCATAAACATGTGGATTTTTGGCAAGTGAAAAACGTGGGTCTTTTACCCATTCAAAGGCTGAGATATCAACAAGAGAGTATAAGGTGTTTACAGTCATTAGGTACAAGGAGGCGAAGCAAGAACTTGGGCACCAAGAATTTGTTCCTACAATTATGGACATGTGGAGAAATTCTTCCCCAAGGCTCGGCAACTTATCCATCCACTCACACCACGTTGTTGATCAACTCTCCAGCCACAAATGAAGTGTTCCCCAAGTACTTCAAGTCTATAAATAACAAGGAGGATAAAGATTGAAAAATACAACACTACAACACACATCCTTGCACAAGAAAGTTTATACACTCATTGGTTCCGATAAACTCCGTCTTCCCATACCTAATCCATTCTTGTAATCTCTTATTATAAGTTTGTCTTGGCTAGGATAATGTCTCGTGTATAGTCTTAGTCGTTCCATAGAGCTCAAATTGTAATAGCGATAGGGAACTCTCGGCCTACTTATAATTCTTATTATTAGTGCAGGTCTCGCCTTTTTAGGCACCTCTCGAGATATATATACTTTATATATTTTGATAAAAATAATTCTTGTGTTTTATTCCGCTGCAAACTCTTTTTAGAAATTATTTTTCTACTCGTGTGTGTAAGTGTTGCCTGGAGTATTATCGTTGCACTGATAACACCTTTGATAACACTTTCATTAAAGTAAGCCATCGACATACATTTTCACAAATTATTAATTTTTGTGAATTATTAAAAAAACTTTGTCTAAACCTATAACCTCCCAACTTCAGCACTTATATCTCAAATTTTAGACACTTTACTCATTTTCACATTCGGATAATTCAAAATATTAGTATGTGACCAATGATTATATCTCAAATTTTAGACACTTTACTCATTTTCACATTCGGATAATTCAAAATATTAGTATGTGACCAATGATTTGTAAAGGATCATGATCAGCAATTGTCCAGCTCATAGTTTCCCCTACACTTACGTTAATCTTGTTGTACCAATCTTAGATAAGGTTACTTAAAGATAAGCTTTTATCTCATTTTTAGTTCACTGATGTATATCTTGTAAAGGCCTTAATGGCTATATAACTCCTGCTATGTTAATGAAAATAAATGCTTCACCATAACAAACTAGTAGTTGTTATATGGTAACCAGAGCTCCTCACGGCTTAAACGCCATTTTTTTTGGATCCTCGTTTAACCTTCAATCATGCCTTTAATCATGCCCATCACCTCTGAAACTAAGATTATTCAACCCAATACTCCTACTCATTTTCCTATCAAACTCACAGCTTCAAACTTTGTTGTTTGGCGGCGTCAAATTCAGTCCACACTCATTGGACTTGATCTCATCCACTACATTGATGGCACTCTTCAGCCACCATCTCAATTTTTTGATACTAACAACAAGACCCTGACACGCCCCAAGTCCCGGGATTCCCTAATAGAACCTCGAACCTGGTGCGCGTAACTAACAAGAAACAAGAAACTAACGGGAAACAGGAACAATACCTGTTAAAAGCAAAACTGACATAATATATATACTCAAGAGCAGGGAGCTAAGATAGCTCACACGAGTCCTAGACCAAGAAAATTTAAAACCAAAATGGTTACATACAGCGGAAGACATGCCTAGCAAATAAGCTGGCATCAAGAACTGTCTAGGGACAACAAATACTACCCTAATACAAGCCCAGAGTTTATTAACTCATACAAGATCGTCCTTACCAAAATATAAAAGGACACTAACTTCGAACAAGAATATCCTGCTGAGTAAATTCCCAGCTAAGTCGAGCCTCACTGCGTACTATCCCCTGCTTTCCTAGGGGGGGGGGGGGAGAAACAATTAAACAAATAAAGGGTGAGATAAATCTCAGTAAGCTATTAACATGCAACTATATGTCATGTTATCATACAATACAAGTAGATACTCAACTAAACATATATCAAGTATCATCAAGTAACAAGTATAGGAGAGGCTAAGCCAACTCAACAAGTAATCAAGCTCAAGATATGATCAGGTAACAAGTAGTCAAGTAGTGCGAGAGGCTAGACCAGCTCACAAGATGCACATAGGCCTATCACGCATTGTACCTGAATCCTTCCTTATTCCTCCCAATAATACCATTTTGTTGTCGATGCTTTTCTAGCTGAGGACAACCAAGAACAGGAACAAGAGACTGCTGTGCAGTATATAAGAAGACCTGGTAACCAGTGTCATCCACAATAACAAGATCCACGTGGTGTTCGGGACGGGAGAAGAGTATATAAGAAGACCTGGTATCCAGTGTCATCCACAATAACAAGATCCACGTGGTGTTCGGGACGGGAGTTAGCATTCACTTAGGTCAGACTTATTGCTCCAACCAAGGAAGCTATGCCCTTACTATGGCCGGTAGTAAGGGGTCGGGCGGAAATACATAGGGACCCGATTGTCACTTAAACCCCAGCTCTCGCGACAAGCGTGAACCTATATATTTTCGAACAAGCAAGGAGAACCAGCTGGACTCACACAAGAAGGTACAAGTAGATATTTACTTGAACTACGGAAACAGAACTCAGTCCCTTATTAGTGGACTACTCTTTATGCACCATGTAATCATGTATCATGTGCTCACGAGAATATGCACCATGTAATTATGTATCATGTGCTCACGAGAATATGCAACATGTAACTATGTATCATGTGCTCACGAGAATATAAGTACACGTACTCAATTATTGCGAATACCAATCAAGTTTAACTATGGCACATAAGGTGTCCATGTAACACGATCAATCCAAGTAAGAGTCCATTTATAACAGACTTCAGTCAAGTAGTAGGGTATATCACTCTGTCACATGCCAAGTTGCACGTACATATTCATATCACGTTTAACACATTAAAGTGTCTATCATGATACCCTTACTGTCAAATAGAGCCCAATACCTTAGACTCTAAACACATAGTAGAATAGGTCACATTGTACCTAGACACAGTCATACTTCACATATATGTATCGTTAGTAATCGAATACATTTTCTAACACATATTGTGTTCTGTAATCATTCTTATTAATTTAAATCGTAGTATTCACGATTATATGAATTATCTTCATATTACACTAGTCCCTATTTTCTTTAGGAACCATTTCAAGACAAGATATCTTCTTTATATTTTATATACTTCATTGAGTATATACACGATTAAAACTAAATCATTTACACTTTAGTGCTTATTTATAGCACTTCCAATATACACGTATCAAGTTCAAGTATGTAATAGAGTTAATCATTCTCTATCTAGTTCCATAACCTAATTCTTTGGTTATTCATACCACGTACCAATCAATCAAGAAGACACATTCTATCAAGTAAATATATGCAAGATTTGCATATACACATCAAGACTCTTTCAAGTTTATTACCATACACCTATATTGGTGTCAAGGCACGTACAAGATTTTATAATCTTATATTCAAGTCTTAATCCAATTATTTGGATGTTCAAGTCATGTACGAGATTTTATTGTCTTATACTTCAAGTTACTGTCTTATCTTAAGACATTCAAGACATTCAGGACATTCAATACATATACAAGATCTTATCATCTTATATCCAAGTTCTCAATCCATTTCTTTGGATGATTAAACATGTACAAGAGTTAATTATCTTATACTTCAAGTTCAAGCTAGGAAGATGAATTATACATCTTTCACGAATTATTTTCTAATCCTTTTCTTAGGACATTCAAGCTCTAGACATTAGTGGGTGTCCCTAAGGTACACAAACATTGACTTCAAGACACATAAAAGAGTTATTACTCTTATATTCAAGTCATCATTTAATTATGATTCAAGTCCACATTTCATTTGTTCACAAAGGGACTATTTTCAGTACTAGAGTGTTCTACAACACTCATCTAGGTCATCTAGGGTAGTACCCTAAACCTAGACCAAGAATAATTCGAGTTCACTTTAAGTAAATGAGCTATACAACTTATACTTACAAGTTCATAATCCCCTACATAGGATATTCAATCTCTAGTCATTGTTTTAATGCCCCTAAGGTACACAACACTTGCTAGGACATCTTATCTTAAGGCTATATGCCTTAACAAGGGTTATTTCCAACTTATACAATCATGGAACAAGTTTTACAATTTTTCAGGACATATGGGCGGCCGCACAAAATGGTGTGGGCGGTCGCCCAAAATCAGGCTTCCCAAGAACAAAATACTTCAGATAGATGGGCGGTCGCGCCAGCCCAAAATGGGCGGTCGCCCAAGGCCCAAAAATGCCAAAATCCGAATTCTTTCCCAGGTTAAATAATTTTCCGCCCCGAGCGTAGGAGTATACTTTTTTATCAATATATTATCAAACCCAGGAGTATAATAACAAGCCTAAATCACTCATTTCAATTATACTTTCTTATTTTAACAGAGACTTGTATACTTATAAATTTTCCGTCCTAAATGTAGGAGTATAAACCCACTAACACTTTCTAACATTCAAGAGTGCATTTTAACATGCCCAGAACACTTCTGTAGGGACACTTTATTAATTTATCCCCGTCCCATAAGTAATAGAATAATCTTCTTTTATTCCCAATTAAATATTTCACCGTCCCCAAAAGTATAAGTACAATTTTATATTATACTACTATACCCATTTAGGGATACTTCCATTCATTTCCCCGTACCACAAATAATGGTACAATTTTTCTAATAATATTTAAATCGAGTTACTATTTTACCGTCTCACGAATAGGAATAACTTTTCTATACTTTTCTTTTAACAAACCCACTAGCCTATTTTTTTCCAAGTTTCCTTCATATGTATGCATACGCAGTATATTTATACTCCCTTCGTCCCAAAATTACAAGTATCACAAAAATTGCTCAAAACACAATTTTAGCAAGAACAAGTAGCGGGAATAACATATATGCATGTTATTACAAGTAAGGGGGAGCTAATAGCTTACCTAGTCAAAAATCAAGTTGACCCAAATTAATTTCTGATCGGTCTGGAACGCTCTATTCAACGCCACGAATATTTATCCGGGACCGGAATCACGAACAGAGGAATAATTAAACTCGAGGAGTCGAGAATAGGGTAAAACTGAACTCCCTTAAATGAAACAGAGAGAAAGAACGAGAAACTTTGAGAAAATGATTTGCCTTTCTCAGGCAAACAACCTTATATACTTGGAACTTTCCAAGAATTGCCACTAGGCCCCTCAAGTTCTAACTTTGACAAAAAGGCCCCTAAACTTCCAACTTTGACATTTAACCACCTTAATTTTCTAAAGTAGTTAAATAATTAACTCAAATAAAATAGCATATAAATATGCTAGTCAAGAATTTAACAAGCATGTAAAGAATTTAACAAATAAATCAAATATTTAACGAGATTAAGGATGGGCGTTACAGACCCTAAACCCCGTTTACACCATCTACTATCGCCAAAACCAGATGATTGTAAGTGCGATGCTTGGCAGCCTCGCCGACACAATCCAACCACTCATTTCATCCGCTGCTACTGCAAGAGAAGCTTGGACAACCTTGACCACTCTCTATGCCAACTCATCTAGGTCCCGAGTTATCTCTCTCAAAGCCAAACTCATGGACAATCCCAAGGGTTCTCGTCCAGTTGCTGAATACCTCCAGGAGATGAGATCGATCGCAGATGATCTCTCACTTGCACAAAATCCAGTCCATGAAGACGATCTCATTGTTCACGTCTTGACACAGTTGGGCGATGATTTTAAAGAGATCATGGCATCCATTAAAGCACGTGATACAGCAATTTCTTATGATGAGCTCTTTGAGAAGCTTTGTGACTACGAACGACTATTGAAGAAAAATGACAACTCTTCAAACCCTCTAATTGCCACGGCCAATGCTACACATAAGTCCAATATACGGTTCAGTCTGCAGCCTCAGTCAACAGGTAATACTAATAATGGCTTTAAAACATCTGGTGACTACCAAAATCGAAACCAAGGACATCACCACAATCCCAAGTTTCAGACCTCATTTGGAAACACTAGCTCACGTCCCTCTTGGCGGAATCAGTCTCAAAGTCGACCTAATTCCAATCGTACGTCCAATACGAATGTGTTCTGTCGCTTTTGTGAAATTACAGGTCATGAGACCCGTGATTGCCGAAAATTGGCTCGGTTTTTGAAAGAAAATAATATCCCAGTGGCTCCTCAATCACAAAGTCCGCCCCCAGTTGCAAATGTGACAACTTCAATGTCAAATTGTAATGTCCAGCCGTGGCTCTTCGACAGTGGTGCTTCACATCACGCCACCTCTGATTTATCAACCTTGCAGTCCTACTCTGATTATAGAGGTCCAGATGAGATTATATTGGGTAATGGTAAAGGTTTAACTATCTCACACACTGGCACCACATCAATATCTACACCACACAGATCACTCATTTTACCAAATGTTATTTGTATTCCTAGCTTGCAAAAGAATCTTATTTCTATCGCTAAATTGTGCAAGACTAATCCTGTTTCTGTTGAATTTTTTCCTCTCATTTTCTTGTGAAGGATCTTCGCATGGGGGCGTCTCTAATCAAGGGAGAGAACATTAATGATGTTTACTACTTGCCTGCTCCACATCCACCTCAACTTAATCTCACCACAACTTCATCCATAGCTAAGTGGCATCATTGTCTCGGCCATCCCTCGAATAATATTCTTCAAGTTATCCTCCGTAGTCAAAATTTAATTCCAAGTTCTTCTTCCAAGTCAAGTTTAAATTTTCATTGTAATTCATGCTCATGCAATAAAAGTCACAAGCTGCCTTTCCATGAAAATTCTCTCTTTAGCACTCAACCTCTTCAACTTGTTTATACTGATGTTTAAGGACCAACACAAAGATCCGTGGATGGCTATTCATATTACATAATATTTGTCAATTTCTTCACGAAATATATCTGGTTTTATCCCATGAAACACAAATCTGACGCTTCCATTTTATTTCCACAATTCAAGAGACTAGTAGAAAAATACTTTCAAAAACTGCTCATCTCCGTTTTCTCAGATAATGGAGGTGAATATCAAAAGTTAATACCCGTCTTTAATTCATGTGGTGTTTCCCATTTTACTTCTCCACCACACACTCCGGAACACAATGGCACGGCTGAACGGCGTCATAGACATGTTGTTGAAACAGGTTTGTCTTTGCTTCATTTTGCTTCGCTTCCGCTCAAATATTGGTCTCATGCTTTCCAAACAGCCATGTACCTATTCAACCACCTTCCAACACCCATTCTTGACTCTAACACTCCATTTCAATGCCTTTTTCACCGCCCACCAAACTATAATCGTCTCAAAACCTTTGGATGTCTTTGTTACCCGTGGCTTCGTCCGTATACCAACTCCAAACTTCAACCAAAGTCAACACCTTGTATCTTTCTAGGCTACTCCACATCTCAATCTGCATACAAATGTCTAGATTCAGTTACAAATAGGCTATATTTATCTAGGCATGTTAAATTTGTGGAAGATGTATTCCCTCTCCAGTCAAGTACTAAACATCATGAATTTTCGTCATTGGTTAGAGAAACTTGCTTTGCTGGATCTCAACAAGAACACAAGTCTCCTGTCCAGACTTTCACTTCCCCTTCTCTCCAAACACCAGCTCATACCGTTCCTAATCACATTTCTCCAGCTACACCGAACCACATACAACCTACTATAACAAACCACCCCTTGCAACAATCTCTACAACCTTCCCCAGGAACATCCATTTCCCAAACACCTCCATCTCCACCATCACTACCCTCTCACACACCACCTTCCTCACCAATATCGCCAGCCATCTCACCCTCGCCTATTCAAAATCCAAACCCAGCTCGCCCTAAACGACATTGTAATCCTAACCCCAAATACTTTAATGACAAATTTGTGAACATTACAACCACCCATCCACTCCCCTTGTCCCTTGAACCTTCTACCATTACTCAAGCTCTCAAAGACACTCACTGGAGGACTGCTATGGATGCTGAGTTTAATGCCTTGATGACAAATGGCACTTGGGAACTAGTTCCCCACACCACTCAAACCCCTATTGGCTGTAAGTGGGTTTATCGAATAAAGCAAAAATCTGATGGCTCGATTGATAAGTATAAAGCTAGGCTTGTGGCAAAAGGATTCTTACAACAATCAGGAAGAGATTACTTTGAAACATTCAGCCCGGAACAAAGCCAGCAACAGTTCGTATTATACTATGCATTGCTCTGTCTCGCAACTGGCCAATTCAACAGTTTGACGTCAATAATGCATTCCTTCATGGAACACTTAATGAAGATGTCTATATGCATCAACCACCAGGCTACATACATCCTCAGTTTCCAAACTATATTTGTAAACTCAAGAAGGCTCTTTACGGACTTAAACAGGCACCCCGTGCATGGTATACTGAGCTAAAAAATTTCTTGGTGCATTCTGGATTTCGCAAATCTTTGGCAGACAATTCCCTCTTCATTTACAACAACTCAGGGGTTACAGCCTTCTTCTTAGTCTATGTGGATGACATTCTCTTGACTGGGAACAATACTGAGTTTCTTAGTGCATTTATACATGACATGTCTACTCGATTCTCACTCAAAGACCTTGGTGTGTTGCATCAATTTTTAGGTGTGGAAGCTGTTTTTACAAAGGATGGCTTATTTCTTTCGCAACATCGGCATATCACTGATCTCTTGGAACAATTTCACATGTCTGGAGCTAAGGAAGTGGTCACACCACTTAATTCCAATGATTCATTAGTTCTTGAAGATGGCTCAACCAAAGTCGATCCTACTCCGTATCGCAAACTGGTCGGCTCTCTGCAATATTTGTCAATTACGAGGCCTGATGTATCATTTGCAGTCAACAAGTTATCCCAGTTCATGCATGCACCGTCGAAAAATCATTGACAATCTTTAAAACGTGTTCTTAGATATTTGAAGGGAACATTACATCATGGCATGTTCTTAAAGAAAGGTTCGCCACTCTCCCTCACTGCTTTTTCTGACTCAGATTGGGGAGGTATAAATGATGGTGGTCGTTCCACTACTGCTTATGTATTGTATCTCGGTCCAAATATAATATCATGGAGGTCAGCTCATCAAAAATCAGTGCCTCGTTCATCCACCGAAGCAGAATATAAGGTTGTTGCAAATGCAGCTGCTGAAGTTTTTAGGGTTCAAAATCTGCTGCAAGAATTGGGGATCAAACTGCCAAAATCCCCCACTTTGTTTTGTGACAACACAGGGGCCACATACTTGTGTGCCAATCCCATTTATCATTCCCGAATGAAACACGTTGCTTTTGACTATCACTTTGTACGGGATAGGGTCATTGACGGTTCAATTCATGTTCGTCATATAAATTTGAAGGATCAAATTGCAGATGCACTAACAAAGCCACTGTCTAAATCTCCGTTTCTGCTCTTTCGATCCAAGCTTGGAGTCTCCAATGGAGCCTCAATCTTGCGGGGGCGTGTAAAGGATCATGATCAGCAATTGTCCAGCTCATAGTTTCCCCTACACTTACGTTAATCTTGTTGTACCAATCTTAGATAAGGTTACTTAAAGATAAGCTTTTATCTCATTTTTAGTTCACTGATGTATATCTTGTAAAGGACTTAATGGCTATATAACTCCTCCTATGTTAATGAAAATAAATGCTTCACCATAATAGACTTGTAGTTGTTATATGATTATGTTAGTGATCTCATGACATTTTTTTAATCTTTTTGTTTAAATTCTTTTATTTTTATTTTCTCTTCCGTTTCTTTTCCACATTTATTCCAACTTAATTTTTTTAATATTTTTTTTTCACACTTGGGATTCATGTTAGCCAACCTCAAATCATTTTTGGGCTTTGTTTTTGTTGTAATGTGAGTTGATATTCTCCTTTAAAATTGGCCTCATTATGGATGGGAAAATATGAAAAGTGCTTTATTTATTATGAGTCAGATAAAGTATTTACTAAATTGTGACTTTATTATTCTCCAATAAAATTGTAATTTATTTCTAAAGACTATTTAAAAAAAATAAAATCCTCTCATTTAGGTTTAGAAGTTTGACAAAATTAATGTGGAAAACTCCTTTAATAGTCAATATTATCTTTTATTGATATAAATCTCTTTACAATTTTTTTAATCATTTTTTTTTTATTATAAAAGTTTCTCTATATTTAAAGAGTAGGTCTCCAGTAAAACGCGTTTTTCCTACTGGTTAGGAAAAACGTGTTTTTCAAAACCTTCTGTCTATCACTTTCAAAGGTTCTGGCTATCAATCTCATATCCAGAAGACTTTATATTGATATCCAGAAGCTTTTATATTGATATCCATGACCCTTCTGGCTATCAATTTCAAAGATTCTGGCTATCAATCTCATATCCAAAAGGCTTTATATTGATATCCAGAACATTTCTGGCTATCACTTAAAGGTTCTGGCTATCAATCTCATATCCAGAAGGCTTTATAGTGATATCCAGAACCGTTGAGAAGTTTCGATTATTTACAAAAATGGCTCTAGCTATCACTTTCAAAGGTTCTGGCTATCAATATCATATCTAGAAAGTTTTATAATTATATCCAGAACCGTTGAAAAGTTTTGATTATTTACAAAAATGCCACCGCGTTTTTTTAAAACACGTTTTTCCTTAGCGTTTAGAAAAACGCGTTTTTCCCAAGATTTTGCGATATTTAAAGTAAGTTTAAGTTTTCACACTTCTTTGTTCATGCCTTTAACTCGTGAATGTCTTGTGGTAGTAATTTTATGATTGCATACCCAATTGGGACCTCACGTAGAATCAACTAATTAAATTTATTCACCACCATTACCTTTTGGCTAAATATTGGCATCCATTGTTATTTAGTTATAATTACAAGAAGGCATTAATATTGATTTTTTTTTTTCAAATAATTCCATTTTGAATCCATATGTACCAGAATGACACTAGGGAAAATTTATGTATCAAAATGACCAATTTGTGAGAAGTCGGCATTGGTAGTGCCGTTTTTGGTTTGAAGTCGTCGTTGGCAATGCCGACTTTAGGTTTAAAGTGAAGTCGGCATTGGCAACGCCGACTTTAGCTTCTTTTTTTCTTTTTCTTTTTTTTTTTTTTTTTGCCTATGCTGAAGTGCAAATTAGTGGTTTTCGTTAGACTTTTTTTTAAAATTTTATTCCCGAAAGATGACTTTTTCTTGTTGTTAGGAACAGTTTGTTTCATTGTTTGCACTACTTTTTTTTACTCCCTCCGTTTCAGAAAGTTAATCCCAATTTTTAATTGTCTAATTTTTCTTTTTCTTTTTTTCTGTAATTGCTTGTTTCCATTTTTAATGATTTCTTATTTCCATTTTCAATGAGATGAATTACCATATTTAATCAATTGTGGTCCTTACTCATAGCAATAAAATTACAGCAAAACAATGAAAGATTTGAACTTAAGTTGCAGCCGCCATCTCTTCATCCCCTGCACTTCCAGCGCTGCACCAACCACCACTACACCACCCAGTTGCTTCACCTGTCACCATGCCACCACCTTGCTGCCTCGTGCCACACCACTACAATGACGTTGCTGCCATAACAATTTCTACACTTTGCTTTAAGTTCAAATCTTTCATTATTTTGCTGTAATTTTGTTGCTATGAGTAAGGACCACAGTTGATTAAATATGGTAATTCATCTCATTGAAAATGGAAATAGGAAATCATTAAAAATGGAAACAAGTAATTAGAGAGAAAAAAAAGTAGACAATTAAAAATTGGGATTAACTTTCTGGAACGGAGGGAGTAAAAAAAAAGTAGTGCAAACAGTGAAACAAACTGTTCCTAACAACAAGAAAAAATCATCTTTCGGGAATAAAAAAAAAAAAAAAAAAATTCTAACGGAAACCACTAATTTGCACTTCAGCATAGGCAAAAAAATAAAAAAATAAAAAATAAAATAAAATCGGCGTTGCCAATGCCGACTTGACTTTAAACCTAAAGTCGGCATTGCCAACGACGACTTCAAACCAAAAACGGCACTACCAATGCCGACTTCTCACAAAGTGGTCATTTTGGTACATAAAATTTCCCTAGTGTCATTTTGGTACATATGGATTCAAAAGGGAATTATTTGGAAAAAAAATCCATTAATATTTGTCTTTTTTTTTTTTTGATGCGGTCTCTTCTCATAGAAGAGACGGGTCAACCCATGACCCGTGTACAACATTCTCAGCGAAGCATAGGATCCCAACTCATGCTCCACTCAAAATCTGTCACGTAGCAGCGACCCATTGACCCAAAAAAATCCCAAAAATAAAAATCGCTTTTTTTTTCTTCGTTTTTTTATATTATTATTTTTTGACTGTTTTTTCGTTTGCCAAAAGTAATACTTAGTATAACTAAATAACAACTGTGTTACCTATAAAGTAACATTGTTTATAATTAAATGTAACACCAGTTTTACAAAAAATAGCTAATTTTACTCATCTTTCAACTGTAATACTAAATATAAATATGTATAACACTAAAAATAACTAAATGTAATTATCGTTATACTGAAACGTAATAGTGTTTTTCAAGTTTTTTTTTTTTTTTAGTATTTTGATTTTATTTTTTGAAAGAAAGTAACATTTGAAAAACAACAACTTATATACATAAATGTAATCATTTATACAAGTACATGTAACACTTTAGTAGATGATATTGTAACATATTTCTATAGATAATGTAATACTTTTACATGTATCATGATAAATTGAAGCCATTGTAACTTATTATTTGAAAACATATGGATATACTATTATACAAGTAAACGTAACTGTTTTACAATGTTATTATACAAGTAAATGTAGCATTCACTTATAAAAATTATTACTTTTTAATTTTTACAATGTTACTTACATAAGTGTTTTTAGTTCTAAAGTATAAATGATTGAATTATTATTTTTCTATACATATGTGTTACATATAAGTAACACATTCGTTACATTTTAGTTATAATAAGTACTCCATCTGTCACAGAAAGATAGTCTCATTTAGACTTTTTATGGTCAACAAAAATGAACTTTGACCAAACACTATTGTCAGGGGCGGACTCACCTTGGTACGAGCGGGTGCGATGGGACCCACTCGATATTAAAAAATATTTTTAAATCTTTTTTACCTTATATTGTTTAGTATATATATTAAACTGTGCAAAAGATTGTTACATTATGTGTGTAGCCTAGCTGATTGAGGTTTTTTTAACACCATGCCATCCACCAGAGTTCAAACCTCACCTGCTACATATCTTTATATTTTCACAGCCTTTTAGTATTTTTAGTCAAGTTCATATAGCCTTTACCATGTTTGGTCAACTTATCTAAGTTATCTTAATGAAAATTACAAAAAATTTATTGAAAATATTATACAATATTAATTTTTGAATTTTCATTAAGATTATTATTTTTTCTTCAACTATTACTCAAAGACAACTAAATTGACTAAAAATCTCACTTATTATGAGACTGAAGGGAGTGTGTGATAAGTAAACTATTTTTCAATTTTCAAATCCTACTATCTACAATGTTGTTCAAATATTTATAGCCTTTAATATGCTAAATGCACTATTTTTTAAAGACTTTTTCAAAGTCTTTTATTCATCATTTTAATGGTCATAAACAGATTTAATTACTCAAACTAACTGTTTGCCTTTAATATGATAAATATGGTTTTTTCTAAAAAAAAATATATGCAAGAATTATTTTAAAGAATAAATAATGGATGATACTTAAAATAATGTCATCATTAAAACATCAAAAATGTAAATATCAGTATTTATTTCTTCATGGCATATGCTTACTCTTTTCAAGTAAATTATTATAATAAGAATAAAATGGTGAGTTAATAGATGTTTTTACAAAATTGTAATTGTTCTTCATTTTTATATTGATTTTTCGATTTGCGAATTATTAATAAATTTTTTTGTTCAAGTAAAGTAATTTTTTTGGCACTCACTGAACATAATTCCTGGGTCCGCCACTGACTAGTGTCAATCTAATCATTCTAGTAAACTTCTAAAAGTTGTAATTGATTAATCATTAAGTGATTTATCAATAATACATTTTAGAATTTTGTTTTGATGATTAGATTGACACCAATGTTTGGTCAAAATTCAATTTTATTGACCATAAAAAGTCAAAATGATACTATTTTTCTGGGACAGAGAGAGTATTACTTTTGGCAAATGAAGAAAACATTTAAAAAAAAACATTGTTACTTTTCTGTATATACTCCCTCCGTCCCACTTCACTTGAGACTTATTTCCATTTTGGTCCGTCCCACTTCGCTTGAGACTTCCCAAAATGGAAGTCTTTTTATAATTTTATATTCAATCTACCCCACCCACTCATTCTCTCTCTTCATTTTCCACCACACAATTCATTCAACCAACCTACTATTAACCTCACTCATTCTTTATCTTCATTTTCTACCACACATTTTATTTATTTTATTCTTTTTCCTTAGTTATTGCGCCCATCTCTTAGGTCTCAAGTGAGATGGGACGGAAGGAGTATGTATTACTTTTATGTATACAAACTGTTACATATAAGTAACACGTTTGTTACATTTAGTTATAGTAAATATTACCTTTGGCAAACCGAAAAAATATCAAAAAAATACTCCCTTCGTCCCGCTTGAAATTGCAAAACTTGCCATTTTGAGCGTCCCATAGAAATTGCAGAATCCATAAATGGAAAGTTTTTACCCACTTGCCCACTCACATCCACTAACCCACTAACTATTCTCTACAACACTTTCTTTTTCCCACTCAACTATCAACACTCACAACACATCACATTTTTCACTTTTTCCCTTAATTCTTGTCCACAACTTGTTTTTTGCAATTTCCGGCGGGACGGAGGGAGTAATATAAAAACTAAAAAAAAAAAGTTAAAAAACTACTCGTGGGCCATGGGTCAAAAATGACCCGTCTCTACCATGAGACGGGTCATGGTGTTCTCATACAAGTTTTTTTTTTTTTTTTTTTTTTTTTTTTGAGTTAGACGTAGATTTAAACCCTAGAATTAAGAAAAGGATACAAGAGGTCAAGAAACATCACGTGATGTGGGTTCGTGCCATTATAGGACGATAAATTTTTGGAGTCAATGGTATTAATTATGACTGACAATTAAGAAAGGGGAGATTGTATATTTATATACCCCTGAACTATATGATTACATGCAAATATGCCTCTAAACGGCTTAATTATGACTTTTGCCCCTAAAGTATCTACTTAGAACCGCAGATATACCCTTCTGTTAGTTTTCCGTCAAAAAATTGACGGAAATTGCTGACTTGGCGGCCCATTTAGTCTTTTAGCATGTAAACGTAGAAGCAAATACACATGTGTCATTATGATGTAAGATTTGAGGGGTATATATGCATGAAAGCCACAGTTTAGAGGCATATTAACATGAGAAAACTGCATAAAAACTATTTAATAAAAAATGATATTTTAAGAACATAATAATAAATTTATTAAGAATATAATGTATTTAAATAAATAATACTTACTAATTAATAAATAGTAATAATTAATACTATTTTCAATTTTTTTTTGCTTGTATATTATTTTGAAATATTCAACGTCAAAAAAACAAAAATAATTTAATAATTAATAATTCTATTATCAATATTTATGTATTTTTTGTGTGAGATATGATAAAATGATGGTAGAGTGGTTGTTTAAGGAGATAAAGTTATAATAAGATTATTTGACATATCTTCGTAAACATAAATTCTCAAAATACGAATTTGTCTAATTCAAGTCACATCGATGACCCCTATTTAAAATCTTAATTTCATATAATAATTAAAAAATGTGTCACATAGATGACCCTATTAAAAGTTTTGATTGACAAATATTATGACACTTTTTTAAACTTCTTAATTAATATAAATTATATATAAACAAAATATTATCACATTTCGCACAAAATATACTAATAATATAACTATAAATTTATTATTATTTTTATTAACGTTAAATGTTTTAAAATAATGTATAAGAAAAAATTATTGAAAACTTCATAAGTTTTAATTATTTATTTATTAGTAAGAATAATATATTTAGATAAATCTTATTTTTTAATAAAAAATATAAGGAAAAAATGCAAGAAAAGTACCTGAACTATTGGGGTTGTTTGGATTTAGTAACTTATCTCTTTTTTGACCCATGAAAATTATATTAACTTTTTTTTTTGTGCAGCGGAGGTACCTATTGCTCACGCCGTACAGTTTTTGCCGTTAACCACGCTCGTGCCTGTTCACGTGACACATTTTTAAGGGTAAAATTAGAATTTTAAGTAGTAGAACATTTTACAAAGACAGGGGGGCTATAATAATTTTTTTCTTTCAAAATAACCCCCTCCCTTTCACATTCCCTTTCCCAGACAAGAAGAAACGGCAAATCAGTCAACTCGCTCATGCCGTTGTCGACCTTCATCTCCAGTTCGCCATCGCCGCCGATCTCTAGTTCTCCATCGCCGCCGATCTCCAGTTCTCAATCGCCGTCGACCTTCATTGTCAAAGTCGGACCCTCTTGGAGTCTTATTTCTCAGATCCGAAATTATGTTCATTCTCAGAACCCATATTCAACATCTTCCATTGTGCATCTCAGATATGAATTTTATTTTTACTTTTTTTTTTCGGATTTTTGAAATCTGAGTTTATTTGTTTATTATTTGAACAAGAAGAGATTCACGGTGATGGAGTTTAATTGAAATTATTTATGTAGATGTTTTGTCAAAATTGATTGTAATGGTTTTTTTAAGGAATTTTTTGATTGTGTGGTGGTCGGAGATGGCAGTGATCGGAGGTTGGTAGTCAGCAGTTGCCGGAGGTCGGAGGTCATTAAAGAATTAGATGGAAGAAGAGAACAAAGAAAGTAAAAGAGAATGGCTGTGGTGTTGATGGTGTTAGCTGTTATGAAAGTGTTGGTGTTGATAGTGGCGGTGGATGGTGGTTTTATTTTTGTCAACGGTGGTGGATGGCGGTGACGGCGATAGAGGATAGTTGTGGTGTTGAGTGGTGGTTCTAACTATTACAAAGGTAGTGTTGATTATGAAAATGTTAACGAAAATTAAAAAGTAATGGCTAAAATGAAAATGAAAACTAGTTATTGGAACAAATAGGAAAAATCAATAGTTTAAGGGCCTTTTAAGAATTTAATGATAAGAAATTGGAGGAGGCATTGTGTTTTGACCTTTTTGCCCCTAAAAGGAAGTCATGTGCCATCACACGTGGATAGTTAACGGTATAAAGTGGACGGCGTGAGCAATAGGTACCTCCGTTGCACAAAAAAAAATTAAGGTATTTTTCATGGGTAAAAAAAAGAGATAAGTTACTAAATCCAAACAACCCCAATAGTTCAGGTACTTTTCTTGCATTTTTTCCAAAATATAATTATCTGTTATGAAAAGTAATTTTATTAAACTTTTTTTTTTTTTTGCAGTTTTCTCATGCAAATATGTCCCTAAGCTATGACTTTCGTGCATATTTACCTCTTGCATCCTACATTAGCAATGTCACATGTGCATTTGCTTCCACGTGTACGTGCGAAAAGTCCAAATGGGCGGCCAAGTAAGTAATTTCGTTAAATATTTGACGAAAAACTAATAGAAGAGTATATCTGCGGTTTCAAGTAGATACTTTAGGGGCAAAAACCCTAATTAAGCAGTTTAGGGGCACATATTTGCATGTAGCCCGATAGTTCAGGGGCATAAATGTACAATCTCCCATTCAGAAAGAGCTATACTTTCTCTTTTCCATAAAAAAATTTATCAATTTTTTTAGTGTTTCATTGGTAAAAATCTATTTTTAAACTATTTATTTTTTTATTTTATTTAGTTATCACATATCTCCAGTTATCATATTCACTCACACACTTAAATTGTGGGTCTCACTCTCACATATTATACTCATAATCCATTACACTCAAAATTATTTAAAATATATGCTTCCTCTGCCTTTTTATTTGTTCATTTTTTACCATTTTAGGTGTATCATTTGATTGTTCACACACTCAAAAAGGAAAATTATATTATTTTTTATTTAATGGAGCTCACTTGTCAAACTCATAACAACTATTCCACTCACAATTCTAACCTCTCTCTTATATTTCATCACATTTTTCATAGTCATAACACTCCTTAAACCTCGTGTTTTGATCAAACTGTGAACAAATTGAAAAGCGGAGGGAGTATACCATTTTTTTAAATTCTTGTATTGAAAAAAATAGTACAAAAATTATTGTTACTGGAGTAGGTAAAGATTGCCTTAAAACTTAAAAGGACTTAATTGGGGAGTTATAGGAGAGAGTAGGGGTGCACACTTTTCACTCTTCGATTTTAATACAAATGGTCATTTGCAATCTGTTCAACTCAAAGTCACACAATTGTAATCTCTGCCATTAATAGCAATATCAATTTATATTAAAATATTTAACCCCAAAACATATTTAATATTTAATGTTTACATATTTATATTACTCCATCTGTCTCTAAATGAGTGTCCATTTTCAAAAAATCTTTGTCCCAAAATGAGTGTCTTTTTTTAGCATAACTTTGTCCCTAAATGTTTTTCTTTCGATTTTTTTTTACCGGTCTCTTTATACGTGCAAAACTAAATGTTTGGAAATGATATTACAAGATTATATATGAATCTTTGCCACCAAAGTGTACAAAAAGTTGACATTTTCAAATGTCCCTTAAAATGAAATTTGGACACTCATTTAGGGACAGAGGTAGTAATATTTTTGTATGATTATTATTAGTCAAAGTCAACATCATAATTGAAAGAAATTAAGATTAGTCTAGTGCCAAGCTTAGAAGGTCAAAAATGTGTTCAAAAGGGTGAAGATTGAAGGCAAAAGGATGGCCAAGAATCATCTTTTGAGCCATAATTTATGGTACTACCACCATGTGCTTTACTATATTTGAGCTAGTTGTAGTCAAAAGGGTTCCAAAAGCATATCATATCTTTTGGCTCTATATTAATATAAAGTTGGGTTAAGCCTATGCTAAATTATAAAAGTTTATTTATAATGACCAGTTCAATTAAAATTTCACAATTGTTTATAAAAAATTGATTGAAAATAATATTGATGCATTACAAAGAACAATAGCGATAAATAATTTTACAATTTTATGAGATAATCAAGTATTTATAAAATTTCAATCAACATTTAGTTGAGTTAGCCTAAAACTAAAATGAAACAATTTTATGGGATTTAATAGCAAAACATACATAAAATAGAGATGAGTATCCAAAGCAAGAGCCAAGAAGCTTTAATTTTGTGGATCGAAAAAAACAAAAAAAACATCTTTGAGTGGAAATGAAAATTATCAAAAAAGTTAGACTAATTCTATATGGGTTTAATACCAAATACTAATATTCATTAATATAAATGAATATTGTCCGCCGGCACCATCGCTCTGACGGCCACTGTCTGCGACCACCTCTCACTACCATCGCTCCGACCATCCAAAATAAGAGCCATAATTTTAAAATTTTTGGTAGCTGAATTTGAATCATGAGTTTATTAGTTAATCGTGTTTTTCTTGTCTCAATCGTTCTTGAAGCACTTGCGTTGTTCTAAAAGAAGAAGATGGAGTATTAGGGTTTTGAACGAGTTAAGATTTTTTTTTTTTTCAATTCTAAATTTTAAAATACTAAATTTTCATAAAACCTGCTCGTCTTTTATTTTTATTTTTGATCAAAAGATGCATTTATATATTTTTTTCTGATCTAGTGGGTTATAGGCAAGGAATTTGTTACTCCTTCAATAAATTTGATCAGACTTCATGTTTTTGCCTCATTTCTGGACAGATTGAGTTCTAAAAGTCCACAAAGCAAAGCCATTTTTACGCAATATTTATTGCAAAATTGTTTGTTTTACGCTAGCTACACCACTTTTTAAATACCACTGCAATGTATATGTCTACAGTGAAAACCTGAAAAGTGGTTCAAAAAACAAACAATATCGCAATAGATATAGGGTTTGTTTGGTAGAGTGGTGCGTTTAAAATGGATAGAAAAAAAAAATCAATTTCTTGCTAATTAAGCCAGCGTTGATGCTGCCAAAAAAATCTCGAGTGGGCACCACGTTCCAAGTCGTCGTCCTCAGGGAAGTTGTACCTAACTTCTTCTTCTCCGATCTGCAAAACCAACACCGTTAGGGTGGGGGAGGTTTTCCCCCCAAAACCCTCCGGCGTGAGAATAAGATCTCCTTTCAACCAACAAACCAAGAAGAGAAAAGTTTGAAGGTCTGAGTGAGCATACCTTAGGGTTTTGGTAGAGATGCCTTTATATAGGCCTCTTTGTGGTCCTCACCATGACATGGGGCTAGGACACGCGTCAACTCGTCATTGGTCACTTGGACTTTTTACATGACCACCTTCTCTTAGTGGGGCGCGAAAAGGTATTCTTGTCCTATCTTCAGATAATGGATCACAATGTCAGAGGTTGTTGATCTTTTATCGTGGCCTCCAAGCAATATGGGATCAAATCGCCCACTTAGCAAATTGCTCGCTTCGACGACTTTCTCCTTGATCACTCAAGTCGGTAATATGTTGATGGTCTCTTATATAAGTACCCTCAGTGACCTTGCTGAAGGGTTTACATGGAAGTCGCCATTTCCTAGATTTCCATGTATTTAGCTAAGGTCACCTATCTTTGTGGTTGAAGACTTTGAATTAAATTCATTCAGTTGAGATGCCTTGCTAATTCAGCAAGATGGCGAGTTGAGCAAGCAACTCGAATAATAACATTTTGAGTTCCACATTGACAACTTGGTCTTGCAAGGGGAAGATGGTAACTTGGGCTTGCAAGAGGAAGATGGTAACTTGGTTCATCACGTTGACCTTATTCTTTGATCAATTGGCTCATTTCGTTTAGTTGACCATTTCGATAAACTTCGTCCCCACTTATATTTTATTGGGCCGATCTTGGTCCTTTTTTGTCCATCCCTTCTCCCAAATGGCAGGATGCCTTGTTAATTCACTAGGGTGACAAGTTGAGGACTCAACTCGCCAAACGCTCTTCTGGTCACAAATATCCTCTTTCTCCCTCCTGCATCAAGACTCTCTTTCAAAGGTCTTTTAGGTAGTTTGAATGCAAGTTAACTTTCCTAGAAGCCTTCTAGCTCGTTCTGACGACTTGCACATTCAAGCTGATTCTAACGACTTGCACCTTCAAGCGGTCTCCGAAGACTTTCACCTTCAAGCAGTCTCTGGTGACTTGCACCTTCAAGCTGTCTCAGATGACTTGCAACTTATAGCTGTTCTGACGACTTGCACATTCAAGATGATTCTGACGACTTGCACCTTCAAGTTGTCTCTGACGACTTGCTCCTTCAAGCTGGCTCTTATTAAAATCTCTATCTTCTTGGGTCAACTTATGCCATCATGATAACTTAAATGGTATTTTTAATAAATCCGATAGGTTAGGCCGACTTGCATCTCGATGTCAACTAGTGGTGACGGTTGTGGTTAGGGTTTCTGGTGGGGCAGGGAGGCTGCCATCTAAGTAGGGGTAGAGAGCATAACCTAAAAGGGAGGCTTCTACTTGGATTTTCCAGGCGATATAGTTGTGGGGGTTAGTTTGAGTATGTGGGAGAGAGATACAATAATAAGAGGTTTGGTTGGTTCATCGGGATTGGCTAGTTGTGAAAATTCGGCCATGGAAAGGGATGAGAGAGCCGAAAAGAGAAAAATAAAATAAAATTAGGTATGGATCTTTGATGCTCTTGATACCATGATAGAATTATGAAATACAAGTAACATAGAAAATATTATGAAACTGAATTATCTTATTGATATGATGAACATCTTATTTATACATAGGAGAAGTAATTATCTAGGAGAGTAAATCTAGTCATTGAATAGAAAACAAATACTTAAAATAAGTAGAAGACTAAGACGTGGAGTGCAAGACAAGTCACGTAGTAGAAGAGTCCAGATCTTTTGTATCTCTAACAGAATATGAATATGGGGGAAGGGCTGAGTCTTTGGGGAGTAGGAGGTAAGAAGCTACGTGAATTCTCCTAAACAAATCAGGGTCTAAGTTTGTGATTTTTTTTTATTATTTTGTAAAGGGTTTGGGATTAATTGAAATTTTGACTCATGGGCTTTGATTTCTGAAAAAAAAAAAAAAAAAATGGGTCTGATTTAAGTATCTTGATTTCTGGGGGTTATTTTATGGTGGCTTGTGTATTCGTGATGGCGTATATGTTGGTGGTGACGGTGGGCTGCATTGTTGATGAAGATGGCGATAGCTGCATTGGTGAAGATGGCGGTGGCGTGGTTGTAGTGGTGGTGTAAGAGAGGTCTTTCAATTTTACCAAAGTTTCAAATCTTAACTAAAGTTAGTCAAGTGAGTTCATATAACTAGTGTTTGTTAAGTATTTAACGAAATTAAGGATGGAGTGAGCACATTTGAAAAACTGAAAAAGTTCAATGAGAACCTTTGAAATTGGCCTATAGTTCAATGACTAAAATATGGGTTTTGCCTTTATTAAAACAAATTTAATCAATGTTTGTATTTTTGTCCATAATTTTACTATTTCCCCAAACAAACATCCTTAATTACGGACCTTAATCAACTCCTAGATAAACAAACGAATGGGATCCACCGCCAATTTTACACTTTTACCACCTCCTTTACTACAGACACCAACCCCTATATTTCATCCAATGACAACTCCCCGTGTTCCGCAAGCGCAGCCACTATCAGAATGGGCCCACATGATGACTGCTTTATATAATCCCAACCGTCAACATCATCAAAACACAAGAATTCATCAATTGCTGTACGGCCAATTTAGGAAGCCACACGATAAGATCCTGTTCTGTAAAACAGTGGAGCCTTCCCCGACTCCCATAATCATCGACATAAAGGATGCGTCACGCGGCATTCCAGCCTGGATCCCAAAAACATTTGTTATTACATCTCTGTCCTCACACTACACTGGCCCCACTAGACAGCATACAATAAATGCGAATACCGAAACTACCCTTCTTTTCTTAGCATACATATTACTTCTTCCATCCCATATTCATAGCTACCAAATGAAAGGGCATGAGGAATAAGAAAATAAGTTGGAAAAATAAGTACTCTCCGTCTCATTTTAAGAGTCAGAAAATGAGTAAGTTCAAAAATTAAGGAAAATGTGATGTGTTGTGAGTGTTGATAGTTGAGTAAGGGAGAGAAAGTGAGGTAGATAAGAATTAGTGGATAATTGTTGTGAGTATAACATGTAGGATCCATTTTCCATTTTAGGTTTTTTACTCTTAAAAAGGGATACCCTTTTAGGAAATTTTTGACACTTAAAATGAGACGGAATGATTATTGTGAGTGAACATGAGAAAAAAATAAGTTAGTAGATTGTCGTGAGTGAATAAGAGAGAGAAAAATGAATATTTTAATTAAGTAGCAATAAGTATTGGACGCGCAAAATAAAAATAAGTAACGATAAGTAATGAATGAGACACAGAGTGAGTATTTCTTTCGACCAACGAATTTTAAAGTTGTTTATTATCCTTCTCATAATAAGCTCCACATGCTCCCAACATAACCCCACCATGCCACCACCCGCTGCCCTCGTCCTCCTCTTTCTCGCCATGACCGTACATTTCTCGTCGGCCGTCACCATTTACAAAGACCTCCCACAATTCAGAGAAGCACCCGCATTCCGTAACGGGGAAGGATGCCCCGAACCCGACGACCCGTCATTAACGATCCACATTGCGATGACACTTGACGCCACCTACCTCCGGGGAAGCGTCGCCGGAGTTTTTTCGGTCCTCCAACACGCCACCTGTCCAGAAAACACAGTCTTCCACTTCTTAGCCGCCACCCGCCGCTCCGACCTCCGCCGCACAATCCAGTCCACATTCCCTTACCTTAACTTCCATCTTCATCACTTCGAAATTGACCGGGTCAAAGACAAGATCTCCTCCTCAATCCGCCGCGCGCTAGACCAGCCGCTAAACTACGCCCGCATCTACCTCTCCGACCTACTCCCGCCCACCGTCCACCGCGTCATCTACTTCGATTCCGACCTCATAGTAGTAGACGACGTCGTAAAGCTCTGGAACATCAACCTCAACACCCACGTCCTCGGAGCACCCGAATACTGCCACGCCAACTTCACCCACTACTTCACCCCCAAATTCTGGTCAACGCCTTACTTCTCCAACGTCCTCAAGAACAAACGAGCTTGCTATTTCAACACGGGAGTTATGGTAATCGATTTGGTCAAATGGAGAAGGGAAAGAATTACAGAAAGACTCGAAAAATGGATGCGAATTCAAAAAAAGTACAGGATTTACGAACTGGGTTCATTGCCGCCGTTTCTGCTAGTGTTCGCCGGCGAGGTGGAAGGGGTGGAGCACCGGTGGAATCAGCACGGATTGGGCGGCGATAATGTGGAAGGATTATGCAGAGATTTGCATCCCGGAGCGGTGAGTTTGTTGCATTGGAGCGGGAAAGGGAAGCCGTGGTTGAGATTGGATTCGAAACGGCCGTGCCCGTTGGATAGTTTATGGGCGCCGTATGATCTGTTCCGCCACGCGCCGCTCTTCTCCGATAGCTGATGGTGGTGGAAGAAATACTAGAGAATTTAAGAAGACGAAAAAGGACAGGTGTGTATAGGTATGTGGCAGCGGTGACGTGTGAGGGAGGGGTATTGTTGGAATGAGTGAATTTTTTGTTGGGGTGCTGTTATGGCGGTGGTGGTGGTGGTGGTTATGGGTGGTGCATTATCACTTTTGTCAGATTGGGTAATGGAGGATACAGTGAGAAGTTGGGGCAGATGTAGTTTCATTTATTAAATTTTTTACGTGCATTTTTTGTATGATAAAATAAAGCATGTAAAAATAAATAAATGTACTTAGTACTATTTCGTTTAAAATATACTCCCTCCGTTTCATGTGAATTGAGACTAAAAAATTGGGCACAATAATTAAGAAAAAGTAGTGAATGTGTGGTGGAAAATAAAGAGAGAGAATGAGTGGGGTAAATAGTAGTGTTGGTTGGATAAAATGAGTGGTGGAAAATGAAGAGAGAGAATTAGTGGGGTTAAATGGGTGGGGTTGGGTGAATATAAAATATTAAAAAGTTTGCCATTTTGGGCAGTCTCAATTGAGGTGAAACGGACGAAAATGGAAATAAGTCTCAATTCACATGAAACGGAGGGAGTATGATTTTTATACAAAAAAAAAAAAAAAATAGACATTTTTTTGGGGGTAAATATAAAGTCACAAAAAGTGCTACAAAATTTGGTCTACAAAATGATGTGTTAAAATTTTATTGGAGTTTTTAACTAGAGTGCGTCGGTTCCACTATCGATGTAACCCATAAAATATCGACACTTCATTTTGTATCCATCATTTTGTGAACTTCTTTTAAACCCCTAACATTGTCTTTCTTTTTTTGAGAAGAATAATTACTACTCGGGGTCGTTTGTACACCATTTGTGTGAACAATTTAAATAAATAGTACTGCTTTGCTTTTAGTGATTAAATATTAATTTTATAAATTTAAAATGCATGGACCACAACCGCAACCACCACTCTCTACATTAGTCTGATATTATATATTTTCTGTTTTGAGTCCAGCCCGTACGGATTTAATTTTTGGTATTTTGGTATCTCCCAAAATACCTTATAAGTTATACTAATGAAGTAGGTGAGTGCTTTTAAATACCCGAAATTTATTTTCTCAATTGCTGATGTAGAATTTTGAGTTGCACCCAAACCTAAAGGTGATAAAGAAATGATCTTCTTCTTCAAAATAAATAAATAAACAATAATTATCTTCTTTGGATAAAGTGGCAGTTTGTACCTCATTTGCTTCAACATTTTCTGCTAACAACAACGTCCCATTCTATAGCATCGGCTTCCTTTTGTGTATTTTATTCATACTTTGTTTTTGCTTGCTACTCCATCCGTCCCAAAATGATCTTCATACTTTTTTCGCTGTTATTGCGAAAGAAATTTGAGCAAAAATTTAAGGTTGATTTAATTGTCCTAATGAAAATCTAAAACTTGTTATTGATACACCATCAACAATGCTATCAATAACAAGTTTTAGATATTTATTAGGACAATTAAATCAAGTTAAAATTAGTGCTCAAAGTTCCTTCACAATAACAGCGAAAAAAGTATGAATATCATTTTGGGACGGAGTGAGTATTACTGTCTGCTTTTTAAAAATTGTATGTGAACTATTTCCTTTTCAAAATAAATGTCGAAGTTAACTTATACTCCGTGTGATTAATTTTGAAACTAAGTTCTTGCTATTAATTTTTAATCAAAATTCACTTATATTGTGTTGATTAAGAAAAATTAATGAAACTATTTTTTGAAAAAAGGATAATTGTATCATAATTCTGACTCTGCCCCCTAGTTGCCCATCTATCTTACTTTTATCATTGTAACTTTACTTTAATCCTTGTAATAATGCTAATTTGACGCACTGGCTTGTTAATCTCCGAGCAAGTTTACAGGTTACAACTCAGCATGGAGGCATTATTCAATTTGAATATGATAAGAAAAATACATTTTCGGATTGCAAGGCATATATTCCCTCCGTCCCAAAATGATATTCGCGTTTGACTATTCAAACTTTTTAAGGATATGAACATTTACTTTACTAGCCATGTTTTGTTTATGCACTTTTAAGCCTAAATTGTAGAATGGGAAGAACTTTTTGGGACAACGAGAAATGACAAATATGAAGATCATTTTGGGACGGAGTGAGTACTAAAGTAACAATTATTTTAAATCGGCTGTTTTTATTTTAAGCGGTTTTTTTTTTTTTTTTTTGAACGATGTCCACGCCAAAATAAGGCGAGAAGAGGGATCGAAGCCTAACGCTCACCTAGAGTGAGGCTTGGCTTTACCACTGAGCCACTCTTTTCGGGACAAGCGATAGCTGTTTTGGACTAAAAGAAATACTGTATTAAATTTGGATTTGGCAAGAGAAATGCATACTTTCAGACTAAATTCCTGGCAGTTGTTTGTAACTGAAGGCACCTCCTCCTCCAAGACTGGCACATGAAACGGATAGATTAGAAAATGCGTATCAATTTGCAATATCTCTTTTTAATTTATTCATGTTTGTCTTTAATCGAAATAATGAAATGATCACTTGCTGTTGGGAGAAGATAATGGGAGTATATACTATATATACAAATAGTAATACGTATGAGAGATCCAAGATTACACTAAACAAAAAGTAACAAACAAACTCTTAAAATGATGATGAAAGTATTTTCGCACAATGAAGTGCATGCCATTGATCTTACTGCACAACGATGGTTCGCGGATTTTGAGATATATGGTGGGCGTTTACTCGTCAACCCGAATTCTGTATATCAAGTGCTAAGCGCAAAATATTACCAAATAAGAGATTTCTTAAATGCCGGATTTAGGCATTGTCCAAATTTTACTTGGAGTGGAATTCGATCGTCAAGATTTGGATAAAAAATATTGTTGTTGTAGGTTAAGCAATGCAACTGCTATTGCTATTTAGGGTGAGCCTCCAGTCTATGTGGTTTGCCATCTCTTTTTAACTTGTGAATGAAATTGCTTTCTCGTTTTGCTCATAAAACAAACAAACTCTTAATAATAACTGAATTTTATGCCATCAAACGAGGCTAATGATGATAGTGGGCCTTGTTTGTTCCTTACAATTTAGGTTTAAATGTTGGGCTTCAGACTATAGGGCCCCTCACTAGCAACTTTAATTCTAAATAAGGACCCAACAGATTACTAATTCTACCAGAGACACCCTTCGCTTGCAAAAATACTGAACTGCCCTCTTATAACTGATATAAAAGAGTAAAAAAAAAAAAAAATCACTTTTGCACCTTTTGAAAAAAATAAATAATATTATTTGGTCAAATCCTGGTCAAACTCTTATAACTAACATATAAGACCAATAATTAACATATAAGAATCAATTTTTTTTCACTTTTTTCAACTTTTGAGAAAAAATATATAATATTATTCGGTCAAATCCAGGTCAAACTTTTATAACTGGCCTATAAGACCATTAATTAACATATAAGAGTCAAATATGTTCACATTATTCAACTTTTTTTTAAAAAAAATATAATATTATTCGGTCAAGTCCCGGTAAAACTCTTATAACCGAAATATAAGACCAATAATTAACATATAAAAGTAAAAAAAATCACGTTTTTCAATATTTTTTAAATAATAAAATATTATTTGATCAAATCCTGGTCAAACTCTTATAACTAACATATAAGACCAATAATTAACATATAAGAGTCAATTTTTTCAACTAGTTTTTAAAAAATATAATATTATTCGGTCAAATTCCGGTCAAACTCATATAACTGGCATATAAGACCAATAATTAACATATAAAAGTCAAATATTTTTACTTTTTTCAATTTTTGAGAAAAAAATTATAATATTATTCGATCAAATCCCGGTTAAACTCTTATAACTGACATATAAGACTAATAATTAACAAATAAGAGTCAATTTTTTTCAATTTTTCAACTTTTATGAAAAAAAAAATATACTCCCTCCGTCTCGGTTTAAGGTTCTTAGTTTGACTTTACACGCTTATTAAGAAACTAAGGCAAGTTTGAGTCAAGAAAGTAGTGTGTGGAGGATATAATTGTCTATTCATAAAGCAAGTGAGTGAAAAGTAGATAGGTAAGTGATGGTTCTTTTGTAATATATGAACTTTATGAGGATAAGGATGTCCAAAACACTATTCATCATTTGCCATTTAAGGAATAAAGCAACTAAGAACCTTAAACTGAGACATACCAAAATGGAAAGTAAGAACCTTAAACTGAGACGGAGGGAGTAATATTATTTGGTCAAATCTCAGTTAAACTCTTATAACTGACATGTAAAATCAATAATTAACATATAAGAGTCATTTTTTTTTTTTTTTTTTTTTTAACTTTTTTCAATATTTTTCTAAAAATATAATATTATTCTGTCAAATCATGGTCAAACTCTTATAACTGACATATAACACAATAATTAACATATAAGAGTCAATTTTTTTTAAAAAAATAATAATATTATTTGATCAAATTTGGTCAAACTCTTATAACTAACTATTGTATAAAACTAATTATTCTCTTATAACTAAAGTATAAAAGAAAATTTTCAATTTTTTTTCACAAAATAAATCAAAGAGCACTAGCATCATCACATAAGACTTCTGCTAACCAACATGAATCTACAAGTGTAAATTATCTCCCAAACAATTCTTCATTAGCCAAACATTTGACTACCAAACCACCATGTAACATAAGAAAATCAACTTGATTCACATAAACCAATTACAATAAACACTCAGTCATTTTACTAAGTTCAAAAACAACCAGTTTGACTTTCAAACCTACCAACTGATCCTAAAGGCAAGCACCTAAAGCCGAATCTGGTTCAGATCTGAGTAAAGCAACACTAGATCTGAAGTTTGAGATGGCCGGTTGGAGAAGAAGCTATTGCCGACACTGACTTCATCGAAGAAGAATCTAGAGAGATAAGATCTGGAGAGAGCGACGGGAGACAGCGTCGGAGAAGGAGACAACAACGAAGACGAAGAAAACGACGGCGGGTGTGGGGTGCTAATGCGCCGGAGAAGAAGAGCACCAGTGGACTGGATAGAGTTTAGGAGTGCCGGAGACGGAAAAGTGAGTGGCCGGAATATTGTGTGAGCCGCCGCAGTCGTCGTTGGAAAAAAAGAGGTAGCCGGACTGCCCCAGAGAGAGAGAGAACGTCGTGTGCGTTTTAGAGAGAGAGAGAGAAGGATGAGATAAAAATGAGGGGAGGGGATGTGAGGTTAGGGTTTTGTTTTGAGGGGCGGGGGCAGTTTTTTCATTTAGGAAGGAAGTGAGGGGTGTATGGTGAGGGGTGTATGTGGAATTACCATCTCATAAGAACTCCTTATTTGGAATTTAGAATAGGGCTCTCCTTAAAATGGAATAACATTGGGAGGGCTCTAGAGGAAAAACCCCTTTAATGTTTATAAACACAACATGGCTAGTGAACCAAGTGTTCTTATCCTTAAAAATTTAAAAAGTTTGAATAGTCATGTGAAGATCATTTTGGGACGGAGTGAGTATTAGTTAAGTTACTTTTAATTATTTTAATTAAAATATAATTTTTTTTATTAATAAACTATTATAAATATTATTTATAACAAGTTTTACTTTTTTTAAAAATGATTACAAGTAATATAAATTATTTTTCAAATTTTATTGAAACTAACAATAGAAAAAGAGGGACTAACTTTTCAAAACAAGCCTGAGCTATTTTGACATTAAGAATGAACTTTAGTGTAATTTTATCATTGTAATGCAATGTATAAACACAAGTAAAATATATTTCTTAAAAATTTTATTCTTTCAAAAAATATATTATTAAGTTAACTGTATTTGAGGCGGAAATAATAATATTTTATTACTTTTTCATTTGTATGAGAGTTATTTAAATCGTGTCTGGCAAAATGGAACATTTGAAGGAAATCGTATAATAAAAACTGGGCTGGGCATGTCCAATTCACCGCTTAAGTCAGGAGGCTTAGAAGATTAGGCCCATATATGGGTTGACAGGCTAGGCCCATCTAGCCCAGTACCGCCCCACAACCATTGTAATGATTTGACAGAAATTATATTTACAGGCAACGCTAGATGTAAAAAAAGGTACTCCCTCCGTCCCTGTTTAAGGTTCTTAGTTTAGTTTGACTTTACACGCTTATTAAGAAACTAAGGCAAATTTGAGTCAACAATAGTAGTATATGAAGGATATAATTGTCTATTCATCAAGCAAGTTGGTCAAAAGTAGATGGGTGAGTGATGATTTTTTTTTTGTAATATACTGTATGAACTTTATGAGGACAAGAATGTCCAAAACACTATTCATTCTTTGCCATTTAAGTAATAAAACAACTAACTAAGAACCTTAAACTGGGACATACCAAAAAGGAAAGTAAGAACCTTAAACTGAGATTAAACTGAGATGGATGGATTGATTGGACCCGAGACACTCAAAAAGTAACTGTCTATTTCTAAAAACTAAGGCTTCACAAAACTTGAATTGAACTTGAGAAATAACTGTGACCTAACAGATTAAATATAGTCTAATACAATCATAACCCTAAAGGAAGAATGAAACAAAAATTACAAAATTGCCACTAATTAAGTCAAAATTGCAACTTTGGGTACATCAACCCCACATTGCAACACCATGTAAACTTAGCGGTAGTATGATCCTCGAGTAGGCACATACTCCCTCCGTCTCAAAACACCTTGCACTTATTTCTTTTTTGGGTGTCCCATTGGTAAGTCCCATTTCCTAAAATGTTCAAAATTTATTATTTTTCTATTCTCTCTACCCCACTTGTCATACTCACACACTTAATTTTGGGCCCCACTTGTAAATCTCATTCAACTTATCATACTCACAACCTTTTTCTCACTCACAATACTTTTGATTATATATACTCACTCCTTAATTCCCGTGCATCCTCAAAAGTGTGCAATTGGGACGGAGGGAGTACTTATTAGCATGTGATGTTGGTAATATTGCTAAAATTATTGACATTCTTAGAAATGGAACGCTTGTTTGAGACAAACCAAAAAGAAATTTTGGAACTATCTTTATGGGACGGAGGAAATGTTTGAAGTTTAGAAATTTTGGGAGTATCAAAAATAAATGTTGCAGTTGACTTGTCAACATTTTTAAAGAATGTGTTTTACTTATTTGTAGGGATGGCCAAACCGAACCGGAACCTTGACGAAAACTGGAACCGTGTGAACCGGAACCGTTTGTAACACGGTCCGGTTCCGGTTCATCCCCTATGAAAACCGTGAACCGGCGGTTCCGAACCGCCATGAACCGCCTAGAACGAACCGGAACCGTTATCAAAACCGTTAGAAAACCGTCAAAATCGTTAGATTTCTAACGGTTTCATCAGAATTAACCGTTACTAACGGAACATTGACAAGAAAAATTTAGTTTTGACTGGTTTTTTAGCCAAATTCAGTGAATTAAAATTATAAAATTTGTTGAGTATATAAAAGAAAAGAGGGACAGACCTCTTTCATTTTTTAAACATTTTTTCTATACCTTTTTTGTAAAAAAATCAGCAATAAAATATTATTATAATTGTTTTTCTGTTAAAAAAAATTATTATTTTTTTAAAAAAAATAGAAACTGTGGACCGGCGGTTCCGAACCGTAACCGTAACCGGAAGAGAAACGGTTCGGTTACAGTTCAAGCTTTTCCGGAACCAGAACCGTGTTTGATCATCCCTACTTATTTGTACATGCATGTTCAATAGTAAAACTACACTAAAACTATCTCTTAATTTAGAAATGCAACATTGGGGGATGGACCAAAAAAAAAGTGTTGAGATTTATTATCGGACGACGGCGGATAAGAGATCCTTATCATCAGTTTATCTTGTTTTTATGTTTCCTTCCAGGAAATAGAGCCCAGAAAGAAGGCAAGTGCAGGGAGGAATGCTCTTGCTTCAGCAGAATCAGCACTTAGACTGCAGAGGAAGGTAATAAAGATTGACAAAACTTATAAGAAACGGTCTCACGCATGAAACGGGTCTCGTTGAGAGAGTAAATGGTTTGCCCCCATGTGTGGGGCGGGGCGGAACAAGCCAATTTCCTCTCTCATCGAGACCCGTCTCTTGTGTGAGACCGTCTCTGATGGAGAAAATCTCCCTCTAATTAAAATATCAAGCAAGTGTACTAGTTACCGATGTAGTAGTATGCACAAGCAAGGGTCGAATCCACATAGACTTGAAGGATTAACAAGAATGCAATTAAAACAGAAAAGTAAATAAAGGGGTTTTTTGATTTGATTATTTATAACTACTAAAACTATAATTAAAATTAAACTAAAAAAATAAATAAAAGCAAGATTAACGAATAGATTCACGAATTAAGTTCACAAATACTTTCACTTTATGCTATGATTCAAAATAATAAGATCAATTTCTTTCTTGGGTTCGTTCACGTTAGTAAGAATTGGGACGGTTCGGTCGCCGGATTGCAATCGTATTATTTTCTTATGTTAATAATTTCCGCTAGGTCTATACAACATGCAAGAAATTCATGAAGCACTCAAGAACATATGAATCTAAATCCTTTTGACGTCCGTTAGATCCTCAATTGAATCATCAAATAGTGGTCAACGTATAATCACCCACGTTAGTGTAGAACTATATACCCAATAATTCTAAAGCCAATTTATATCTTAACATATAATTGAAACTAAAGAATTAATCATGAAGAATATTTTAATGAACAAGAATTAAATCGAATTGAAGAATTAAATCTATAGCATAGAGATCTAGTATTTGTTACTACCAATCCATGAATCTAAGAACTTAGCTACTCATAAAATCAAGAACAAAGAATAAATTAAAGAACATCAAAACCTGGATTATATGATGAATCGTTGATTACAATCCTTTAATATTGAATAAAACATGTCTAAAATAATGTGTATAGAGTGTTATATTTATACTAGAGTTAAAGAGGTGTAAAAATAGGAAAAACACTAGGATTCATTTAAAAAAAAAAGATAAATAAAGTTGCTAGCTGGAATTTCCCCATGAGCCCCTGGGATTTTCGTCATTCTTGAAAATCCCTCCAAAAATTTCCCAAAGGTCCTTCAAAAATTCTATAAAAGCCCACAAAATTTCAAAAAATACAGAAAAGCCCAATATATTTTGTAAATTCCCAAAAAGTCCCTAGAAAATATCCCTAAGGTCACTGGAAAATTCCCCTAAGGTCCATGGACACGTGGCACTTGCCCTATAGCAGGTGGGCGCTTACCTGGGTTTTGGCTACTGTATTTTCTGCCCAAATAGTAGGCGGGCGCCTGTTCTTGTTCTGTTGTTGTACTTTTCTCGCACAAACCTCCGGAGGTCATAACTTCTTCATACGAAATCTGATTTGGACGTGTAAACTATCCCTTTTCGAGTACTATCCAATGGACTTAATTGCTCAGATGTTACATCTCTTTATATTTATATTCTGGTCCGTTCTTTATCCTTACTTTTTGCACTTTAACGTACATCAATCCGTGCATTCTTTCGCTCCTTCCCTATATACTCATAAACACTCCAAAAACCATCAAAACACCCAAGATTAAGAATCTAATAAATCATAGAAGTATGTGATTTGTATGGGCAAAAACACATCCATCAGTCTCACAGAAGACTTCCTCATAAAGATTTTGGTGGAGCATGTGGATTCATTGAGAGGAATGAAGACGACAGATATGGTAAAGTATACTGTACTATTCTCAAGAGTTTTTTGCAAAAGTGACATGCGTACTTTGTGCAATATATCAATTTGACTCGCGTAATTTGGAAACATCAAATGTGACATGCCTACTTATGATTTTGAAAAATTTGATACCCCTTTTTTAACACCCGTTAAAAACATAACGGGACACTCCATATAGGGGGAAAAGTGTAAAAAACAAAACTTAAAATCCTAAAACAATAAATAACTCTTGAAATTAGAATCCATAAGCCCCCCCCCCCCCCCAACCTAGTATGCTTAACAGGGGAATCTCTCCCACCTGATTATGCAAAGCTCCACCGTTTCTTCTCTTTCCAGTCAGTCAAATTGGAAGAGTTATCCGCATTTTCTTTATCTTTCTTCAGTCCTAGCAATCCCTGAGCTACCTAGCAGCTTTCTCCATTCCCAAATTCAATCTCGTTCTCTTTTTGTCTCTTCAAAATCTAGAGAGAGAAACTTATAGATACCCAAATGTGTGTGTATATCCTGAAGGGGAGGAAGTTAAAAGATTAAAGGTGGTGAAACCAAAGAGCCAAGTATTGATTAGTCATCAAAGGACACTAAGAATCTTTTATACAGATGTGATGTGAGGAGGGAAAAGGTTAACAGAAATGGCATCCTCAATTTTGCAGCAGCGGGCCATCAAATCGGCAAGATCGTCGGCTACTTCTGAAGATTTCTTGAGCTTTCCAAAAATTTCATTGACTTTTCCGCCTGCAGCAGCCACATCTCCGGCGAACTCCAACGTTTAGCCTGTATACCTGATTTATAAAATCTTGTCCAAGGCAAAGCCGAATCCAGAGCCTGACCCAGATGAGCCCTGTGCTGGGTTTCTAGAGAGGGAAAACTTCTCATCCGAAATAATTGAAAGTATCTTGCCGGCAGACCTCTTACCCACCGTCAAAATCTTATTGACGCCCTAAAATCAGCTTCCGTCAGCAGTCAAACAGTCGGCTGCTGCAAGATTGAGGATGCTAGCGAAGAACAGAGCCGAGAATCGGGTACTTATAGGCGAATCAGGTGCGATTTTGGCGTTAATTCCGTTACTCTGTTGCAGCGATCAAGGGAATAGGATTTTTTTTTATTAACGTTAAGACTTCGCCGGAGGTTTTGAAACATATTGATTTTGGACTTTAAGTTTTATTTTTACACTTTTAACCCCTATATGTAGTATCCCGTTATGTTTTTAATAGGTGTTAAAAAAAGTAGTATCAAAATTTTCAAAATCATAAGTAGGCATGTCACATTTGATGTTTTCAAAGTACGCGAGTCAAATTGATATATTGCACAAAGTACGCATGTCACTTTTGCAAAAAACACCTCTTTTCAACACATGTAAATGCTGGAGACGCCATATTACTAGTGTGTAGCAAAAAACACCTCTTTTCTAATCTCTGTCACTGATTCGGGTCTCTTCCAATCCACTATTGCCTCTATCTTAGAAGGATCCACAGAAATCCCATCTTTCGAAATAACATGCCCCAGAAATGACACCTTCTCGAGCCAAAATTCGCATTTACTGAACTTCGCAAATAATTTCTCCCTCGCAAGAACGGATAAAACTGTCCTCAAGTGCTGCTCGTGCTCCTCTCGAGACTTAGAGTAGACGAGTATGTCATCAATAAAAACCACCACGAAAGAATCAAGATAAGGATGGAAAACACGGTTCGTTAAATCCATAAACACGGCCGGCGCGTTAGTCAACCCAAACGGCATAACCAAGAATTCATAATGACCATACCGAGTGCGAAAGGCAGTCTTCAGAATATCCTCCAATCGAACCTTCAACTGATGGTACCCACTCCTCAAATCAAGTTTAGAGAAAACCACGGACCCTTGAAGCTGATCAAATAAATCGTCAATATGAGGTAGAGGATACTTGTTCTTCACCGTAACCTGATTCAACTTTCTGTAATCTATACACAATCTCAAGGAACCGTCTTTCTTCCGCACAAATAAAACCGGTGCTCCCCATGGGGAAACACTAGGGCGGATAAACTCTCGATCAACCAACTCTTGCAACTGAACCATTAGTTCCTTCAACTCTGCGGGAGCCAACCTATACGGTGCTTTCGAAATTGGAGCCGTACCCGGCAAAAGATCTATACAAAATTCTATCTCACGATCGGGAGGCATATCATACTCGGTAGAGAAAACATCGGGAAATTCCCGGACTACCCGAACACTATCAAAACTAGGGGATTCCTTCCTAGTATCAAGAACACTAGCCAAATACCCCTCGCAACCACTATGCAATAATTTTCTCGCTTTCATATAAGAAATTAAGCGAACCTTTCTACTCAGAGGACAAGCCTCAAACACAAATTTAGGCACATCGGGAATAGAAAAAGTAACAGTTTTCTTACGGCAATCAACGAAAGCATGAAACTTGCTCAACCAATCCATACCCAAAATGACATCAAAGTCTTGGATAGGAAGAACTACCAAATCCGCACAAAGGACACGACCACAAATAACCACATCACAAGCACGAAAGACTCGATCAGAAAATCAAGCATTCTCCTATAGGGGTCGACACCTCTAGCACGTACGGTAAAGACTCGAATGCAGCATTTAACATGGAAGCAAATTGCACAGAAATGTATGAATGAGATGATCCTGGATCTACTAACGCTCGTGCGCTCACATTAGACACAGAAACAATACCTCCAATAACAGAAGGGTCATCGGTAGCTTGTTGTTGATTCATGGCAAATACCCTTCCTTGGACTTTGGGCTTCCCAGCGGCATCCCTTTTCTGACCCTGATTAGTACCAACCCCTGACCCGGATGACTGACCTCGGTACCTCGTGCACTCTCTCGCAAAGTGCCCCATTTCACCACAATTGGTGCACTTGCCTTGCTTTTTCCAACACCTATCCTCCAAATGGCATACCTTCTGACAAAAGGTACAAGGCTTCCTATTCTGAATCCCCTGAGTAGTACCCGGATTCCTCGGTGTGATTTGCCCCTTAAACTGAGATGAAGCTCCCGAGTTACCACGGTTGTCGAAACGGTGTTGAGGTTGAGATTTAGCATGGCTTCCCGGTTTACCCATACCCAAAAATTCGGTCTTCCTTTTGTGCTCCCCAATATCTTGCTCTATCAAGTAGGCTCGGTCTACCGCATCTTGGAAGGTCACAATCCGTTGGGCAATAAGTTGAGTACGGATGGAGGTCTTCAATCCCCGAATGAACCTCATAGCTTTTTGTTCCTCGGTCCTCACCAAATAGTCACAATACCAGGCTAATTCTATGAACTTAGCCGAGTATTGTGCTATAGACAACAAACCTTGCTCCAGGTTGAGTAGCTCGATCTCCTTTCGGTTTTGATCAACAACCGGAATGAAATGTTCCTTGAATTTGCGCACAAACAACTCCCACGCATACACCGTGTGAGTATCATCCCAACTAGCTTTGACACCCTTCCACCAATGCTCGGCAGCTCCCACAAGCTTGTAAGCCGCGAACCGGACCTTGTCCTCATCCGTGCAATCAAATACCTCATAAATCTTCTCCATCGACTCAATCCATAACTCAGCTTTCCTTACATCGGGTTCCCCATCGAATTCAACCGGTTTCAGTTTGAGAAATTGCTCCAATCCGTAGCGGGGTGGTACTTGTTCTACCCTCGGACCTTGATCATGTATGGCCTTCATGGCCGCCTCGAACATGCCTTGAAACATAGCACGTGCTTCTTCCCTTGTGTCATTCTGATTCTGTGCCCCACTGGTACCTCCTCTATTTCTTCTTCCAGACATTGCGAGTAATTACCTGCATAATGTAACGCCCATCCTTATTATCGTTAAATATTTGACATATTTGTTAAATACTTGAACTTGCATATTATGTGTTAGTTTTACTTGGGTTAAAGTTTTAACTTCTTTAAATAGTTAAGGTGGTTAAATCTCTAGTTTTGACTTTTGGGTCATTTGTGAAAAATTGACTTTAGGGGTCTTTTTGTCAAAAGTGAAACTTGAGGGGCCTAAGTGTCATTTTTGAAACTTCCAAGTATAAACTTGTTGGCTTTTCTTCTCTGGGTATTTCTTCCCCAAATCAAATACGTACACTCTCTCTGTTTCATAACCTAGGGTTAAAAGTTTTCCCTATTCTCGACTCCTCGAGTTTAATTATCCCTCCGTTCTTGATTCCGATCCCGGATTAATATTCGTGGCGTTGAATAGAGCGTTCCAGGACGAACAGAAATAAGTTTGGGTCAACTTGAATTTTGACTAGGTAAGTTATTAGCTCCCCCTTACTTGTAATAACATGCATAAATGTTATTCTCAATACTTGTGATTGTTAATTTTGTGTTTGGGGTGATTTTTGGGATACTTGTAAATTTGGGACAAAGGGAGTAATAATCCTCTGTATAAATGGTGAAAGAACTTGGAAATACTAGTTTACTCATGTTATACCTTTTGTAGGTTGTGAAATTGTTAGTAAAAAGTTACTCCTACGTTTTGGGACGGAAAATATTTCAACCTGGGAAAGAAATAAGAATTTCGCATTCTAGTCCATTGTGCGACCGCACAAAAATGATTGTGCGACCGCACATCTTTCTGAAGGGTTTTTCAAAGAAATTGACATGCTTGTGTGCGGCCGCACAGTCCATTTTGGGCGACCGCACAGTCATCTGAAAAACAAAGATTTTGTTTAAAGTTTATATAAGTTGGAAGTAACCCTAGTTAAGGTATATAACCTTAGTATAAGATGTCCTAGCAAGTGTTGTGATACTTTAGGGGCATCAGACTTGGTCTTAAATATGTATACTCATTGAATTAAAATGAGAACATAAGTATAAGAGTAGTATCTCTTCTTTATGTCTTGAAAGTGCTATGAACAAGCACTAATGTGTTATACTTGCTGTGAATCCAATGATTGTACACCTTAGAGGCATTAGCATAAGGTCTTAGACTTGAACATCCTAAGAATAGGATTGGGATTTGGTAAGAGTAAATGTATAACTCTTATACTTGTTTGAATGTCCAAAGATTGGAAGTTATAACTTGAAGTATAAGACATTAAAAGCTTGTACGTGATTTGAACATCCAAAGAATTGGATTAAGACTTGAATATAAGATAATAAAATCTTGTACTTGACTTGACACCAATACATATGTATGGTAGTGAACTAGAAAGTGCTATAAGTAAGCACTAATGTGTATGAGACATGTTCTTGTTGTGTATGTGCAAACATTGCATACATTTTCTTGATACAAGGTGACTTCTTGATTACTTGAAGCATGTTCCTTGTTGAGCTAGTCCACTACTTTTGGATTAGTTCCTCTCCCGTAGTTCAAGTAAATATCTACTTGTACTTTCTTGTGTGAGTCCAGCTGGTTCTCCTTGCTTGTTCGAAAATGTATAGGTTCACGCTTGTCGCGAGAGCTGGGGTTTAAGTGACAATCGGGTCCTATGTATTTCCGCCCGACCCCTTACTACCGGCCATAGTAAGGGCATAGCTTCCTTAGTTGGAGAAATAAGCCTGACTTAAGTGAATGCTAAACTCCCGTCCCGAACACCTCGTGAATAATCATGAGTACTAATATTGAGAATGACACTGGTTACCGGGTCTTCTGATATATACTGAATAATCAGTTCCTGTTATTGATCGTGATTGTCAAAGTAATACAAGCTGCGACAACAATGGTATTCTTGGGAGGAATAAGGAAGGAAGCAATATCCTTATAACTTGCTTGATTAGCTTTATGTGCTAATTGATGAGTGGATTATCCTCTCATATACTTGTTACTTGATGATACTTGATATATGATTACTTGAGTATCTACTTGAATTGCATGATAACATGTCATGTAGTTGCATCTAATAGCTTACTGAGATTTATCTCACCCTTTATTTGTTTCCCCCCCCCCCCAGGAAAGGAAGGATAGTGCGCAGTGAGGCTCGACATAGTTGGGAGCTTGCTTCGCAGGTCGTGATTATTTTGGGGCTTGTGTCCTTTTACACTTGGTGAGGATGATGTATTGGGTTGTATAACTCCTTATTTTGGGGTAGACAGTCTTGTTCAGTTCTTGTTGTCACTAGACATCTTGTATAGTACTCTTAATGCCAGCTTATGTGCTAGGCATGTTTCCGCTGTGTATGTATTAAGTTTGGTTTTAAATTTTCTTGTCTAGAACTCGTGTTGTGAGCTAGTATAGCTCCTTACTCTAGAGTATATATATCATGTCAGTTTGTTAAACAAAGGTCATTAAGTTTCTTGTTAAGTTTCTTGTTTCTCGTGAGGCACTCCCATCCAGGTTCGAGGTTCTATTAGGGGATCCCGGGACCTGGGGGGCGTGTCAGGTTGGTATCAGAGCTACCCTGGTTTAGCTACCCTGTTTAGCTACCTTGGTTTGCTCTAAGTCTGGATAGGGTCTATGGCCTAGGTATGGGTGAGTCTTGGGGTGTTATTAATAACGCTGAGTGTTTACCTACAGGTACAATGAGTTCTGAAGGTACTAGTGGTAGTAATCAGCTGAGATCTTTAACTCCTCAAGAAGAAATGGTTGATAATGTTGACTGGGATTATCCTAATCGCCTTACAAGGTTCTTGAAGCTGAAACCTCGTAGTTTTGACGGGGAATTTGATTCGAAGAAGGCAGAAGAGTGGATTGAAAGTATTGAGAAGATTTTTACAGCTTTGAGGTGTGCAGGTGGTGATAAGGTAACCTTTGCAACCTTTAAACTTGAGAAAGCCGCTGAACATTGGTGGCAAGTGTTGAGTAAAAGTTGGGAACTGGAAGGTGTACCTCAGACATGGGAGAATTTTCTTAAAGCATTCAAGTCACAGTTTATTCCAACAGTGGTCCAATATAGGAAAGAGATGGAATTTCTTAATCTGGAGCAGGGAAGTCTGACCGTGGGGCAATACTCAACCAAGTTCACAGAATTGGCAAGGTATTGTGATCACTTAGTTCCAAATGAAGCCAAGAAGGCACAGATGTTTGTTAAAGGGTTGAGGACTGAGTACAGGAAGCAACTTCTTTCTCTACAGCTCACTAGCTATCAGCAAGCAGTGGAGAAGGCTTATACCATTGAAAATGATATCGAAGAACACAAGGTGAAGTTGGGAACAACCATGACTGGTCGTGTATCGGAGAAAACTCAGGGATCTGGTTCTAAAGGTGGTAAATCTGGCCGCCAAGATCGTCGATTCCGACAGCCAACTGAAAGTAAAGGTAGTGTATCAACTGGTTCGAGGACAACAGTCCAAGGTCCCAGGAGAGTATGTGGCTTTTGTTCGAAAGAAGGCCATTCTGAAGACAAGTGTTGGCTAAAGAAAGGAAAGTGTATAGTGTGTGGTGAAGCGGGGCACTTTGCTAGAAATTGTTCTAAAAGTAAAGTAAATCAAGTTGGGGGTACAAGTCAACCAGCCTCAGGTTCTAAGAGAGATAGTGGGGGTCGACCAAAAGTTCAGGGTCGAGTGTTTGCTTTAGTTCAGCAGGGTGTAGCTGAGTCTTCTGCGGTCATGGGAGGTATTATATTACTTTCTAGTACGAGAGCGCGAGTCTTGATAGATCCAGGCTCATCTCATTCTTATGTGGCATCTCATTTTGTGTCGCATTTGCATGTTCTTCCTGATTCTATGCCTTATGTGCTAGAAGTATCTTCCCCTATGGGAGATTGCATGTTTACTTCTGAGGTCTACAAGAAATGTGAGGTTCTTGTGGGTGATCATGCCCTTCTTGCTGACTTAGTCGTGTTACCTATAAGGGACTTTGACGTGATTCTTGGCATGGATTGGCTATATGTGCATCATGCATCTGTTGATTGTTATAGAAAAGTAGTAACTTTTTCTATTCCTGGTTTGCCTGATTTTACCTTTGAAGGTGATAAGCCTTTATGTGCTATACATGTTATTTCTGCTTTAAAAGCTAGAAAAATTTTATCTCGTGGTTGTGCCGGGTATCTCGCATGTGTACTTGATCAGAGTTTATCTGTTCCCAAGATGGAGGATATTCCTGTTGTGTCTGAATTTTCAGATGTGTTCTCTTCTGAGTATAGTATGCCACCTGATCGAGAGCTTGAGTTCTGTATTGAGTTATTACCAGGTACAGCACCAATCTCTAAAGCACCTTATAGAATGGCTCCAGCTGAGTTGAGAGAGTTAAAAACACAGCTTGAGGAATTGCTTGATCGGGGCTTTATCAGGCCTAGTGTATCACCGTGGGGTGCACCAGTTTTATTTGTCAGAAAGAAAGATGGGACTCTGCGATTGTGTATTGATTACAGAGATCTTAATCAGGTAACTATCAAGAATAAATATCCGTTACCTCATATTGATGACTTGTTTGATCAGCTTCAGGGTTCAGTAGTGTATTCGAAGCTTGACTTGAGAAGTGGTTATCATCAGTTGAAAATCAGATCTGAGGATATACCAAAGACAGCTTTCCGTACCAGGTATGGGCATTATGAATTTATTGTTATGCCATTTGGTTTGACAAATGCTCCAGCTGTATTTATGGATTTGATGAACCGTATCTTCAAGCCATATCTTGATTGTTTCGTGGTGGTATTCATTGATGACATTCTTGTGTATTCTAAGTCACGGGCTGAGCATGAACAACATCTCAGAATGGTATTACAAGTTCTTCGTGAGAAACAATTATTTGCAAAATTCAGCAAATGTGCTTTCTGGTTAGAAGAGGTTTCATTCTTGGGGCATGTTGTGTCTGCTACTGGTATTGCAGTAGATCCTTCCAAAGTTGAAGCAGTTGTCAACTGGGAGAGGCCAACTACAGTGACTGAAATCCGTAGTTTCTTGGGCTTAGCTAGTTATTATCGGAGGTTCATTGAGGGATTCTCCAAGATTGCTACTCCATTGACTAATATGACTCGAAAAGCTATTTCTTTTGAGTGGAATGACAAATGTGAAGCAAGTTTTCAGGAGTTGAAAAGGCGTTTGACTACAGCTCCAGTCTTGGCTTTGCCTAATGGTTCTGAGCATTTCATGGTTTATACTGATGCTTCTAAAGAAGGATTGGGTGGTGTTCTAATGCAAGATGGCAAGGTAATAGCTTATGCTTCTCGAAAATTATCTCCTTATGAAAAGAATTATCCTACTCATGATTTAGAATTGGCTGCGATTATTTTTGCTTTGCATAAATGGAGGCATTACTTGTATGGAACCAAATTTGAGGTTTTCACTGATCATAAAAGTTTGAAGTACTTGTTTTCTCAAAAAGAACTTAACATGAGGCAACGTAGATGGATGGAGAAATTGAAGGATCATGATTGTACTATCCTTTATCATCCAGGAAAAGCAAATGTTGTGGCAGATGCACTGAGCCGAAAGACTTATATTTCTTGCTTGATGATTCGTGAATGGAAGATGTTTGAAGATTTGTGTGATTGGAATCCTTGTGAATCAAATCATGGAATTATCATTGCTAATATAAAAGCTACTTCAGATTTACTCCAACAGATCAAAGAAGCTCAGGTAATTGTTTCTGAATTGCAGAAAATTATTAGTGGAATGAATGAAGGAAAGCAACCAGATTTTTCTTTCAATAGTGATGGAATTCTTACCTTCCGAGGTCGAGTTTGTATTCCAGTTGATCCTGAGATAAAGAAGAAAGTTCTTGAAGAGGCTCACAAAGCCAAGTATACTATTCATCCTGGAAGTACTAAAATGTACCAAGACTTGAAGAAACATTTCTGGTGGAACAATATGAAAAGAGAAATTGCTGAGTATGTATCCAAATGTTTGACTTGTCAACAAGTAAAAGTGGAACATCAACGTCCAGCAGGTTTGTTGCAACCATTAGAAATTCCAGAGTGGAAATGGGAGCATATTACTATGGATTTTGTGACTGGTTTGCCACGTACCAGACGAGGCCATGATGCTGTTTGGGTTATAGTGGACAGGTTGACTAAATCAGCTCACTTCTTGTCTGTTTCCATGGGATATTCATTGTCTCAATTGGCATCTTTGTATGTTCAGGAGATAGTCCGACTGCATGGGGTTCCTGTGAGTATTGTATCTGACAGAGATCCTCGTTTTACTTCTCGATTCTGGCAGGCTCTTCAGGGTGCTATGGGTACTAAATTGAATTTCAGTACAGCTTTTCATCCTCAATCTGATGGGCAAACTGAGAGACTTTTACAGATTCTTGAGGATATGTTACGTGCTTGTGTTATTGATTTCAAAGGCAGTTGGGATACTCATCTTCCTTTGGCTGAGTTTGCTTATAATAACAGTTTTCAGTCTAGCATTGAAATGGCTCCATATGAGGCTCTTTATGGCAGAAAATGTCGATCTCCTATATGTTGGGATGAAGTGGGAGAAGCTAGACTCTTGGGTCCTGAAATGGTTCAACAATCAGTTGAGAGTGTGAAACTTATTCGAGATAGATTGCGCACAGCTCAGAGTAGACAAAAGAGTTATGCAGATCATCGTAGAAGGGATCTTGAATTTCAGGTAGGTGACTTTGTATTCTTGAAGGTCTCTCCTCATAGAGGTATAAAGAGATTTGGGAAGAAAGGAAAGTTATCTCCTCGTTATATCGGTCCATTTGAGATTCTTGAAAGAGTTGGTAAGTTGGCTTATAAAGTGTCTTTACCTCCTTCTTTATCGGGTATTCATGATGTATTCCATGTATCTATGCTTCGCAAGTATATGGCAGATGAATCACATGTTCTTGAGTATGAGGCTATTCCATTTCAGCCTGATTTGTCTTATGAGGAACAGCCTGTTGAAATTCTTGACTGGAAAGAGCAAGTTTTGCGTACCAAAAGGATTCCTATTGTGAAGGTCCTTTGGAGAAATCATGAAATTGAAGAGGCTACTTGGGAAACCGAGAAAGATATGCGAGATAAATACCCGAGCCTATTTGAAAATCTTGGTAAGTAAAATTCGTGGGCGAATTTTCTTTAAGGTGGGGAGGATGTAACGCCCATCCTTATTATCGTTAAATATTTGACATATTTGTTAAATACTTGAACTTGCATATTATGTGTTAGTTTTACTTGGGTTAAAGTTTTAACTGCTTTAAATAGTTAAGGTGGTTAAATGTCTAGTTTTGACTTTTGGGTCATTTGTGAAAAATTGACTTTAGGGGTCTTTTTGTCAAAAGTGAAACTTGAGGGGCCTAAGTGTCATTTTTGAAACTTCCAAGTATAAACTTGTTGGCTTTTCTTCTCTGGGTATTTCTTCCCCAAATCAAATACGTACACTCTCTCTGTTTCATAACCTAGGGTTAAAAGTTTTCCCTATTCTCGACTCCTCGAGTTTAATTATCCCTCCGTTCTTGATTCCGATCCCGGATTAATATTGGTGGCGTTGAATAGAGCGTTCCAGGCCGAACAGAAATAAGTTTGGGTCAACTTGAATTTTGACTAGGTAAGTTATTAGCTCCCCCTTACTTGTAATAACATGCATAAATGTTATTCTCAATACTTGTGATTGTTAATTTTGTGTTTGGGGTGATTTTTGGGATACTTGTAAATTTGGGACAAAGGGAGTAATAATCCTCTGTGTAAATGGTGAAAGAACTTGGAAATACTAGTTTACTCATGTTATACCTTTTGTAGGTTGTGAAATTGTTAGTAAAAAGTTACTCCTACGTTTTGGGACGGAAAATATTTCAACCTGGGAAAGAAATAAGAATTTCGCATTCTAGTCCATTGTGCGACCGCACAAAAATGATTGTGCGACCGCACATCTTTCTGAAGGGTTTTTCAAAGAAATTGACATGCTTGTGTGCGGCCGCACAGTCCATTTTGGGCGACCGCACAGTCATCTGAAAAACAAAGATTTTGTTTAAAGTTTATATAAGTTGGAAGTAACCCTAGTTAAGGTATATAACCTTAGTATAAGATGTCCTAGCAAGTGTTGTGATACTTTAGGGGCATCAGACTTGGTCTTAAATATGTATACTCATTGAATTAAAATGAGAACATAAGTATAAGAGTAGTATCTCTTCTTTATGTCTTGAAAGTGCTATGAACAAGCACTAATGTGTTATACTTGCTGTGAATCCAATGATTGTACACCTTAGAGGCATTAGCATAAGGTCTTAGACTTGAACATCCTAAGAATAGGATTGGGATTTGGTAAGAGTAAATGTATAACTCTTATACTTGTTTGAATGTCCAAAGATTGGAAGTTATAACTTGAAGTATAAGACATTAAAAGCTTGTACGTGATTTGAACATCCAAAGAATTGGATTAAGACTTGAATATAAGATAATAAAATCTTGTACTTGACTTGACACCAATACATATGTATGGTAGTGAACTAGAAAGTGCTATAAGTAAGCACTAATGTGTATGAGACATGTTCTTGTTGTGTATGTGCAAACATTGCATACATTTTCTTGATACAAGGTGACTTCTTGATTACTTGAAGCATGTTCCTTGTTGAGCTAGTCCACTACTTTTGGATTAGTTCCTCTCCCGTAGTTCAAGTAAATATCTACTTGTACTTTCTTGTGTGAGTCCAGCTGGTTCTCCTTGCTTGTTCGAAAATGTATAGGTTCACGCTTGTCGCGAGAGCTGGGGTTTAAGTGACAATCGGGTCCCTATGTATTTCCGCCCGACCCCTTACTACCGGCCATAGTAAGGGCATAGCTTCCTTAGTTGGAGAAATAAGCCTGACTTAAGTGAATGCTAAACTCCCGTCCCGAACACCTCGTGAATAATCATGAGTACTAATATTGAGAATGACACTGGTTACCGGGTCTTCTGATATATACTGAATAATCAGTTCCTGTTATTGATCGTGATTGTCAAAGTAATACAAGCTGCGACAACAATGGTATTCTTGGGAGGAATAAGGAAGGAAGCAATATCCTTATAACTTGCTTGATTAGCTTTATGTGCTAATTGATGAGTGGATTATCCTCTCATATACTTGTTACTTGATGATACTTGATATATGATTACTTGAGTATCTACTTGAATTGCATGATAACATGTCATGTAGTTGCATCTAATAGCTTACTGAGATTTATCTCACCCTTTATTTGTTTCCCCCCCCCAGGAAAGGAAGGATAGTGCGCAGTGAGGCTCGACATAGTTGGGAGCTTGCTTCGCAGGTCGTGATTATTTTGGGGCTTGTGTCCTTTTACACTTGGTGAGGATGATGTATTGGGTTGTATAACTCCTTATTGGGGTAGACAGTCTTGTTCAGTTCTTGTTGTCACTAGACATCTTGTATAGTACTCTTAATGCCAGCTTATGTGCTAGGCATGTTTCCGCTGTGTATGTATTAAGTTTGGTTTTAAATTTTCTTGTCTAGAACTCGTGTTGTGAGCTAGTATAGCTCCTTACTCTAGAGTATATATATCATGTCAGTTTGTTAAACAAAGGTCATTAAGTTTCTTGTTAAGTTTCTTGTTTCTCGTGAGGCACTCCCATCCAGGTTCGAGGTTCTATTAGGGGATCCCGGGACCTGGGGGGCGTGTCAGGTTGGTATCAGAGCTACCCTGGTTTAGCTACCCTGTTTAGCTACCTTGGTTTGCTCTAAGTCTGGATAGGGTCTATGGCCTAGGTATGGGTGAGTCTTGGGGTGTTATTAATAACGCTGAGTGTTTACCTACAGGTACAATGAGTTCTGAAGGTACTAGTGGTAGTAATCAGCTGAGATCTTTAACTCCTCAAGAAGAAATGGTTGATAATGTTGACTGGGATTATCCTAATCGCCTTACAAGGTTCTTGAAGCTGAAACCTCGTAGTTTTGACGGGGAATTTGATTCGAAGAAGGCAGAAGAGTGGATTGAAAGTATTGAGAAGATTTTTACAGCTTTGAGGTGTGCAGGTGGTGATAAGGTAACCTTTGCAACCTTTAAACTTGAGAAAGCCGCTGAACATTGGTGGCAAGTGTTGAGTAAAAGTTGGGAACTGGAAGGTGTACCTCAGACATGGGAGAATTTTCTTAAAGCATTCAAGTCACAGTTTATTCCAACAGTGGTCCAATATAGGAAAGAGATGGAATTTCTTAATCTGGAGCAGGGAAGTCTGACCGTGGGGCAATACTCAACCAAGTTCACAGAATTGGCAAGGTATTGTGATCACTTAGTTCCAAATGAAGCCAAGAAGGCACAGATGTTTGTTAAAGGGTTGAGGACTGAGTACAGGAAGCAACTTCTTTCTCTACAGCTCACTAGCTATCAGCAAGCAGTGGAGAAGGCTTATACCATTGAAAATGATATCGAAGAACACAAGGTGAAGTTGGGAACAACCATGACTGGTCGTGTATCGGAGAAAACTCAGGGATCTGGTTCTAAAGGTGGTAAATCTGGCCGCCAAGATCGTCGATTCCGACAGCCAACTGAAAGTAAAGGTAGTGTATCAACTGGTTCGAGGACAACAGTCCAAGGTCCCAGGAGAGTATGTGGCTTTTGTTCGAAAGAAGGCCATTCTGAAGACAAGTGTTGGCTAAAGAAAGGAAAGTGTATAGTGTGTGGTGAAGCGGGGCACTTTGCTAGAAATTGTTCTAAAAGTAAAGTAAATCAAGTTGGGGGTACAAGTCAACCAGCCTCAGGTTCTAAGAGAGATAGTGGGGGTCGACCAAAAGTTCAGGGTCGAGTGTTTGCTTTAGTTCAGCAGGGTGTAGCTGAGTCTTCTGCGGTCATGGGAGGTATTATATTACTTTCTAGTACGAGAGCGCGAGTCTTGATAGATCCAGGCTCATCTCATTCTTATGTGGCATCTCATTTTGTGTCGCATTTGCATGTTCTTCCTGATTCTATGCCTTATGTGCTAGAAGTATCTTCCCCTATGGGAGATTGCATGTTTACTTCTGAGGTCTACAAGAAATGTGAGGTTCTTGTGGGTGATCATGCCCTTCTTGCTGACTTAGTCGTGTTACCTATAAGGGACTTTGACGTGATTCTTGGCATGGATTGGCTATATGTGCATCATGCATCTGTTGATTGTTATAGAAAAGTAGTAACTTTTTCTATTCCTGGTTTGCCTGATTTTACCTTTGAAGGTGATAAGCCTTTATGTGCTATACATGTTATTTCTGCTTTAAAAGCTAGAAAAATTTTATCTCGTGGTTGTGCCGGGTATCTCGCATGTGTACTTGATCAGAGTTTATCTGTTCCCAAGATGGAGGATATTCCTGTTGTGTCTGAATTTTCAGATGTGTTCTCTTCTGAGTATAGTATGCCACCTGATCGAGAGCTTGAGTTCTGTATTGAGTTATTACCAGGTACAGCACCAATCTCTAAAGCACCTTATAGAATGGCTCCAGCTGAGTTGAGAGAGTTAAAAACACAGCTTGAGGAATTGCTTGATCGGGGCTTTATCAGGCCTAGTGTATCACCGTGGGGTGCACCAGTTTTATTTGTCAGAAAGAAAGATGGGACTCTGCGATTGTGTATTGATTACAGAGATCTTAATCAGGTAACTATCAAGAATAAATATCCGTTACCTCATATTGATGACTTGTTTGATCAGCTTCAGGGTTCAGTAGTGTATTCGAAGCTTGACTTGAGAAGTGGTTATCATCAGTTGAAAATCAGATCTGAGGATATACCAAAGACAGCTTTCCGTACCAGGTATGGGCATTATGAATTTATTGTTATGCCATTTGGTTTGACAAATGCTCCAGCTGTATTTATGGATTTGATGAACCGTATCTTCAAGCCATATCTTGATTGTTTCGTGGTGGTATTCATTGATGACATTCTTGTGTATTCTAAGTCACGGGCTGAGCATGAACAACATCTCAGAATGGTATTACAAGTTCTTCGTGAGAAACAATTATTTGCAAAATTCAGCAAATGTGCTTTCTGGTTAGAAGAGGTTTCATTCTTGGGGCATGTTGTGTCTGCTACTGGTATTGCAGTAGATCCTTCCAAAGTTGAAGCAGTTGTCAACTGGGAGAGGCCAACTACAGTGACTGAAATCCGTAGTTTCTTGGGCTTAGCTAGTTATTATCGGAGGTTCATTGAGGGATTCTCCAAGATTGCTACTCCATTGACTAATATGACTCGAAAAGCTATTTCTTTTGAGTGGAATGACAAATGTGAAGCAAGTTTTCAGGAGTTGAAAAGGCGTTTGACTACAGCTCCAGTCTTGGCTTTGCCTAATGGTTCTGAGCATTTCATGGTTTATACTGATGCTTCTAAAGAAGGATTGGGTGGTGTTCTAATGCAAGATGGCAAGGTAATAGCTTATGCTTCTCGAAAATTATCTCCTTATGAAAAGAATTATCCTACTCATGATTTAGAATTGGCTGCGATTATTTTTGCTTTGCATAAATGGAGGCATTACTTGTATGGAACCAAATTTGAGGTTTTCACTGATCATAAAAGTTTGAAGTACTTGTTTTCTCAAAAAGAACTTAACATGAGGCAACGTAGATGGATGGAGAAATTGAAGGATCATGATTGTACTATCCTTTATCATCCAGGAAAAGCAAATGTTGTGGCAGATGCACTGAGCCGAAAGACTTATATTTCTTGCTTGATGATTCGTGAATGGAAGATGTTTGAAGATTTGTGTGATTGGAATCCTTGTGAATCAAATCATGGAATTATCATTGCTAATATAAAAGCTACTTCAGATTTACTCCAACAGATCAAAGAAGCTCAGGTAATTGTTTCTGAATTGCAGAAAATTATTAGTGGAATGAATGAAGGAAAGCAACCAGATTTTTCTTTCAATAGTGATGGAATTCTTACCTTCCGAGGTCGAGTTTGTATTCCAGTTGATCCTGAGATAAAGAAGAAAGTTCTTGAAGAGGCTCACAAAGCCAAGTATACTATTCATCCTGGAAGTACTAAAATGTACCAAGACTTGAAGAAACATTTCTGGTGGAACAATATGAAAAGAGAAATTGCTGAGTATGTATCCAAATGTTTGACTTGTCAACAAGTAAAAGTGGAACATCAACGTCCAGCAGGTTTGTTGCAACCATTAGAAATTCCAGAGTGGAAATGGGAGCATATTACTATGGATTTTGTGACTGGTTTGCCACGTACCAGACGAGGCCATGATGCTGTTTGGGTTATAGTGGACAGGTTGACTAAATCAGCTCACTTCTTGTCTGTTTCCATGGGATATTCATTGTCTCAATTGGCATCTTTGTATGTTCAGGAGATAGTCCGACTGCATGGGGTTCCTGTGAGTATTGTATCTGACAGAGATCCTCGTTTTACTTCTCGATTCTGGCAGGCTCTTCAGGGTGCTATGGGTACTAAATTGAATTTCAGTACAGCTTTTCATCCTCAATCTGATGGGCAAACTGAGAGACTTTTACAGATTCTTGAGGATATGTTACGTGCTTGTGTTATTGATTTCAAAGGCAGTTGGGATACTCATCTTCCTTTGGCTGAGTTTGCTTATAATAACAGTTTTCAGTCTAGCATTGAAATGGCTCCATATGAGGCTCTTTATGGCAGAAAATGTCGATCTCCTATATGTTGGGATGAAGTGGGAGAAGCTAGACTCTTGGGTCCTGAAATGGTTCAACAATCAGTTGAGAGTGTGAAACTTATTCGAGATAGATTGCGCACAGCTCAGAGTAGACAAAAGAGTTATGCAGATCATCGTAGAAGGGATCTTGAATTTCAGGTAGGTGACTTTGTATTCTTGAAGGTCTCTCCTCATAGAGGTATAAAGAGATTTGGGAAGAAAGGAAAGTTATCTCCTCGTTATATCGGTCCATTTGAGATTCTTGAAAGAGTTGGTAAGTTGGCTTATAAAGTGTCTTTACCTCCTTCTTATCGGGTATTCATGATGTATTCCATGTATCTATGCTTCGCAAGTATATGGCAGATGAATCACATGTTCTTGAGTATGAGGCTATTACATTTCAGCCTGATTTGTCTTATGAGGAACAGCCTGTTGAAATTCTTGACTGGAAAGAGCAAGTTTTGCGTACCAAAAGGATTCCTATTGTGAAGGTCCTTTGGAGAAATCATGAAATTGAAGAGGCTACTTGGGAAACCGAGAAAGATATGCGAGATAAATACCCGAGCCTATTTGAAAATCTTGGTAAGTAAAATTCGTGGGCGAATTTTCTTTAAGGTGGGGAGGATGTAACGCCCATCCTTATTATCGTTAAATATTTGACATATTTGTTAAATACTTGAACTTGCATATTATGTGTTAGTTTTACTTGGGTTAAAGTTTTAACTGCTTTAAATAGTTAAGGTGGTTAAATGTCTAGTTTTGACTTTTGGGTCATTTGTGAAAAATTGACTTTAGGGGTCTTTTTGTCAAAAGTGAAACTTGAGGGGCCTAAGTGTCATTTTGAAACTTCCAAGTATAAACTTGTTGGCTTTTCTTCTCTGGGTATTTCTTCCCCAAATCAAATACGTACACTCTCTCTGTTTCATAACCTAGGGTTAAAAGTTTTCCCTATTCTCGACTCCTCGAGTTTAATTATCCCTCCGTTCTTGATTCCGATCCCGGATTAATATTGGTGGCGTTGAATAGAGCGTTCCAGGCCGAACAGAAATAAGTTTGGGTCAACTTGAATTTTGACTAGGTAAGTTATTAGCTCCCCCTTACTTGTAATAACATGCATAAATGTTATTCTCAATACTTGTGATTGTTAATTTTGTGTTTGGGGTGATTTTTGGGATACTTGTAAATTTGGGACAAAGGGAGTAATAATCCTCTGTGTAAATGGTGAAAGAACTTGGAAATACTAGTTTACTCATGTTATACCTTTTGTAGGTTGTGAAATTGTTAGTAAAAAGTTACTCCTACGTTTTGGGACGGAAAATATTTCAACCTGGGAAAGAAATAAGAATTTCGCATTCTAGTCCATTGTGCGACCGCACAAAAATGATTGTGCGACCGCACATCTTTCTGAAGGGTTTTTCAAAGAAATTGACATGCTTGTGTGCGGCCGCACAGTCCATTTTGGGCGACCGCACAGTCATCTGAAAAACAAAGATTTTGTTTAAAGTTTATATAAGTTGGAAGTAACCCTAGTTAAGGTATATAACCTTAGTATAAGATGTCCTAGCAAGTGTTGTGATACTTTAGGGGCATCAGACTTGGTCTTAAATATGTATACTCATTGAATTAAAATGAGAACATAAGTATAAGAGTAGTATCTCTTCTTTATGTCTTGAAAGTGCTATGAACAAGCACTAATGTGTTATACTTGCTGTGAATCCAATGATTGTACACCTTAGAGGCATTAGCATAAGGTCTTAGACTTGAACATCCTAAGAATAGGATTGGGATTTGGTAAGAGTAAATGTATAACTCTTATACTTGTTTGAATGTCCAAAGATTGGAAGTTATAACTTGAAGTATAAGACATTAAAAGCTTGTACGTGATTTGAACATCCAAAGAATTGGATTAAGACTTGAATATAAGATAATAAAATCTTGTACTTGACTTGACACCAATACATATGTATGGTAGTGAACTAGAAAGTGCTATAAGTAAGCACTAACGTGTATGAGACATGTTCTTGTTGTGTATGTGCAAACATTGCATACATTTTCTTGATACAAGGTGACTTCTTGATTACTTGAAGCATGTTCCTTGTTGAGCTAGTCCACTACTTTTGGATTAGTTCCTCTCCCGTAGTTCAAGTAAATATCTACTTGTACTTTCTTGTGTGAGTCCAGCTGGTTCTCCTTGCTTGTTCGAAAATGTATAGGTTCACGCTTGTCGCGAGAGCTGGGGTTTAAGTGACAATCGGGTCCCTATGTATTTCCGCCCGACCCCTTACTACCGGCCATAGTAAGGGCATAGCTTCCTTAGTTGGAGAAATAAGCCTGACTTAAGTGAATGCTAAACTCCCGTCCCGAACACCTCGTGAATAATCATGAGTACTAATATTGAGAATGACACTGGTTACCGGGTCTTCTGATATATACTGAATAATCAGTTCCTGTTATTGATCGTGATTGTCAAAGTAATACAAGCTGCGACAACAATGGTATTCTTGGGAGGAATAAGGAAGGAAGCAATATCCTTATAACTTGCTTGATTAGCTTTATGTGCTAATTGATGAGTGGATTATCCTCTCATATACTTGCTACTTGATGATACTTGATATATGATTACTTGAGTATCTACTTGAATTGCATGATAACATGTCATGTAGTTGCATCTAATAGCTTACTGAGATTTATCTCACCCTTTATTTGTTTCCCCCCCCCCCCAGGAAAGGAAGGATAGTGCGCAGTGAGGCTCGACATAGTTGGGAGCTTGCTTCGCAGGTCGTGATTATTTTGGGGCTTGTGTCCTTTTACACTTGGTGAGGGCGATGTATTGGGTTGTATAACTCCTTATTTTGGGGTAGACAGTCTTGTTCAGTTCTTGTTGTCACTAGACATCTTGTATAGTACTCTTAATGCCAGCTTATGTGCTAGGCATGTTTCCGCTGTGTATGTATTAAGTTTGGTTTTAAATTTTCTTGTCTAGAACTCGTGTTGTGAGCTAGTATAGCTCCTTACTCTAGAGTATATATATCATGTCAGTTTGTTAAACAAAGGTCATTAAGTTTCTTGTTAAGTTTCTTGTTTCTCGTGAGGCACTCCCATCCAGGTTCGAGGTTCTATTAGGGGATCCCGGGACCTGGGGGGCGTGTCACATAAGACATCAACCGTTACTCACTCCGAACACAACTACCCACCTAGGTCATACTAGTCCACCTAGACTTATACTTAGAGCCAAACCATAGGCTCTGATACCAACTGTCGCGACCCCGGACCTCGCGGGCCCGAGACCGCGAGCTAGACGTCGACTTAAACAATAAACTCTAAAATAATGGAGATAAAAATTTCCTTTTATACCCAAAAGATGATAACACAAGGTTTTGTAAATCAACTTGAACAACAAAGTAAAACTAGTATAAACTCCATAAGCTTATACACCAAAGTTACTAAATACACAAATCCTAGTGACGTCAATGTTTGGTACAAATATCCCCAAAAGGTTACACATTGATATAATGTAAACCAACCTATAACAACTTTCCCCAAAAGAATGAGTCCACACTCGACGTCCTCTTTCTCGTGACCAGCGAGACTAATCCTTAGCACCTGGGGGGGGGGTTAAGGAAAAACAAAGATAAAAGAAATGGGGTGAGATAAATCTCAATAAGTTACTAATGCAACTACATGACATGCTATGATGCAATATACGATAATAAATCATAATTAGCACGTAGCAGTTATCACATAGCAGATAGCAGCGGAAATAAACACATAACAAAGGATATATCCAAGGTTTTCCAAACCGGTACATCCAAATAAAGGATCGCTGCGCAGCTTCAATAATCAACAAATCATCATCTTCATAATAGCATGAAAGCTGAAGAGAATTCCCCGGTACCGGAACCAATAACCATAAGAGTGTCACAAAGGACAAGAGCCATGCCACAAAGTCATGCTCGGTAGCTAGATACATTCCCAAAGTAAGCTAACTTATCCCTTCCAAGGCCAATCTGGAAAAGGGGGTATAGAAGGGGGCAAAACAATGGTCAACATTATAATGGACTTGGCTTTGCCATTATAATCTTTTCCATCGCCCGATGCAACAAATATGCCAGCTTGGCTTCCAAATAAATGCTAAGTAATAATATATTAGCACGATAAACAACAAAGGATTCCAAAGTAGGGAATCATACCAAGAAGTCACCAAGAAAGTGAAATGTACCCACAACGCACAATTAAAGTGTTCCAATAATCTCAATTAATACTTAATTAATTTCAAACACAAACTTGATCACAAAGGACCCAATTCTATTACTAGAGTGTACTACAATGTTCACTAAGGTCAACTAGAAGGACACCCAAGACTTAGACCAAAACGCATTCTTCAATCACACAAATTAACAAATGTAAACTTTCAGAGGTCTGTGAGGCCGCCCACCAGGGACTGTGCGGTCGCCCAAACAAGCCCTCAAACAAGAACAAAAGCTTTCAGATAGATGTGCGGTCGCCCAGACATTTTTTGGCGGTCGCCCAATCTTCTGAACTGCTGGAAATCGGGAAGAACAAACTGGGTTCTTCCATTTCCATACCAAAACACAATTCAACCAAAAATCCAACCTTCCAACTAGTTTACTAATGTACCAAAACAACTTATAAGTCCAAAAGGACTCATATAACAACCAAAATCAAGAATCAAACCCAACATTCATAAAATCACCATTTTTGAGCAAAACTCAAATAAATTCCAAATAAATTCTAAACTCAACCAAACTTCAAATATAACACATCAAACATTATAAAAACATGATATGAACATTTTAGCATAAAAATGGGGAAAAAGTAACTTACTTGAAAATTCTCAAAGATGACGGAATTCAATTCTTTTTGGTTCTACGCGATCCTATCGACGATCTAAACACATTTCGAGTTTTAAGAAATGAAAGATTATGAGAGGAAGAGGAAGTAAATGAAGAGAGAAGAGAGAAAGAAATGTTTACCTTTTTTTTTCTTTTTGGAGAGAGGGAGAAATGGGCTGGGAAAGGGGTGGAGTGAGGGAGAAGGTGAGGGAGAAGAGAGGGAGTAGGGAGGGATTAATTTGAAATGCTACACCTAGCCCCCTTCCCCCACTAACTAGCTCAACTAAGATACTCCCACTAACAAATAAGACCCAACAATACTACACTAACCCAAATAACTCAAATAAAATGCTAGGCATAATTATTATAACACATAAAATGCACTTATAAATATTTAAGTAAATAATGATTTAAATAAATAAATAGGCAAATAAATAAATAATAATTATTTATTATTAATAAAATAGAGCCTAGATTTCGGGTCGTGACATTCACTCCCCCTTAAAGAAAATTCGACCCGAATTTTAACGAGACTTACCCGAAACAAAAAGCCACGGAAATTTCCTCTCGATCTCATCTCGGAGCTCCCACGTCGACTCCTCGATATTATGATTCCTCCAAAGAACTCGAACCAACGCAATGCTTTTGTTCCTCAACTCTTGGACTTTAGAATCTAAAATCCGAACCGGTCGTTCCTCATAAGTCATATCGGGCTCAATATCCTCCGGTATCCTCGGTAACACGTGAGATGGGTCATGAATATACTTCCGAAGCATAGAAACGTGGAACACGTTGTGCAACCTGTCCAAATATGGCGGTAACGCAAGACGATACGCAAGAAGTCCAACCTTTCCCAAAATCTCAAACGGGCCAATAAACCTCGGAGCCAATTTGCCTTTCTTCCCAAACCTACGAATACCCACCTTTGGAGATACTTTCAAGAACACCAAATCACCGGTCTGAAAACTAAGATCTCGCCTTCGGTTATCTGCATAGCTCTTATGTCGACTCTGGGCTGTCTTCAATCTATCCCGGATAACTCTGACTTTCTCAACCGAATCCCGAAGCAAATCAATACCCAAAACTTTCGCTTCACCAACCTCATCCCAACAAATAGGCGATCTACATTTCCTTCCATACAAGGCCTCAAACGGTGCCATCTCGATACTAGCCTGATAACTGTTGTTGTAAGAGAATTCCACTAACGGTAAATGTGAATCCCAAGAATCAGAAAAGTCTATCGCACAAGCTCGCAACATATCCTCAAGAATCTGAATAGTCCTCTCGGATTGACCATCGGTCTGAGGATGAAAAGCCGTACTGAATCGCAAATCTGTACCCAAAGCTTCCTGAAACGCCTTCCAGAATCTAGAAGTAAACCTCGGGTCTCGATCTGACACAATACTAACCGGAACCCCATGCAATCTAACGATCTCATCGATATAAAGGGTCGTAAGCTTCTCCATCGAATATCTGATGTCAATAGGCAAGAAATGGGCACTCTTGGTCAATCTATCCACTATTACCCAAACACTGTCATACTTCCTACGGGTACGAGGTAGTCCCGTAACGAAATCCATAGTCACATGCTCCCATTTCCACTCGGGAATCTCTAACGGCTGAAGTAGTCCCGCGGGTCTCTGATGCTCGGCTTTAACCTGCTGACAAGTTAAACACTTCGAAACGTACTCGGCTATTTCCCTCTTCATATTAATCCACCAAAATTGTTGCTTCAAATCCTGATACATCTTCGTACTGCCCGGATGAATAGTATACCTCGATTGTGACCCTCATCTAAAACTCTCTGTTTAATTCCATCAACATCCGGAACATACAATCTTCCACGGAAAGTCAACACTCCCACCGGGCTAACAGCAAAATTCTCGAAATTCTTTTCCTTCACTTTACCCATTATCTTCACCAACTCGGAATCCTCTTTCTGAACTTCCTTTATCCTCTGAATTAGGGTCGGAGACACCCTAATATTCGCAAAAATAGCTCCATGTCTCGATTCACGAGGAGACCAATCTCGAACATCCTCAATCATTTTCCATTCACGGACCATCATCGAAGCCACATAAGATTTTCTACTAATCGCATCGGCTACCACATTCGCCTTCCCCGGATGATAAGAAATCGTACAATCATAATCCTTCAACAATTCCATCCACCGGCGCTGTCGGTTGTTCAATTCCTTCTGGGAGAAAAAGGTACTTCAAACTCTTGTGATTCGAAAAAATCTCAAACTTCGCTCCATAAAGGTAGTGCTTCCATTTGTGCAACGCAAAGACTATCGCCGCCAATTCCATATCATGAGTCGGGTAATTCTGTTCACTCGGGCTCAACTTCCTCGAAGCATACGCAATTACTTTCCCATTCTACATCAACACACAACCCAAAACCTCTTTCGAAGCATCACTGTAAATCACTAGGCCATCGCTCCCATTAGGCAAAGTCAAGATCGGTGCGGTAGTCAACCTCTTCTTCTATTCCTCGAAACTCTTGTCACATTTCTCGGTCCACACAAACGGGACATTCTTCAGGTCAACTGAGTCATCGGAGTAGCGATCCTCGAAAACCCCTCAATAAATCTTCGGTAATACCCGGCTAAACCAAGAAAGCTTCTAATCTCTGTCACTGATTCGGGTCTCTTCCAATCCACTATTGCCTCTAGCTTAGAAGGATCCACAGAAATCCCATCTTTCGAAATAACATGCCCCAGAAATGACACTTCTCGAGCCAAAATTCGCATTTACTGAACTTCGCAAATAATTTCTCCCTCGCAAGAACGGATAAAACTGTCCTCAAGTGCTGCTCGTGCTCCTCTCGAGACTTAGAGTAGACGAGTATGTCATCAATAAAAACCACCACGAAAGAATCAAGATAAGGATGGAAAACACGGTTCATTAAATCCATAAACACGGCCGGCGCGTTAGTCAACCCAAACGGCATAACCAAGAATTCATAATGACCATACCGAGTGCGAAAGGCAGTCTTCAGAATATCCTCCAATCGAACCTTCAACTGATGGTACCCACTCCTCAAATCAAGTTTAGAGAAAACCACGGACCCTTGAAGCTGATCAAATAAATCGTCAATATGAGGTAGAGGATACTTGTTCTTCACCGTAACCTGATTCAACTTTCTGTAATCTATACACAATCTCAAGGAACCGTCTTTCTTCCGCACAAATAAAACCGGTGCTCCCCACGGGGAAACACTAGGGCGGATAAACTCTCGATCAACCAACTCTTGCAACTGAACCTTTAGTTCCTTCAACTCTGCGGGAGCCAACCTATACGGTGCTTTCGAAATTGGAGCCGTACCCGGCAAAAGATCTATACAAAATTCTATCTCACGATCGGGAGGCATATCATACTCGGTAGAGAAAACATCGGGAAATTCCCGGACTACCCGAACACTATCAAAACTAGGGGATTCCTTCCTAGTATCAAGAACACTAGCCAAATACCCCTCGCAACCACTATGCAATAATTTTCTCGCTTTCATATAAGAAATTAAGAGAACCTTTCTACTCAGATGACAAGCCTCAAACACAAATTTAGGCACATCGGGAATAGAAAAAGTAACAGTTTTCTTACGGCAATCAACGGAAGCATGAAACTTGCTCAACCAATCCATACCCAAAATGACATCAAAGTCTTGGATAGGAAGAACTACCAAATCCGCACAAAGGACACGACCACAAATAACCACATCACAAGCACGAAAGACTCGATCAGAAAATCAAGCATTCTCCTATAGGGGTCGACACCTCTAGCACGTACGGTAAAGACTCGAATGCAGCATTTAACATGGAAGCAAATTGCACAGAAATGTATGAATGAGATGATCCTGGATCTACTAACGCTCGTGCGCTCACATTAGACACAGAAACAATACCTCCAATAACAGAAGGGTCATCGGTAGCTTGTTGTTGATTCATGGCAAATACCCTTCCTTGGACTTTGGGCTTCCCAGCGGCATCCCTTTTCTGACCCTGATTAGTACCAACCCCTGACCCGGATGACTGACCTCGGTACCTCGTGCACTCTCTCGCAAAGTGCCCCATTTCACCACAATTGGTGCACTTGCCTTGCTTTTTCCAACACCTATCCTCCGAATGGCATACCTTCTGACAAAAGGTACAAGGCTTCCTATTCTGAATCCCCAGAGTAGTACCCGGATTCCTCGGTGTGATTTGCCCCTTAAACTGAGATGAAGCTCCCGGGTTACCACGGTTGTCGAAACGGTGTTGAGGTTGAGATTTAGCATGGCTTCCCGGTTTACCCATACCCACAACCTCGGTCTTCCTTTTGTGCTCCCCAATATCTTGCTCTATCAAGTAGGCTCGGTCTACCGCATCTTGGAAGGTCACAATCCGTTGGGCAATAAGTTGAGTACGGATGGAGGTCTTCAATCCCCGAATGAACCTCATAGCTTTTTGTTCCTCGGTCCTCACCAAATAGTCACAATACCGGGCTAATTCTATGAACTTAGCCGAGTATTGTGCTATAGACAACAAACCTTGCTCCAGGTTGAGTAGCTCGATCTCCTTTCGGTTTTGATCAACAACCGGAATGAAATGTTCCTTGAATTTGCGCACAAACAACTCCCACGCATACACCGTGTGAGTGTCATCCCAACTAGCTTTGACACCCTTCCACCAATGCTCGGCGGCTCCCACAAGCTTGTAAGCCGCGAACCGGACCTTGTCCTCATCCGTGCAATCAAATACCTCATAAATCTTCTCCATCGACTCAATCCACAACTCAGCTTTCCTTACATCGGGTTCCCCATCGAATTCAACCGGTTTCAGTTTGAGAAATTGCTCCAATCCGTAGCGGGGTGGTACTTGTTCTACCCTCGGACCTTGATCATGTATGGCCTTCATGGCCGCCTCGAACATGCCTTGAAACATAGCACATGCTTCTTCCCTTGTGTCATTCTGATTCTGTGCCCCACTGGTACCTCCTCTGTTTCTTCTTCCAGACATTGCGAGTAATTACCTGCATAAGACATCAACTGTTACTCACTCCGAACACAACTACCCACCTAGGTCATACTAGTCCACCTAGACTTATACTTAGAGCCAAACCATAGGCTCTGATACCAACTGTCGCGACCCCGGACCCCGCGGGCCCGATACCGCGAGCTGGACGTCGACTTAAACAATAAACTCTAAAATAATGGAGATAAAAATTTCCTTTTATACCCAAAAGATGATAACACAAGGTTTTGTAAATCAACTTGAACAACAAAGTAAAACTAGTATAAACTCCATAAGCTTATACACCAAAGTTACTAAATACACAAATCCTAGTGACGTCAATGTTTGGTACAAATATCCCCAAAAGGTTACACATTGATATAATGTAAACCAACCTATAACAACTTTCCCCAAAAGAATGAGTCCACACTCGACGTCCTCTTTCTCGTGATCAGCGAGACTAATCCTTAGCACCTGGGGGGGGGTTAAGGAAAAACAAAGATAAAAGAAAGGGGGTGAGATAAATCTCAATAAGTTACTAATGCAACTACATGACATGCTATGATGCAATATACGATAATAAATCATAATTAGCACGTAGCAGTTATCACATATCAGATAGCAGCGGAAATAAACACATAACAAAGGATATAGCCAAGGTTTTCCAAACCGGTACATCCAAATAAAGGATCGCTGCGCAGCTTCAATAATCAACAAATCATCATCTTCATAATAGCATGAAAGCTGAAGAGAATTCCCCGGTACCGGAACCAATAACCATAAGAGTGTCACAAAGGACAAGAGCCATGCCACAAAGTCATGCTCGGTAGCTAGATACATTCCCAAAGTAAGCTAACTTATCCCTTCCAAGGCCAATCTGGAAAAGGGGGTATAGAAGGGGGCAAAACAATGGTCAACATTATAATGGACTTGGCTTTGCCATTATAATCTTTCCCATCGCCCGATGCAACAAATATGCCAGCTGGGCTTCCAAATAAATGCTAAGTAATAATATATTAGCACGATAAACAACAAAGGATTCCAAAGTAGGGAATCATACCAAGAAGTCACCAAGAAAGTGAAATGTACCCACAACGCACAATTAAAGTGTTCCAATAATCTCAATTAACACTTAATTAATTTCAAACACAAACTTGATCACAAAGGACCCAATTCTATCACTAGAGTGTACTACAATGTTCACTAAGGTCAACTAGAAGGACACCCAAGACTTAGACCAAAACGCATTCTTCAATCACACAAATTAACAAATGTAAACTTTCAGAGGTCTGTGAGGCCGCCCACCAGGGACTGTGCGGTCGCCCAAACAAGCCCTCAAACAAGAACAAAAGCTTTCAGATAGATGTGCGGTCGCCCAGACATTTTTTGGCGGTCGCCCAATCTTCTGAACTGCTGGAAATCGGGAAGAACAAACTGGGTTCTTCCATTTCCATACCAAAACACAATTCAACCAAAAATCCAACCTTCCAACTAGTTTACTAATGTACCAAAACAACTTATAAGTCCAAAAGGACTCATATAACAACCAAAATCAAGAATCAAACCCAACATTCATAAAATCACCATTTTTGACCAAAACTCAAATAAATTCCAAATAAATTCTAAACTCAACCAAACTTCAAATATAACACATCAAACATTATAAAAACATGATATGAACATTTTAGCATAAAAATGGGGAAAAAGTAACTTACTTGAAAATTCTCAAAGATGACGGAATTCAATTCTTTTTTGTTCTACGCGATCCTATCGACGATCTAAACACATTTCGAGTTTTAAGAAATGAAAGATTATGAGAGGAAGAGGAAGTAAATGAAGAGAGAAGAGAGAAAGAAATGTTTACCTTTTTTTTTTTTTTTTTGGAGAGAGGGAGAAATGGGCTGGGAAAGGGGTGGAGTGAGGGAGAAGGTGAGGGAGGTGAGGGAGAAGAGAGGGAGTAGGGAGGGATTAATTTGAAATGCTACACCTAGCCCCCTTTCCCCATTAACTAGCTCAACTAAGATACTCCCACTAACAAATAAAACCCAACAATACTACACTAACTCAAATAACTCAAATAAAATGCTAGGCATAATTATTATAACACATAAAATGCACTTATAAATATTTAAGTAAATAATGATTTAAATAAATAAATAGGTAAATAAATAAATAATAATTATTTATTATTAATAAAATAGAGCCTAGATTTCGGGTCGTGACAACAAAATCCTGAACAATTGTGTGTTTTGAGATTTACAGAGATGCAGGCACTCTGTTTTTTTTTTTTTTTTTTTTTTCTTTCTGGAAAATAGCTAGTTAAGATTTTGGAAATTACTTGAACTTGTGAAGATTCATGTACTTAGAAAGACATCATCAGTTATCATAGCTGGCTTTGAAAATGGCTTATAAGAGAAAAGACCCACAAAAGAGAGAGCCATTTTGAGTGATCAAAATCAACAAGACAAGAAGGGTGCTGCCACTCTGGATGCTTAAGTAAATACAAAAGGTATTGAAAAATAAATACTCCATCCGTCCCAGAGTAAGAGTCCTACTTTCTATTTTGGTACGTCCCAGAGTAAGAGTCCTATTCCTAAAATGGCAAAGAATCTTTACTATTCACCCCACTCATTCTCTCTCCTATTTTACATTTATACTCCCTCCGTCCCTATTTACCTTACAAAAATGAGGCTTTGCACAAAAATTAAGAAAATGATTGTAAAGTTGATGTGTGTGAGTGTAGATAGTTGAGTGGGAGAGAGAAAGTGGGTAGAGAAAAGTAAATGGATAGTTGTTGTGAGTATGACAAATGGGTCCCACTATTTAAAGAATGTTTAAAAGTTTCCTTTTTGGGATTTTGTAATGTAAATAGGGACACCCAAAATGGCAATTTTTGTAAGGTAAATAGGGACGGAGGGAGTACTCACAACACCAATCAATTCACTATTCTCTCCCACTCATTCTCTCTCATACTTTACTTTTACACTCACAACATTTACATCACTTCCAATATTTATTAATAAGCGTGCAATTGAGGGGTATGACTCTTACTCAGGGACGGAGGGAGTACTAAGCATTGTGAAAAATTTGGGACGGGGTTTACTGTTTATATGGAGTTAGGATGGGAAACAACACATGTTTTTTTGGAAGATTTGACACTTGTTGCAAGTAATATATCTATATACGTTAGATTTGAGCATGACATAGTCGAATTGCATAACAGCAGTGGCTGCATCAATGACCCAAATTTAATTGTTTAGAAAATAAAAGAGTGGCGCTGTTGGTGGGAGTGGGGCAAAAAGAATCTCTAGCCCTTAATAAATTGATCCAACAAACGGGAGATGCTGACTGTGAGTATAAGATTTTCGACTGCACGTGTTAGGATTGGAGTGCTAAACTACGAGGAAGAAAAAGAGTCTAAGTCGGGGGAGTTGGTGGATATCAAAAGGGGGTTCAAACTGGCGGAGGAGCAGGCGGGCGCTTGCCTTTGGCCAGGCGGGCGCTCAAGCGGACAGTGAGTTGGCTCGCCTGGGGAAATAAATTCAAGCGGGCGCTTGGTATGCCTGCTGGGCTGATTTGTTTCCTATTTTGACACGATCTCTTCTTAATTTGACTTAGGGCTTCCTTGTACTGCTATATAAGCATAGATACGACCTAGAACACATTGTAGCAACATATTAGAAGGTGTCTAATAATATATTGACTTGGCAATTGCCTCCGGACGTAGTTCATGTGTTGAACGAACCGGGTAAACAATTCTTGTGTTCTTGTGTGTGTAATTCTCTCATATTGTGCTTGTGGGTTTTATTGTTCTTGATCTAGATTGCAACGGGGTACCACTAAATTCCCAACAACTGGTATCAGAGCTTTGGTTAGGAGGATTCAAAGTTTCATTAGTTGATTAATTTTGAATCACGTTCTTAGGGACTTTGTGAAGCAATCAAGATGAAGAACTCAATCGAGAAATTCAACGGTGTGAATTTCACGTTTTGGAGGACAAGGGTTGAAGATTACCTTTATTGTAAGGATCTTCATAAGCCCTTAAAGGAGAAACTCGAAGACATGTCACAAGGGGATTGAGAGACGTTGGATCGGAAGGCGTTAGGAGCGGTGAGGAGCGCTCTAACCGACGACGTTGCACGGAACGCGATGAAGGCCAAGACAACGGTGTGGTTGCTACAGATGCTGTCAGACATGTATGAGAAGCCGTCTAATATCAATAAGGTGCATTTGATAAAGAGGTTTGCGAATACGAAGATGTCAGAGGGGCAGACATCAGCAAGTCATATCGGCAGTTTCAAAGATATGGTGGACCAATTGAAAAGTGTTGATATTACTTTCTCCGATGAAGTGTTAGCATGTTTTCTACTAAAATCGTTGCCAGATAGTTGGGAGGTAACTGTCACAACGATTAGTACGTCGAAAACACCATTGGCGTATACGGAAGTTAGAGATCTCATCCTTCAAGAGGAGTTGAGAAGGAAAGAGAAAAAGGGAGAATCTTCCGCAGATGGGGCTGCACTTAGGGTGGAGAGAACAAGGGGAAGGGAAGGACCGAAAAAGGGGAAAAAGCCGGTCAAGTGCTACAATTGTGGCACGATGGGTCATATCAGTTATGACTGTCCGGATACGGATGGTGATGTACACGTGGTGGATGATGGGGATGTATTAATCCTAGGAGAGGAGCAGTCAGGTGAAGATTGGGTGTTGGATTCTGGAGCTTCTTGTCATGCTAGTGGGGATGCAGAAACAATGGAGCGGTATAAAACTGAAGATTTTGGGGTTGTCTATCTTGGTGATGATCAACCATTGAAGATCAAAGGTAAGGGGGATGTGTTGATGAAGACACCTAACGGGGCTGTTTTACAATTGCACGATGTGATGCATGTTCCGGACTTGAAGAGGAGGGTGATTTCTGTGGGACAACTTGATGATGAAGGGTATGGTGTGACCTTCATGAGTGGGTCTTGGGAAATCACAAATGGAGCTAAGGTGATAGCTCATGGGGTTAAGGAGAAGATGTTGTACTCTACCTACAATGTCGATATTTTCTCAGGTTGGAGCAAGAGGCTAAAGAACCGTCCTATTGGTGTAGAAAGGAGAGACATCAAGAAACGGTATGTTAGGGGGGGGGGGAGAAGGACACAAAGTTGATCAACGCGGTGTGGAAGTCCAAGTGCCCTAACAGAGAGCGTGTTTAAACCAAGAGAAGACGATGCAAGAAACAAGGTGTGTCCAAGTTTCAAGGGGAAGCATTGCGAGGAAGGTGGGTCTGGAGGTGTTGGGAATTTAGTGGTACCCCGTTGTAATCTAAATAAAGAACACAAATCCACAAGCACAATAATGAAAGAATCACACACACAAGAACACAAGAATTGTTTACCCGGTTCGTTCAACACATGAACTACGTCCGGAGGCAATTGCCAAGCCAATATATTATTAATCACACCTTAATAATCTGCTACAATGTGTCCTAGGTCGTGACTATGCTTATATAGCAATACAAGGAAGATCTAATCAAATTAAAGAGAGATTGTGTCAAAATAGGAAACAAATCAGCCCAGCCGGCAAACCAAGCGCCCGCTTGGGTCTAGGCGAGCGCCCGCTCGAATTCATTCCCCAGGCGGATCAACTCACTGTCCAAATGAGCGCCCGCCTGGTCCAGAGCAAGCGCCCGCCTGCTCCTCCTCCAGGAACTCCTCCTCCGGTTTGAACCCTTTTTGATCTCCACCAACTCCCCCGACTTAGACTCCTTTTTTTCTTCATAGTTTAGGATCCAATCCCAACAAACTCCCACCACGGAATGAACACCTTTGAAAAATTTTACCCCCCATATTGGCTTGACATTACCGAGCCTCCCACTCAAGTACTAAGGCGAGTTGAAACCAATCGACATTTCAACCTCTCCGTGTTAGATAGTTCTTGCCTCCACAAATAAGCTTATACCTTGATTTCTCTTCGCAAGTCTAACTTCGCCTTCTCCCTCCAGACCCACCTTCCTCGCAATGCTTCCCCTTGAAACTTGGACACACCTTGTTTCTTGCATCGTCTTCTCTTGGTCTGAACACGCTCTCTGTTAGGGCACTTGGACTTCCATACCGCGTTGATCAACTTTGTGTCCTTCTCCCCCCTAACATACCGTTTCTTGATGTCTCTACTTTCTACACTAATAGGCCGGTTCTTTAGCCTCTTGCTCCCACCCGAGCGAATGTCGACATTGTAGGTAGAGTACAACATCTTCTCCTTAACCCCCTGAGCTATCACCTTAGCTCCTTTTGTGATTTTCCAAGACCCACCCATGAAGGTCACACCATACCCTTCACTATCAAGTTGTCCCACGAAAATCACCCTCATTCTCAAGTCCAGAACATGCATCACATCGTGCAATTGTAAAACAGCCCCGTTAGGTGTATTCATCATCACATCCCCCTTACCTTTGATCTTCAATGGTTGATCATCACCAAGATAGACAACCCCAAAATCTCCAGTTTTATACCGCTCCATTGTTTCTTCATCCCCACTAGCATGACAAGAAGCTCCAGAATCCAACACCCAATCTTCACCTGACTGCTCCTCTCCTAGGATTAATACATCTCCATCATCCACCACGTGTGCATCACCATCCTTATCCGGACAGTCATAATTGATATGACCCATCGCGCCATAATTTGACCTGCTTTTTCCCTTTTTTCGGTCCTCCCCTTCCCCTATTTCTCTCCACCCTAAGTGCAGCCCCATCTGCGGAAGATTCTCCCCTTTTCTCTTTCCTTCTCAACCCCTCTTGAAGGATGAGATCTCGAACCTCCGTATACACTAATGGTGTTTTCGACGTACTGATCATTGTGACAATTACCTCCCAACTATCAGGCAACGATTTTAGTAGAAAACATGCTAACACTTCATCGGAGAAAGTAATATCAACACTTTTCAATTGGTCCACCATACCTTTGAAACTGCCGATATGACTCGCTGCTGTCTGCCTCTCTGACATCTTCGTATTCGCAAACCTCTTTATCAAATGCACCTTATTGATATTAGACGGCTTCTCATACATGTCTGACAGCATCTGTAGCAACCCCACCGTTGTCTTGGCCTCCATTGAATTCCGTCCAACGTCGTCGGTTAGAGCGCTCCCCACCGCTCTTAACGCCTTCCGATCTAACGTCTCCCAATCCCTTTGTGACATGTCTTCGGGTTTCTCCTTTAAGGGTTTATGAAGATCCTTACAATAAAGGTAATCTTCAACCCTTGTCCTCCAAAACGTGAAATTCACACCGTTGAATTTCTCGATTGAGTTCTTCATCTTGATTGCTTCACAAAGTCCCCAAGAACGTGATTCAAAATTAATCAACTGATGAAACTTTGAATCCTCCTAACCAAAGCTCTTGATACCAGTTGTTGCAATCTAAATAAAGAACACAAACCCACAAGCACAATAATGAAAGAATCACACACATAAGAACACAAGAATTGTTTACCAGGTTCGTTCAACACATGAACTACACCCGGAGGCAATTGCCAAGCCAATATATTATTAATCACACCTTAATAATCTGTTACAATGTGTCCTAGGTCGTGACTATGCTTATATAGCAGTACAAGGAAGATCTAAATCAAATTAAGGAGAGATTGTGTCAAAATAGGAAACAAATCAGCCCAACCGGCATACCAAGCGCCCGTTTGGGTCTAGGCGAGCGCCCGCTCGAATTAATTCCCCCAGGCGGATCAACTCACTGTCCAAATGAGCGCCCTTCTGGTCCAGGGCAAGCACCCGCCTGCTCCTCCGCCAAGAACTCCTCCTCCGGTTTGAACCCTTTTTGATCTCCACCAACTCCCCCGACTTAGCCTCCTTTTCTTCCTCATAGTTTAGGATCCAATCCCAACAGGAGGGAGAAGGCGAAGTTAGGCTTGCAGAGAGAAATCAAGGTAGAAGCTGATTTGGGGAGGCAAGAACTATCTAACACGGAGAGGTTGAAACGTCGCTTGGTTTCAACTCGCCTTAGTACTTGAGCGGGATGCTCGGTAATGTCAAGTCAATATGGGGGTAAAATGTGTTCGAAGGTGTTCACTCCGTGGTGGGAGTTGATGGGTGTTTCTATGCTTATGAGTTTAGTCTCCAGGTGGGAGATTGTTAGGATTGGAGTCCTAAACTACGAGGAAGAAAAGGAGTCTAAGTCGGGGGAGTTGGTGGAGATCAAAAAGGGGTTCAAACTGGCGGAGGAGCAGGCGGGCGCTCAAGCGGACAGTGAGTTGGCTCGCCTGGGGAAATAAATTCAAGCGGGCGCTCGCATAGACCCAAGCGGGTGCTTGGTATGCCGGCTGGGCTGATTTGTTTCCTATTTTGACACGATCTCTTCTTAATTTGACTTAGGGCTTCCTTGTACTGCTATTTAAGAATAGATACGACCTAGAACACAATGTAGCAACATATTAGAAGGTGTCTAATAATATATTGACTTGGCAATTGCCCCCGGACGTAGTTCATGTGTTGAACGAACCGGGTAAACAATTCTTGTGTTCTTGTGTGTGTGATTCTCTTATATTGTGCTTGTGGGTTTTATTGTTCTTGATCTAGATTGCAACGGGGTACCACTAAATTCCCAACAGCACGGACTCAACTTATTGTATATTTCACTAGTGAAAGGTAAAGTTTTAGGTGGAATTCACGTGAGTAGATTTACTCACTCGGAGACAATGCTAGCTTAGGCTATCAAAGAAATGAGACATCCATCATTAATCATATTATTATTAAATAAGATAATTTAAATTGACGTAAACTACTAATCAAATTTACTCAAATTAATCATCAAAAATTAAACGAAACTATCTACACGCGACGACGAATAAGTACTTGTTAAGCTGTAATTAGCTCATAATTCAGCCACGAACCTGCTTTCATACAAAGGGAAGGTTCCCTAAGTCTAAGTTATTTCGAAAATATAAACTTGCTGAAAAGAAAAACCCCCATCCGTGCAGTGTTTGTTTTATAAAAGAGCGGTTGTATCAATGTTACTAGCCGTCATCTAATGGTTAAGATTGTGATCATGGCAGTTAAATAACTATATTACGCGTTATTTTCAAAACAATTCAACATCATGGAGCGTTAAGGTCGCATCTCTCAATATTTTAAATAAAATTTTGAATAAAAAACAAGTACAAGAAGCAAAAAACAGGTATATTTTATTTTATTTTATTTTATTTTATTTTATTTTATTTAACGGAGTGTTATTTTAATTTTTTTGGCCAAAAAGCAAGTACAGTTATGGAGGAGATTTTTATTAATTTTATTTTGGAACAGTTATGGAGGAGTATTAAATAAGGGCTTGTCGAGAATAACAAAGACAAGAGGCGTATGAATCACAAGACGTTCACGTGCTAATCTGCTGTTCATTACCATGCCATTTTATTTATTTTAATGACGGCCCAAGATGTAGGGAGAAAAAAATATTCATCCCAAAAAAACATTTTTACTTTATTTTAGATTTGAATTTAATTATTCTAAATCATAATTTTAAGATTTTTAATAAACTATCAAAAATTATATCAATTAGATTTTTTAAAAAGTATAATAAGGTTGATTAATTAAAATGAGTCTATTTTTCAAATAAAAGTGTAAAAGATATCGTAAGTGGAGGATAATAGCATTGCTTGGAAGGTTCGGTTCGCAATTTATTGCTAACCAAGAAGCCTTAAATGATGGAGTTATCAACGCTAAATATTTACCGATTGGGGATTTTGTGAATGCCGTTATATGGCAGAGTCCAAGTTACGCTTGGAGAGGCATCTATGCGTTTCAGGGTAATGCTACTAGAGATACAAGGTGGAAGATCGAGAATGCTAGTACAACATGCACGAATATCCACTTTCGTCATCTTTCTTCTTACATTTTTTATGTATTTATAACTGCCATTGTAATGAATGATAATACTTGGGTTAAGCCTCTGATATTTGTAGAGAGCCTACTCAATTTTTGTGCTTTTACTCATAAGTTAATGATAATGGTAATTTGATTTCGAAAAAAAAAAAAAAAAAAAAAAACATGGCAACAAGGATGGAACACTTTAAAAAGCCTGCTCCTTGATTAAATTCAAGTGTAAGGTGTTTCACTCCATTTCATAATAAATATCACAGCTTTTTTTATTTTTTTTATTAAAAGATAATATCATATGTTTTAATAAGAAAATAATGTCCATATATATTGATGTGATTTAAATAATGTACAAACACATAATGCACTTTTCTTTAAAATATTGATAAATTAAATATGACATTTATATAAGACAAAATAAACTATTGGTGCGTAGTATAGTTTAAGAGTAAATATAAAGTCACGATAAGTGCTATAAAATTTAGACAATGATGTGTTATGATTTTGAGCATGGGGATTCCACAATCGATTCAACCAATAAAATATTGTCATCTCATTTTGTGTCAATTTTTTGTGAATTTCTTTTATACCTTTATCATTGCCCTTATCATGTATGGATTAATCCACGATTATTTTACTTGGCAAAATAAATGTCTAATTTTAATTACTCTTAATCAAGTAGACGTTTACTTTAAAATTGATGTCTCTAACGGGATTCGAACGCGTGATCTCTGCATGGAAAGCTAACACCAGATACCGTTTGAGCAAGAGCTCTTTGATCAATGACACATATCCAAATAGATAAAGCTCATTCATAATTGTATTTAACAATTAAACGAAGCTTAGTTTTGGAACATATAGAGTACATCCTATAGGATTGTTATAAAAGAAATTTAGACATAAAAATATGTTAATAATATGTGACGTTTGGGGATCACAAGGAGCTAAAGAAGATCAGCTTAGTGATGCTATCATCTACTTAATTTAACATTTAGGAAAAAGTTTAAGAATTAAGTATGTTTAGAATATGTTTGGTAAACTAACATTAACTAAATTATTTAATTTAATATTTGTCTATAGTTGCTTTGGACTGACTACATTACATTAATCATTTCATGTCGCATGCCAAGTCTAAGTAGTTGCTTTCTAGCCTCAGTTTAGAATTAAGGAAGAGAAAAACTAGCCATATTTGCATAAATAAATAAACTAATACTCCCTCTGTCCCAGAAAGATAGTTCTATTTTAATTTTTATGGTCAACGAAAATTAATTTTGACCAAACATTGGTGTCAATTTAGTGATTACAATGAAATTTTAAAAGTTGTTAGTGATTTATCAATAGCAACTTTTAAAATTTCACTAGAATGATTAGATCGTCACCAATAGTTGGTCAAAGTTCATTTCTGTTGACCATAAAAAGTCAAAATAAGACCTGAAATTGAGGGAGTATTACTTTCGTCGCCCTGAAAAACTTTTTATTTTTATTCTTGATCAATACTACTAAAGATGAACATATTTGATAGCAATAATAGTAATACTAATAATTGTTATTCTAATTAATAAACATAATCAATTTTGAAGAAAACATCGATAAGTCAAATGGTTAGAACGATAAACAAGACTTGATGCCGAAAAGCGAAAAAGCAATCAATTACAATAACAAGATTTACGTGGTTTACCAACTTGGCTACGTCCACGGGGAGATGAGAGAACATTATTAATTTATTATCACATGGAGAATCAATTACAAAAGATCACCTTAATCTATCTTGCACGAATTTTACAAAATTCCTTACTATGCAATCCATTAAATCTAGATCCTAATCTGAGCTTGCCTTGCGCGCCAAGCGCAGACCCAAACGCCGTCTACATGGACGTGTCTTTTGCTTGTCATGGTCGTGCTCGTTTTCGACCAAAATCACAATTTTTGTGCAACGGTCGTTTTCATTTTTCAAATGACCAGTGACATGTCATGTGTTGGTGTGTTTGCCCTAGGCATGTTATTTGAACGATTAATGTTATCATTAGCTTTATGCTTTAATAAAGATATTGAATGTTTGATTATTATATCTTTTGCATGTTTATTATAATAATCTCCGTCCCTAGTAATTATGAATTACTAGTATAAGTTTAATAGATAATCATATGATGATTATGTGTATGCGATACAATTAGACTTATGGGTATTTGTTGGAGAACAAATACTGGACTGACCCCCTATGAGATTTATGTCATGGTCAAATGTCATAATTAAATCTCATATAGTTATATCACTTGAATCTTTAAACCTGAGGTTATTACAGTCTTCCACTTGATGAACATTATGTTTGACATATTCAAACGTTACCTTTAACCGGGTAGCTATAATATGATTGGCATAATCGGAATCATGCAGGGAATGGTAATAAGCCAAGAAGGAATTTGTTCCTCTGTAAGAGAGATGTCAAGCTTGGGCCCCTCGATGAATAGTATTGATGAAATGCACGGCCGCGCTCAAATGAATTGATTGGATCAATGTCATTTGTGTTATCAATATATTTGAGATCGAGAAAACATTGAACAAGGTAAGTTGACCATTGACCATGCCTTACGTTCAATAGACATCGTGTAACAAAGAGATTGTGTTATGTTTTATTTTAGAAAACTTTGGATTTCAAAGTTATACTAATTGGGTAGTCATAATGGCTTGCTAGAGTCCGCTTATGACTTACGAGGTTTGAATTGTTCAGACTCGTTGCCAACTTAGTATAATCCTATTGGGTCACACACGCAGAACGGATAATTAAAATGAGCGAAAAACGAGAAAGGACTGGATCCTGCTGGAGGATCTGTACGGATGGTTTGGGAGCATCCAAACACATCCGTACGGATGGTTTGTCCCAGCAGAAGCAGTTTTAGGTAAACTTCTTGTTGGACAAGAAAACCTAAGTCCTAAAGGGTTTTGGAAACCTCTTGTATATAATGTGGACAACAAGGAATTGTTCCCATAACATTGATTTTGGAAATCACAATCTCTTTCTTGGAAAAAGAGAATACACATAATATACTTTGGTTCTTGAGTTTGATTATTCCCAATCATCAAACTTCAATAAACGTTAGGAGCAATTGAAGAATCGTTCTTTATCAAAGTTTTTCAATCTGAAGGACCTAGCAGTCAAGTTCAAGAATCGTTCTTGAATTCGTTCGAAGTGTGGATCACCGGTAGAGGGTTCTCTTCTTAGCATCTAAATCCAAGGCTTCATATTTCGATCTACAAGGGTTAGTTTCTTTTATCTTCATATTATGAATTATTGAACACAACGGATCTAGGCTTTTGGGTTTCTTCATGTTATTCTTCTGCTGCGTATGATTGCACGAAACCCAACATCATGTAGACCTGCGCGGCCGTGCCACTCAGAACGCACACCTTTGCATCTGCTCTGTTCAGATATTACGCGATTTTCTTGTTGTATAATCCTCTAATTTGACGTCTCAAACTTTAAAGGCATTATCCCAACACAAATCACAAAAATAACACTTATTATTACGAATGAAAAGATAGTAGTAGTATAATATAAAAGGGTTAATGACAATTTAGACCCTGAAGTACCATACCACCCTTCCAATCGAGCCCCGGATGTCTTTTTTCGCCAGATCGGACCCTGGGGTGATTCATTTTCGCCAGTTTGGGCCTTTTTTATGGAATTCGTTAGAAACTCAGTTAAAAGGCATGTGCCGTGCACGTGACTAATGGAAATGGGTTGTTTGAATTGTCCATATTTCTAAAGGGGTTAAAATGACACATTTAAAAATGAGGGGAGGGTAAATAAAAAAAGATGAACAATATATCCCGAAACACCCCCACGCTCCCACACTGCGGTAGTGCGATCCAACCTTTCCTCCATATTTTCCGGTGTCCCACCCCATTCCCAGCTCCGACCAACACCAACATCTCCGACCGGCCTCCTCTTTTCTTCATTCTCATCACAGTATATTACGACTGCAATCCCGTATACCACCCCATTTCAATCTTTGATTTTTGATTTGAGTTTCGATTTTTGATCTGGGTTTCCACCATCTCCGACCGGCCTCCTCTTTTCTTCATTCTTATCACAGTATATTACGACTGCAATCCCGTATACCACCCCATTTCAATCTTTGATTTTTGATTTGAGTTTCGATTTTTGATTTGGGTTTTGATTTGGAAACCCAGATCAAGGTTTGTGTCTTTTTTATTTTGATTTCGACTTCGATTTTGATTTCGATATCTGAGTTTGATTTCAATTATGATTTTGATTTGGGTTTGATTTAGGTTTCGATCTTTGATTTTTGATTTAGGTTTCGATTTTTGATTTAGGTTTTGATTTTGGTTTTGAATCCCCAATTTCGCCGGCGACGCCTCTGCCCCAAAATCAGCATCGAAATCGAGATTCACGGGCCTCCATGGGTGGTGCGGTGGTGGTGTGGTTATGTGGTGGTCCGGTGGTAGTAATGATGGGTAGAAGCTGGAAGGATAGTGGGAAAGGGGTGGTCACTGGAGGAAGGGGAAAGGGGTGGGGGTTTGGCCGGGTTTGTTAAAGATGATGGTGGCTACTATTCTAAGATTTTTTTTTCTTTCCTAAAAAAAAAAAATCTAAAATAAATGATTGTAACTTATTTTAATTTCCTATTACAAAATATAAAATGTTGCATATTTATTTAATCTAAGATACTCAGACTCTTTTGTTTACCTCGTCGGACTCGTCTCAACAAGACTACAATACGTGTGTCCTACACGGCTACGGCGGAGTAAATTAAAGAGTCCGAGCATCATAGTATTTAAAAACCCTTTTATTTACTATTTGAACAAAAATTCTTAATTAATATTCTTGGTCAAGCAATTTATACTTTGACCAACAATTTGAACAAAAATAATTATCTTAATGAAAATCTAAAATAGTTATTTAGTTTATTAGTAATCGTGATACAATAACAAGTTTTAAAATAAAATTCTTAATTAATTTTCTTTTTTATTATAAATTATAAAATGTTGCATATTTATTGGATGAAGATTTTTTTTGGTAATGTAAATTTTGATTTATTTTGTTTATAAAATAAAATTCTTATTTAATTTTCTTTTTTATTAATATTTTGAAAATAACTTTAAAAACCCTTTTATTTACTATTTTATTAATTATTTTTATTTTCAGCCCTATTAAGTTTCGAATTTTCATTAAAACCCTTAAAAGAAACATCAACTTCAAACAACCCAATTCCGTTAGTCACGTGCACGGCACATGCCTTTTAACTGACTTTTTAACGAATTCTGTCAAAAAGGCCCTAACTGGCGAAAATGAATCACCCCAGGGTCCGATCTGGCGAAAAAAGACATGCAAGGCTCGATTGGAAGGGTGGTATGGTACTTCAGGGTCTAAATTGTCATTAACCCTATAAAAAATCAAACCATTAACAAGAAACTAAACAACAGAGGAGACATGAGAAGCAACAAATTAAGAAGTCTATTAGGACATATCTCAATATAGCCAGCTTCAATTTGTTGAAAGAAAAGAGATATTACTGTAATTGTTGGAGTAATAGTTAATTAATGGGAGGAACACAAGGTAAAGCAAGTTGTGCATTGCTTTGTTTTTCACCAAATTATTACTCCCGTCCCGCTTTTAAAAGTCTCTTTATTTCTTTTGAAGAAAACTAGTGTCATTTAATAAGAGACTGAGGGAGTATTATTTAGAGCAATGTTCTAAAAAATGCTAGGCGGTCGCTAGACGCCGCAGGGGCGCCTAGCGCCTAGGCGGTGTCTAGGGAGGATCTAGGCAGGGCCGAGAAATCAGAAATAACTATAATATCCTAGACGGGACATAGGCGTTTCATGAACGCCTAACGCCTAGGCGGCCTAGACGGGGTCTTTTAAAATACTGATTGATTTAGAGTATTGAGCTTCTTGTCAATTGTACTCTTACTTACTAACACTCCGCTTGGTCCAAAATAACGGTTTGTTTTAGCTTTTGGTGACATAAGTGTTATTTGCCTCTATTAAGTGTTTATCTTTCTCAGATTAATGTCTCATACTAAGACAATTAATAAACTAAATAAATTTCAATAAAAAAATATATTTAACTTAATTAAAAATAACACTTATTTTAAACCAAAATTTTGGTCCTTATTTTTGGACCGGTGGGAGGGAGTAGTATATTACTGGTCACAAGTACATTTGGCTCTCATTTTCATGGAAATTTTTCCACTGAGATTGAGAACTCACGTGAAGGTTTTTTTTTTTTTTTTTTAATTCTTGATCAAATAAATCACTTCAACGTCAAAACCAACAAAGTTTGACAAAAACATTTAGGGGATCCCAAAGGCCAATCTATTCTAGGGTTACCTTAACGTTAACACTCTTCTCATAGCCAATTGATTTTGGGATGAAACCTCACATTTTATCATGGTATCAGAGTTGACCTGTTACACGTGCAGAGCCAACAACCCACAATATTGCTCTGCGTCACCTGATTGTCCGGCTACGCGTGAGCCAATTGGTTTTGGGATATACCCTCAGAATTTATCAATTATTGTAGGCACTAAATTATCATTATAAATTTATTCACAAAATTATACTATGTATATAATTATAATTGATTGATGTTGAAATCATTTAGTCCTTGAGTACATAAAATAAGCATTCAGTTAGTATTGTGACTATTTTATATTCCTATCACTACTCAAACACCACTCACTTACTTTTTTACTCCAAAAGAAAAGCTCATTTCTTTGGTCTTGCTAATAGCTTGAGATTTTATTATCATGAACCATCAGAACTATAACATCACTAATAAAGTACAAGATGAAAACAATAATTAATACTCCACATAATATCATTTTTTGTTTAGAAAATTTATTCTTAAATTAATTTTCATTTTAGAAAAAAAAAATACCCTTAAATAATTTACTATTTATTGTTGATACTTAAAAGAAATTTATTATTTTCATTTTTTATACACACTTGCATACTCAGGGCCTGTTTGGTAAAGCTGAAAATTAAGCTCTGAAAATGTAGAGCTGAAATCATTAAGTTGCTGAATTTTGTAAGACTTCAATTTGTTTGGTACTGACAAACTACATAGATCTAAATTTAATCAAACTTGTAAATAAACACTCAAAAATTAGTCCCATCTCTTTCACTTGATTATTCTTTTTGTTTATTCTCAAACAAAAATAGTCATAGTTTTTAAAATAAATTATTATAATTCAAAACTATTATTTATCAAATTATTTTTTGTTTAGACCGATAATAATAATATTTGACAGTTTTTTATTGGTACTTTCATTTGTCCCACAATAATAAAGTTCATCTTCACTGTTTTGATTAATTTTACTAAACATTGACAAAAAAATTGATAAAATTTAATCATGATAGTCAAATAAAATATTATCAAAATTTATAATATAAAAATAATTTCATTTTAATTTTATCATATTTAATCCGTATAAAAAATAAAATATTTCAACAACAAAAAATAACATTAAATAAACAAACAAAAATGTTGATGAGTGGGTTTGAACTCATTCCCTTTCTTTATCTTACCCCCTCTTACCTTGTTAAGACTTGCCATACTAGCTTAAAATTAATGACAAATTCTCCCGTGAGGCGGCCGCACCATGTGCGACGGACCGTCCACGGGTAAACCCGGCCAGCACCCGCCCAGATCCACCCGCAGCCCAGAACCCGCCGCGCCCACAGCGCGCCACGTGTTTTGTTAAAAAAAAATAAAAAATCCCCCAATAACTTTAAAATGCTATGTCTTGAGATTTATAAGTCTGAAAAAAAATCTAAAAATATCGTTGTGTTCGTCTCGACGAGACGAATAAAACTAGATAGGTCATGATATGATTTCATTTTTTTTTAAAAAAACTTATTTTTTAACACACACAAAAGTGAGCTGCTCGTCGTCAAAAAATGTAACACATTTTTTTGAAGAAAGTAACAGTTTGGTCTTAATAGCTTAAAATTAATGACAAATTCTCCCGTGAGGCGGCCGCACCATGTGCGACGGACCGTCCACGGGTAAACCCGGCCAGCACCCGCCCAGATCCACCCGCAGCCCAGAACCCGCCGCGCCCACAGCGCGCCACGTGTTTTGTTAAAAAAATAAATAAAAAATCCCCCAATAACTTTAAAATGCTATGTCTTGAGATTTATAAGTCTAAAAAAAAATCTAAAAATACCGTTGTGTTCGTCTCGACGAGACGAATAAAACTAGATAGGTCATGATATGATTTCTTTTTTTTAAAAAAAACATATTTTTTAACACACACAAAAGTGAGCTGCTCGTCGTCAAAAAATGTAACACATTTTTTGAAGAAAGTAACAGTTTGGTCTTAAGAAAGTAACACTTTATTATAAGATGTAATAGCGGTTTCGTAAAATAATATAAATAGTTTTTGTGGTTAGAAAAAATAATAATTGAAGTGTAACACAATGCATATATGATTGTAATATAATATATACTCCCTCCGTTTCATAATACATGTCATTTTAGACTCCTTAACACATATTAAAAAATGCAATTAATACATATTAAAAAGACATATGTGCCCCTAAAATTATCCAATTACCTAGGTATTTAAATGCTTATACAAGAAATAGTTCACAATTAATGAACAAGGGTATAATAGGTAAACAAGAGTAATTCTTTCTTGGTAATAGTAAAACGTCAAGTATTTTGGAACAAAAAATTGCTTCTAAAACGTCATGTATTATGAAACGGAGGGGGTAGATGAATGTAACAGTTTTATAGAGTAAATGTTACTTTTTTCTTTAAAAAAAGAGTGAATATTCATGTATATAAGCGGTTTTGTATTTCAATTGAATGTAGAACCCTAGAAAAGTGTTACAATTGAGGAAAAAAAGGTTACATTCATTTATTATAAAATGTAACATTAATTTAGTTGTCAATCTTATGTTATCTATAATCTATTTTATCAAAATTGTGGTACATTTTTTAGAAGAAAAAAAAGTATTACATATGAGAAAAAAGTGTTACATTTCTTTACAAAAAGTGTTACTTTTGCTGGTGAGAAAAAAATGGCCGGGAAAAAAAAATTGAAAGGCAAAAAAAATAAAAAATAAAAAAATGGCTCGGCTTACCTGTGAGCCGTCTCACACCGTGAGACAGTCTCGCAGGAGACCGCGCCAAAATTAATAGCTTATTTTAAGATAATCTTAACAATTTAAGTGATTGAAATTTCCCTTACCAAACAAACATAAATGATAAGTTCACTCACTTATTATACTCATAATTACTTTTTCACACACAATAGTACTCCCTCCGTTTCATAATACATGACGTTTTAGAAGCAATTTTTTGTTCCAAAATATTTGACATTTTACTATTATCAAGAAAGAATTACTCTTGTTTACCTATTATACCCTTATTAATTAATTGTGAACTATTTCTTGTATAAGCATTTAAATGCCTAGGTAATTGAATACTTTTAGGGGCACATATGTCTTTTTAATATGTATTAATTGCATTTTTTAATATGTGTGAAGAAGTCTAAAATGACATGTATTATGAAACAGAGTGAGTACTTTTTAAGTATATTTATTCTCTCTTTAATTTTTGCTCACACTCAATTATGTCCCCCTATTAGTATTATTATGGGATGAATAGAGTAGTATGAAGTAGTAAAATGAAAAATAAAAGTCTCATTCACAGTGAATCAGCTGATACTATGTCACGACAATGTAATTATAATTATATAATAATATATGATGATTGAGAATAAAATCAGTATTGAAGAATATATGTGTCTCATGGACTGAAATACTGGATCTTAATTTGTCAAAAAAAAAAAAAAAAAAAAAAAAGATAAATGAATGATATGTGGAAGATCCATATTCCATTTCCAAGAATAAAATAAATTAATTAATTAAAACTATTTATTTGGAACCTGGAAGATCTGTATATTCCCTTGAATCAAGCATTTGCCCTTCTTTGTAATAGAGAGCTTAAAATCCACATCAATCTTCCTATTTAATCATGGATCTTTTTTTTTTTACTCTTATTATTAAGTACTTTAGTATGCATCAAATAAATGAATCAAGTGCTCCTTCAAAAGAGTGATTCAGTGGTAAAAATTGAATTTAATAATCAGTAAAGTTAAGAGTTTGATGTTTCTATTTTGTCTCCTAGTTAAAACATCATCAAAATAAAAATAAAACATACAGCAAAAGTATATAAACATTCCCGGTCCTTTAAAAAAAATTGCAGTTGAATTGTATAGTTTTTTTTAATAAATATTTTATTTGTATGTATATTTATTAAGCTATAAAATAAAATTATACAAAGATGATTTTTTTCTACTAAAAAAAATAGTATTTCATAATTTTGAAACACAAAAAATTGTACTAACACTTGTGGGACAAAGAATGAACTGTTTTATGTTTGCGAGCCAAGGTGGTCTCCCATGAGAACAAGGGGATCCGTCTCATGCATGAGACGGGTCGCCCCATGACCCATGGGCCGAACCCGCCACGTGGCAACCCATCATTGGCTGGAATTTTTTTTTTTTTTTTTGGTTTTTTTTGAGTTTTTATATTTTTTTTCGGCTTTTCAGTGGTTTAGCAAAAAATAATAGTTACCATCTCTTAAAGTAACATTGTTCATAAGTAAACGTAATACTTGTTTTAAAAAAACAAAAGCTCGTTTTTACCCATTTGAAAAGTAATAACTTATGTATATGAATGTAATAGTAAGTTTATACAAGTAAATGTAACACTTTGATTGACGAAATTGTAACAGATTTCTATAGATAATGTAATACTTTTACATGTATCATGATAAATTTGACCCCATTGTAATTTATTGTTGAAAACAAATAGATATCTATACATATGTATTACAATTATTTACAAATACTATTACATATAAATAACACGTTTGTTACATTTTAGTTATAATAAGTATTACTTTTGGCAAACGAAGAAAACATAGGAATAACACTATTACTTTAAGAGATGGTAACTATTACTTTAAGAGATGGTAACTATTACTTTTCACAAACCGAAAAAAAACCAAAATTAAAAATATAAAAATTAAAAAAAAAAAAATTGGGCCAATGAGGGGCTGCCACGTGGCAGGGTCCCCCCATGGGTCCTGGAGCAGGGTTGTGGGTCGGGTAATGGGTCAAAAAAATGACCCGTCTCACCCATGAGACGGGTTGGAGTGTTCTCACACAAGTTTTTGTCTTTAAAGATAGGGTTAACCAAATTAATACGTATGTTTGACTATTTGATCAACTTGGTTGATTAAAGTTTTACCAAAATTTAACGACGATTTGATTATCTACACGAAACTCTAAAAATTATATTAAACTTTATTCTCTGTTAAATTTACCACCATCAAAAAATTTCAAAAATTTATACGAACTAATTTAGTCTAAATAATTTTGTGGTCAAAATGAAATTAAATTAATTAAAAAAATTAAACATATGACATTTATTATGCTGTAAAACGCGTTTTTCCTAATGAGTAAGACAAACGTGTTTTTTCTAATCGTCTACCACTCCTCAACACACTCGCTAGACCTTCGTAACACAGCAACTGGTCATCCTAAACATTGTTTCTGGCTATCTATTAATACATCAACAGCTCTTCAAATTTTCTTTCAGAAAAAAAAAAAAAAACTTCTGGCTATCACTTTCAAAGGTTCTGGCTATCAATCTCAAATGTTTTGGCTATCAGTCTCAAAGGTTTTTTTCAGCTTTAAAAAAAATAAAATCTCGCAGGCGATGCTTGTTAAATTATATCCAGACAACCTTGTTTTTTATATCAAGAACCTCTTGAGCTTGATATCCAGAAGGTTTATGTGCTTGAAAATCATATCCAAAATACTTTATATTGATATCCAAAACCGTTTTGAGAAGTTCCGATTATTTACAAAAATGTCACCGTGCGTTTTTTAAAGAAGTTTCACATATTTTCAAAAATGCCACCGAAACAATTGATTCACTTAACGAACAATTGTCCAGTAATGGCTCCTATAAGATGGAGGTGTAGTTTAGAACCTATGACATCGGCAAACCTGTTTATTCACATTTTGAAGCATCCGTGTTTCAGTTCAAATGATGTGTATGGTCTTTCTACTCTAGCCTCCAAATACTGGTATCTATGGAAGCTTCATAATAAAATTTATTTTGAACAAGGCTCCGTTCAACCAATCAATTTTGCCCGACTAGTTCGCAGCGAAGTTGCACTCTACATGAACATACATTGTAAAAAACCCACTCCAAAATTGCAGTTCACAGTAAATATTGGCTGGGAACCATCGAATTTCACAGGAATCAAATTAAATACCGATGGTGCTTCCGCAGGAAATCCCGGCAATTCTGGTATTGGGGGGTATTTTTAGAACCACTTCAGGTCTATGTATTGGGGGTTATGCTAACTCAATTGGGTTTGCATCAAATATGGTAGCCGAATTATGGGCTATTCGGGAAGGATTATTATTAGCTCCGCATAAGCACATTTACCATCTGCATGTTGAAACAGATTCGCAAATAGTTTTTAATATGTTATGCAAGGGTACTTAGGAGCCTCAACAAGCTCGGGTGCTGCTTTCTGACTGCCTCTCCTTATTTCCCAAGTTCAAGTCGTTATGGTTTTCTTTTGCCTACCGCGAAGCTAATAGTGTTGCGGATTGTCTAGCAAAAGTAGCGGCCTCAGCTACTAGTTTGGATCAAGTTTTTGTTAATCCTCCACCTTTTGTGTATCCACTGCTGTGTAGGGATAGGGGGGGGGATTAAAGTAGCTAGAACAGTCTCATCTTTTGTAAATAGTACGGTGTGTATTAAGTAAACGCTTTGTAAATTTTTTCTATGTTAATTAATCTTATCGTTGGCTAAAAAAAAAAACAATAAGAATGTATAAATAAACACTTCATAACAAAACTGTGACTATATAATCCATTATATGTATAAACATTACAAATACATCATGCAACAACCTTTGTATTGTAGCAATGATAAGAGCCACATATAAGTCATAGTCATGTCCCACAAGATTAAATAGACGCACTTAAAGATTAGTCAAAATTAAAGGAAGATAAGATGATATCATTAATTTGTCATTAGTGATTATAAAAAGTGTTAAACATGGTTTGTTAAGTTGGATTCAACTCAATTTCTCACTCTCTCTTTTAGGTTTAGGTGGATCCAACGAATTTTCCATAAACAAAAGTAAATGTAATAAGGATTTCCTCATCACTCTTTAATAATTAACCAAACTTACTAAGATTTCGAGTTGAAACTTTTCCACATAAGATAGGGAATTTTTTTTAGGAGTCAATCTTATGGAAACTTGTTTTACACATCTCTACGTGTAAAACCTACTTTACATTAAGAGATTTTGTTTTACATTAATGGATGAAAATAGATTTTACAGTAAAGTGAGTCTACAACAAATTTTTCTCGAGATTTTCACTTTTTCTAGTACCATTTTGGTGAAAACTATTGTTAGAGCAATAACAAGACTTGATAAGAAAAGCGAGCAATCACAAGAACACCAATTTACGTGGTTCACCAATTTGGCTACGTCCACGGGGAGGGGAGAGAATATTATTATCAATCTGGAGAAACGATTACAAGATCTCACTATTACTGCTACACGAATTATTGATCACAATAATTCCTAACTGTGTAACTGTAGAATTACAGACCTATTCTGAGCACTCAAATAATTTATCTGAGACAAAATCACTCACTATGATCTAGACTAATGGCCTCTATTTATACCGGTGAAGTATATCTCAAAGTCTGATAGGAACATGGAATTCTAGTATGAAACTGACTTGAAAACCTTCCCTTTTACGTAACTGCTGAAAATTGCACGAACCTGGAATCTGGGGTCTTGGTCCGGGCGGGTATTGACCTTGGTCCGGTCGGACCCTTGGCCTTGGTCCGGCCGGGTGCCTTCCAAGGTCCGCCCGGATCTACTCCATTCTATTATGCAGAATTTCCGACGTGCTTTGTACTGCCCGGGTCTTCAGTCTGGTGCGCCCGGACCCCCTTGGTCCGCCCGAGTCTTATTTCAAGGTCCGCCCGGACCTTTCATGCTGCTCTGCCAAGGAATTGCGAAATCTTCTGTTGTTTAACCCTTTAACTTAGCGTCCCAAATTCAAAGGCATTAACCCAACAACTATTTTTTGTTTCTTATCTTGAGTTCCTAATGAATAGTACCTCATCTCAAAAAAATTGTGTCATTTTTTTTTTCAAAAGCCAGCCGATATATTTTAGTTTATGAATGCACCGTTATAAATATAATCAATCATATTAAGACATGAAGCAATCTAGAGCTCATCATCTACAAGTAGAAGGTGCATGGAGGTCATAAATTCTGTAATTTTTTGCTACCTTATTGAAGAATTGGCCGACCCATTATGTTGGTATGTGATGTCTACAACTCCCCCCCCCCCCCCCCACATATGAGCATGACATATCATTTTAACCAAATACTATTATTATTGTAATACATAGCTATATATCTCTATATGTATACATACATAGAAATGGGTTGTATTTATAGGACTTGTTTGGTTACTTCAATTTTTATGATAATGTTAGGATTATCAAAAAAGATCAATATTTGTGCAGTAAGACTATCTAACAGTTATATGACGAATATAGTTTCTTCTATTTTTTTTTGCCTCTAAATTAACAAAATTGCATGTAAAAAATTAAAAGGGACCCACATGGAAATTTAAATGTATGGGTGAGCTAAGGGTCACTAGACACCCTTTGATGCCCACATAGTTGGCTCTTTAGTAGACCAATGAAAGGGAGGACCACCCCCATATACTTCCAACTTCCCCCTATAAAAGAATCCCCCTTTCTTCACCTTCATCACTCATCTCACAACTCAAAACAATTGCAACATTCCAAACACAGCACAAGGGACTTCTCTCTCTAGAAAAATAAGTTCTTTTCTTGGTATATATTTGGGAAGATGAAGATGATGAGCAGCAACACCATGGGAGGAGGATCAAAGAGAAGAGGGGTTTCAAGTAGAGGACTTGGAGGAGTTCTTAAACAACAAAAGGCAAGGCTTTATATCATTAGAAGATGTGTGGTCATGCTCATCTGTTGGCATGATTGATGATCAATTTCAAGAAAATTGATCTTTTTTTGCTCTTTCTTTCTTGGAGTTGTAAATACTAGAAATAGAAATTAAGGAAGAGTTTTAACAGTTTTGTAACAACAATTTGAGCTTTCTAATGGGGGATCAATTTGATTAGTGTAAACCAGATTAGCTTTAATTGGAACTACTTTTTAGCAGAGTTATTCATTTTCATCTTATCATCTCTCTCTCTCAATCTTTCCCCATCAAGACTTTACTTTTATCCTTTTTTTTTTCTTTCTAATGTTGAATCTAGGTTCAGTTTCGTTTTGGGTAAACTGTTACAGAACAACTGTACCAAAGAGCTCTAACTCAAGCGGTATGCGGTCTTAGCTTTCTGTGCGGAGGTCACGAGTTCGAATCCCGTTAGAGAGATTCGTGTTAGCTCATGGCATTAAGACTTGATTCAGAACAACTGTTGAATCTAAACTTAATTCATTTTTCATTTTCCCCAATGGAAATTTAAATATGTTCCCCCAAATGGAAAATAATATGAATTGAAATTGATGATCATAATTAGGTGTTGCGGAGATAGATTATAATAATAGTAATAATCTATTTTGTATGGGCAATGCTAGGTTTACAAAAGAAGTTTACAAAATAAAGGATACAAGATGTGGTTGCGATATTTCATTGGCTACATCGATAGTGAACCCGGCACACTCCAATTAAAAACACCAATACAATTGTGACACCTCATTTTGTAAGCCACATTTTGTAGCATTCTTTTGTAACTTTATTATTTCTCATTTTGTATATAAATAATTCCATAAAACCTGGCATGAGCTTTGACTAATCCACTTAATTAAAAAGTACCCTTAAATTTGGAGCCCAATAGGTCTTTGATTAAGCAGGCCTAATAGAGTTATTATAGCTTGGGTAAAATATCAAGTTCATCATTTGTAGGCCCATTAATCATTTAAAGTGGTCTTTTCTTTTCACTATTTAAGACTTTAAGTCAATCAGATTATTTCTAATGGGGGATCAATTTGATTAGTGTAAATCAGATTAGCTTTAATTGGAACTACTTTTTAGCAGAGTTATTCATTTTCATCTTATCATATCTTTCTCTCTCAATCTCTCCCCCTCAAGAGTTTACTTTTATCCCTCTAATGTTGAATCTAGGCTCAGTGTTTTGGGTAAGTTGATAAGGGCTCTGGCTCAAGCGGTATCCGGTCCTAACTTTTTATGCGGAGCGGATGTGACGAGTTTGAATCACGTTAAGGAGATTTGTGTTAACCTATTTATAGGTCCAGTAGTAGCTTTCATGGTATCATGAATTGATTCAGAACAACTGTTGGATCTAAACTTAATTCATTTTTCATTTTACCCAATGGAAATTTAAATATATTCCCCAAATGGAAAATATAATAAATTGCAATTGATGATCATAGTTGGGTGTTGTGTAGATAGATTATAATAATATTAATAATCTATTTTTTTATATAAATAATTCCATAAAACCTGGCATGAGCTTTGACTAATCCACTTAATTAAAAGTACCCTTAAATTTGGAGCCCAATAGGTCTTATGATTAAGCAGGCCTAATAGAGGTAATTATAGCTTGGGTAAAATATCAAATTCATCATTTGTAGGCCCATTAATCATTTAAAGGGGTCTTTTCTTTTTTCCACTCTACACTGTTTAAGACTTTAAGTCAATCAGATTATTTCACTACCTTTTTTTTTTTTTTCAAAATTTTTGCTACTTTTTGTCGAGAAAATTGAAATAATATTTGGTGCTTCATCAAATAGTGTCATACCGACGGCAAAATAATACATTTGTGAGACTCAGAAATATATTTGTGATTTAAAGACTGGGTGAATACCGTTTTTGCCCTGTCCCATGAGGCTCTACATTTTTAAGAGCTAATAACTTTTATATCATTTTCGTTGGGCCATCTCGTTAAATTTTGTAACAGGATCCGTCAAAATTATGGTCGTGTGAATCAAGTGAGGGTAGAGTCGTCATTTTAAAATATACTCCCTCTGTTCCAGAATGATAGTCCCCCTATTTTCATGGGTTTTACGAATGAACTTTGAGTAATAATTAAGGCTACTTTTGATTATTTTAATGAATTTTTTGAAATTGTTCTTGATACACCATTATAAATAGAGTTAATGACAATTTAGGGCCTGAACTCAAGGGGGGCGTTTTAAAGGGGTCTGGACTTTTTTTTTCGCTAAATCAGGGCTCAAAATCAATTTTTTTTATTTTTTTTTTGCAACTAGGGGCTTCTGACGGTTTCTGTCAAAAACCACCGTTAAGTGGACATGTGCGTTGCACGTGACTTTTCACTGAGGGCAAATTGGGCAATCCCATTTTGGGTTAATTGCAATTTAGGGCCTGAAATGTAGGGGGGTCTTCAACGGAGGGTCTGGTGTTTTTTTTTTTCCACCACATCAGGGTCCAATATGAATTTTTCTCGCCAATTAAGGGCTTTTTGACGGAATACGTTAACAACTCAGTTAAATGGTCATGTGCACGGCACGTGACTAACAGATCTGTTATTTTGAATTGTTATTAACTTTTTAAGGGGGGATAAACGACATTTGTTTAAAAGTAAGGGGGTGGGTGGGAATTTTTCTTATATACTTTCATCTCCCCTCTCCGCACACGCACGCTTTGTCCTCCCTCTCTCTACCGTCTCTCTCTCTCTCTCTCTCTCTCCCATCAGATCGTCCTCTTTCACCGCCAAAAAAATATATGGCCTGTTGGTGTTGTATGCTCTAGGCACGTTATGAGAACGATTAATGTTATCTATTAATTATGTTTTAATAAAGATATTGAATGTTGATTATTATATCCTTTGCATGTTTATTATAATAATCCCCGTCCCTGATAATTATGTATTAATTGTTAGTATAAGTTTAATAGATAATCATATGATAATTATGGTGTATGGGATACAATTAAACTTATGGGTATTTGTTGGAGACCAAATACTGGACTAACCCGTATGAGATTTATGTCATGGTCACAATGTCATAATTAACTCTCATATAGTTATATTACTGGAATCTTTAGACTTGAGGTTATTACAGTCTTTCACTTGATGAACATTATGTTTGATATATTCAAACATTACCCCTAACCGGGTAGTTATAAAGAATATGATTGGCATAATCGGAATCATGTAGGGAAGAGTAATAAGTCAATAAAAGATTTGTTCCTCGTCAAGAGAGATGTCAAGCTTTGGTCACTCGATGAATGGTATTGATGAAATGCATGGACGTGCTCAAATAGGATTTTTCTTATCAATACATTCGGGATCGAGAAAGCATTGGACTATGTAAGTTGACCATTGACCATGGCTTACGTTCAATAGACATCGTGAAACAAAGAGATTGTAATATGTTCTATAATGGATTACCGAAATTTAACAAGTTATATCATTTGGGTAATCATGATGGCCTGCTAGGGTCCGCTCATGATTTATGAGACAAAGTGTGTTTGAGCTCATTACCAACTTGATATAATTCTATGGAGTCACACACAAGAGAACGAATTGGAAAAAGGGAAAAATGGCAGTGTTTTGGTCTGGCACAGCCGTGCTCTTTAGAAGACACGACCGTGCCATAAATCGACCAAAGAGCAATGCCTGGCGACAAGGTTGGCACGACCGTGCCAAAATATCAAGCACGACCGTGCTGGGCTAGGCACGACCGTGCAAGATATAAAGCACGACTGTGCCAATAATGGGCGGCTAGGAAGCTTGCCTCGAAGGCATTGGCACGACCGTGCCAGTTTTGGGGAACGACCGTGCCAGTGATGTCGGGCAGGGATTAATTGCAGCACAAATTGTGACAGGATTTGGGTATCCTAAGTCCTTAAGGGTTAAGGACTTATACCCATATAAATATATCAGTCCCAGCCATTGTATATGATTGATTCACTTGTTTGGAGAAACATTATTGTTGATTAAGATTGAGAATCAAAGATCAATAATACATAAAATCATATAGTTCCTTTTGATCTAGCAGTCAAGATTAGGAAAGAGTTCTTTATATTCGTTCGCGTGTGGATATCCATAGAGAGTGATTCCATTATCATCTTCGTGTTTGTGTTCCTGCGTTCGTGATTCGAAAGCCGCAAAGAACCCAAGACTCAAAGATCAAGAAATCAAGAAACGCTTCAAGGGTTAGTATTCTTGTATTCATAGTATATGTATTTGTCATAATCATATGAATGGATCTATAGGCTTTGGGTTTCATAAATTTTAAATGCTTAATTCTGCTGCGCATGTTACTACAAAACCCAACAGTGGTATCAGAGCCCCGTTCATGTTGATTATTTCAATACATAATCATGTTGTGTGTATATAAATTGTTTATGTGCCTAGCATGATTTGAATATTGGGATTATGATGTTTATGTGTTATATGCGTTTATGTGGTTTATTATTTCATAAACTTTAATCGTACTATTCAATCGCAATAAAAATTATATTGGATTCAAAATTGTTGGGTTATCAGTTTTTGATTGGATCAAAGTTTTGATAATCTAGAGATTCATGAATAAATTGTTTATTCAAGGTTTTGATGATTATGGTGATTGGATCACCAAGAACACCAAATCCTAAATTGAATCGGGAAAAACAATTTGGGACAAATTTTGGAACTTTAAAATTTTGAATTTTCGAAGGATCCGACCGGACCTAGTAGGCGACCCGGCCGGACCACCGGGTCTTGCGCGGGTGCGGCCTTTAGGTCACGGGTGTGGATCTTGGGGTTTGAATTTCTTATTTGTTTTAGTCTGTTGAATTCTGAGATTGGTTCAAGGTTTGGATGGCTAGCCTACGTTCTCGAGACTGTGTTTCCCAAACTTGATCGTAATCAAAGATTCAAAGATAAAACGAAGTTAGAATTATGAAGAGTTCATAATTGCTAAAATTAAGAAACAAAGTTCATGATTCGATGATTGGAGATCCATGTGGAATTGTGGATGCAATTGGCCTACGTTCATCGAGACCATCTATTGCTTAGTTTCGGCCACATGGACTACTTTCTTAGTTTCTTGGATTAGTGCGGAATTGTGGTTGCCTTATGGCTTAGTTCGGCCGCATTTTGTTGTCTTGATTTGGAGATAATAACCAAAATTCAAATAATCTCATCCTCATAATTATAGAGAAACTAATGACACATAATATCATGCTTAAATTAATGGAGATTAATTTAGTGACTAAACTTGATGTATGACATGTTTATCTTATGTGATCATAAATGTGTTATATGCTATATGATGTGAACCTTCCTTAAAAATTTAAGTTTCGTGCCAATCCAAAATTAAAACACTTGTGAGTACATGGGTAGTTTTATGTGGGCTCTGCCAAAGCGAGGTGCATTAATTCTATCCATCTATGAGCAAGATGAGGAAGAGTGATTCCTATACGTTTAAAATGGTTTGACTTAATTAGGCTATCAAAAGACAAAGTTTTGGGCCTAAGGCATAGAAGAGATTAAAACATGTTAGACATATGATGTCTAAAATCTCATAAAAGATCTAAGAGTCATATATGATATGATTGACAAGGAGTTGTCTACCTAATTAATTTGATTTTGAGCAGTATCGCTGACACGCCCCCAGGTCCTGGGATTCCCCTAATAGAACCTCGAACCTGGATGGGAGTGCCTAACGGGAAACAAGAAACTTAACAAGAAACTTAATGACATTTGTTTAACAAATTGACATGATATATATACTCTAGAGTAAGGAGCTATACTAGCTCACAACACGAGTTCTATACAAGAAAATTTAAAACCAAACTTAATACATACACAGCGGAAACATGCCTAGCACATAAGCTGGCATTAAGAGTACTATACAAGATGTCTAGTGACAACAAGAACTGAACAAGACTGTCTACCCCAAAATAAGGAGTTATACAACCCAATACATCGTCCTCACCAAGTGTAAAAGGACACAAGCCCCAAAATAATCACGACCTGCGAAGCAAGCTCCCAACTATGTCGAGCCTCACTGCGCACTATCCTTCTTTTCCTGGGGGGGAAGCAAATAAAGGGTGAGATAAATCTCAGTAAGCTATTAGATGCAACTACATGACATGTTATCATGCAATTCAAATAGATACTCAAGTAATCATTTATCAAGTATCATCAAGTAACAAGTATATGAGAGGATAATCCACTCATCAAGTAGCACATAAGCTAAACAAGCAATTTATAAGGATATTGCTTCCTTCCTTATTCCTCCCAAGAATACCATTGTTGTCGAAGCTTGTATTACTTTGACATCACGATCAATAACAGGAACTGATTATTCAGTATATATCAGAAGACCCGGTAACCAGTGTCATTCTCAATATCAGTACTCATGATTATTCATGAGGTGTTCGGGACGGGAATTTAGCATTCACTTTAGTCAGGCTTATTGCTCCAACTAAGGAAGCTATGCCCTTACTATGGCCGGTAGTAAGGGGTCGGGCGGAAATACATAGGGACCCGATTGTCACTTAAACCCCAGCTCTCGCGACAAGCGTGAACCTATACATTTTCGAACAAGCAAGGAGAACCAGCTGGACTCACACAAGAAAGTACAAGTAGATATTTACTTGAACAACGGGAGAGGAACTAATCCAAATGTAGTGGACTAGCTCAACAAGGAACATGCTTCAAGTACTCAAGAAGTCACCTTGTATCAAGAAAATGTATGCAATGTTTGCACATACACAACAAAAACATGTTTCATACAAGTTAGTGCTTGTTCATAGCACTTTCTAGTTCACTACCATACATATGTATTGGTGTCAAGCCATGTACAAGATTTTATTATCTTATATTCAAGTCTTAATCCATTTCTATGGATGTTCAAGTCATGTACAAGCTTTTAATGTCTTATACTTCAAGTTATAACTTCCAATATTTGGACATTCAAACAAGTATAAGAGTTATACATTTACTCTTACCAAATTCCAATCCTATTCTTAGGATGTTCCAAGTCTAAGACCTTATGCTAATGCCTCTAAGGTGCACAATCATTGGATTCACAACAAGTATAACACATTAGTGCTTGTTCATAGCACTTTCAATACATAAAGAAGAGTTACTACTCTTATACTTATGTTCTCATTTTAATTCAATGAGTATACATGTTTAAGACCAAGTCTGATGCCCCTAAAGTATCACAACACTTGCTAGGACATCTTATATTAAGGTTATATACCTTAACTAGGGTTACTTCCAACTTTATACAAACTTTAAACAAAATCTTTGTTTTTCAGACAACTGTGCGGTCGCCCACAATGGACTGTGCGGCCGCACACAAGCATGTCAATTTCTTTGAAAAATCCTTCAGAAAGATGTGCGGTCGCCCAGGTATTTTTGTGCGGTCGCACAATGTGCTAAAATGCGAAAATTCTCATTTCTTTCCCAGGTTGAACTATTTCCGTCCCAAAACATAGGAGTAACATTTACTACCAATTTCACAACCTACAAAAGGCATAACATTATTTAAACTCATATTTCCAAGTCCCTTTTCATCATTTCATACAGAGGATTTTACTCCCTTTGTCCCAAATTTACAAGTATCCCAAAAATCACCCCAAACACAAAATTAACAATCACAAGTATCGAGAATAACATTTATGCATGTTATTACAAGTAAGGGGGAGCTAATAACTTACCTAGTCAAAATTCAAGTTGACCAAAACTTATTTCTGTTCGGCCTGGAACGCTCTATTCAACGCCACGAATATTAATCCGGGATCGGAATCAAGAACGGAGAGATAATTAAACTCGAGGAGTCGAGAATAGGCAAAACCCTAAACCTAGCTTTTCAGAACAGAGGGAGTGTGCGTAAAGAATTTGGGGAAGAAATGATTCTCCCAGGCAACACAAGATATACTTAACAACTTTCAAAGAATTGCACTTAGGCCCCTCAAGTTTCACTTTTAACAAAAAGACCCCTGAAGTCAAATTTCACAAATGACCCAAAAGTCAAAACTAGACATTTAACCACCTTAACTATTTAAAGCAGTTAAAACTTTAACCCAAGTAAAACTAACACATAATATGCAAGTTCAGGTATTTAACAAATATGTCAAATATTTAACGATAATAAGGATGGGCGTTACATCCTCCCCACCTTAAAGAAAATTCGCCCACGAATTTTACTTACCAAAGTTTTCAAATAGGCTCGGGTATTTATCTCGCATCTCTTTCTCGGTTTCCCAAGTAGCCTCTTCAATTTCATGATTCCTCCAAAGGACCTTCACAATAGGAATCCTTTTGGTACGCAAAACTTGCTCTTTCCAGTCAAGAATTTCAACAGGTTGTTCCTCATAAGACAAATCAGGCTGAAATGGAATAGCCTCATACTCAAGAACATGTGATTCATCTGCCATATACTTGCGAAGCATAGATACATGGAACACATCATGAATACCAGATAAAGAAGGAGGTAAAGCCACTTTATAAGCCAACTTCCCAACTCTTTCAAGAATCTCAAATGGACCGATATAACGAGGAGATAACTTTCCTTTCTTCCCAAATATCTTTATACCTCTACGAGGAGAGACCTTCAAGAATACAAAGTCACCTACCTGGAATTCAAGATCCCTTCTACGATGATCTGCATAACTCTTTTGTCTACTCTGAGCTGTGCGCAATCTATCTCGAATGAGTTTCACACTTTCAACTGATTGTTGAACCATTTCAGGACCCAAGAGTCTAGCTTCTCCCACTTCATCCCAGCATATAGGAGATCGACATTTTCTGCCGTAAAGAGCCTCATATGGAGCCATTTCAATGCTAGACTGGAAACTGTTATTATAAGCAAACTCAGCCAAAGGAAGATGAGTATCCCAACTGCCTTTAAAATCAATAACACAAGCACATAACATATCCTCGAGAATCTGTATAAGTCTCTCAGATTGCCCATCAGATTGAGGATGAAAAGCTGTACTGAAATTCAATTTAGTACCCATAGCACCCTGAAGAGACTGCCAGAATCGAGAAGTAAAACGAGGATCTCTGTCAGATACAATACTCACAGGAACCCCATGCAGTCGGACTATCTCCTGAACATATAAAGATGCCAACTGAGACAATGAATATCCCATAGAAACAGACAAGAAGTGAGCTGATTTAGTCAATCTGTCCACTATAACCCAAACAGCATCATGGCCTCGTCTGGTACGTGGTAAACCAGTCACAAAATCCATAGTAATATGTTCCCATTTCCACTCTGGAATTTCCAATGGTTGCAACAAACCTGCTGGACGTTGATGTTCCACTTTTACTTGTTGACAAGTCAAACATTTGGATACATACTCAGCAATCTCTCTTTTCATATTGTTCCACCAGAAATGTTTCTTCAAGTCTTGGTACATTTTAGTACTTCCAGGATGAATAATATACTTGGCTTTGTGAGCCTCTTCAAGAACTTTCTTCTTTATCTCAGGATCAACTGGAATACAAACTCGTCTTCGGAAGGTAAGAATTCCATCACTATTAAAAGAAAAATCTGATTGCTTTCCTTCATTCATTCCACTAATGATTTTCTGCAGTTCAGAATCCATTACCTGAGCTTCTTTGATCTGTTGGAGTAAATCTGAAGTAGCTTTTATATTAGCAATGATAATTCCATGATTTGATTCACAAGGATTCCAATCACACAAGTCTTCAAACATCTTCCATTCACGAATCATCAAGCAAGAAATATAAGTCTTTCTGCTCAGTGCATCTGCCACAACATTTGCTTTTCCTGGATGATAAAGAATAGTACAATCATGATCCTTCAATTTCTCCATCCATCTACGTTGTCTCATATTAAGCCCTTTTTGAGAAAACAAGTACTTCAAGCTCTTATGATCAGTAAAGACTTCAAATTTAGTTCCATACAAGTAATGCCTCCATTTATGCAAAGCAAAAATAATCGCAGCCAACTCTAAATCATGAGTAGGATAATTCTTTTCATAAGGAGATAATTTTCGAGAAGCATAAGCTATTACCTTGCCATCTTGCATCAGAACACAACCCAATCCTTCTTTAGAAGCATCAGTATAAACCATGAAATGCTCAGAACCATTAGGCAACGCCAAGACTGGAGCTGTAGTCAAACGCCTTTTTAACTCCTGAAAACTTGCTTCACATTTGTCATTCCACTCAAAAGAAATAGCTTTTCGAGTCATATTAGTCAATGGAGTAGCAATCTTGGAGAATCCCTCAATGAACCTCCGATAATAACTAGCCAAGCCCAAGAAACTACGGATTTCAGTCACTGTAGTTGGCCTTTTCCAGTTAACAACTGCTTCAACTTTGGAAGGATCTACTGCAATACCAGTAGCAGACACAACATGCCCCAAGAATGAAACCTCTTCTAACCAGAAAGCACATTTGCTGAATTTTGCAAATAATTGTTTCTCACGAAGAACTTGTAATACTACTCTGAGATGTTGTTCATGCTCAGCCCGTGACTTAGAATACACAAGAATATCATCAATGAATACCACCACAAAGCAATCAAGATATGGCTTGAATATACGGTTCATCAAATCCATAAATACAGCTGGAGCATTTGTCAAACCAAATGGCATAACAATAAACTCATAATGCCCATACCTGGTACGGAAAGCTGTCTTTGGTATATCCTCAGATCTGATTTTCAACTGATGATAACCACTTCTCAAGTCAAGCTTCGAATACACTACTGAACCCTGAAGCTGATCAAACAAGTCATCAATATGAGGTAACGGATATTTGTTCTTGATAGTTACCTGGTTAAGATCTCTGTAATCAATACATAATCGCAGAGTGCCATCTTTCTTTCTAACAAATAACACTGGTGCACCCCACGGTGATACACTAGGTCTGATAAAGCCCCGATCAAGCAATTCCTCAAGCTGTGCTTTCAACTCTCTCAACTCAGCTGGAGCCATTCTATAAGGTGCTTTAGAGATTGGTGCTGTACCTGGTAATAACTCAATACAGAACTCAAGCTCTCGATCAGGTGGCATACTATACTCAGAAGAGAACACATCTGAAAATTCAGACACAACAGGAATATCCTCCATCTTGGGAACAGATAAACTCTGATCAAGCACACATGCGAGATACCCGGCACAACCACGAGATAAAAGTTTTCTAGCTTTTAAAGCAGAAATAACATGTATAGCACATAAAGGCCTATCACCTTCAAAGGTAAAATCAGGCAAACCAGGAATAAGAAAAGTTACTACTTTTCTATAACAATCAACAGATGCATGATGCACATAAAGCCAATCCATGCCAAGAATCACGTCAAAGTCCCTTATAGGTAACACGACTAGGTCAGCAAGAAGGGCATGATCACCCACAAGGACCTCACATTTCTTGTAAACCTCAGAAGTAAACATGCAATCTCCCATAAGGGAAGATACTTCTAGCACATAAGGCATAGAATCAGGAAGAACATGCAAATGCGACACAAAATGAGATGCCACATAAGAATGAGATGAGCCTGGATCTATCAAGACTCGCGCTCTCGTACTAGAAAGTAATATAATACCTCCTATGACCGCAGAAGACTCAGCTACACCCTGCTGATCTAAAGCAAACACTCGACCCTGAACTTTTGGTCGACCACCACTATCTCTCTTGGAACCTGAGACTGGTTGACTTGTACCCCCAACTTGATTTACTTTACTTTTAGAACAATTTCTAGCAAAGTGCCCCGCTTCACCACACACTATACACTTTCCTTGCTTTAGCCAACACTTGTCTTCAGAATGGCCTTCTTTTGAACAATAGCCACATACTCTCCTGGGACCTTGGACTGTTGTCCTCGAACCAGTTGATACACTACCTTTACTTTCAGTTGGCTGTCGGAATCGACGATCTTGGCGGCCAGATTTTCCACCTTTAGAACCAGATCCCTGAGCCTTTTCTGATACACGACCAGTCATGGTTGTTCCCAACTTCACCTTGTGTTCTTCGATATCATTTTCAATGGTATAAGCCTTCTCCACTGCTTGCTGATAGCTAGTGAGTTGTAAAGAAAGAAGTTGCTTCCTATACTCAGTCCTTAACCCTTTAACAAACCTCTGTGCCTTCTTAGCTTCATTTGGAACTAAGTGATCACAATACCTCGCCAATTCTGTGAACTTGGTTGAGTATTGCCCCACGGTCAGACTTCCCTGCTCCAGATTAAGAAATTCCATCTCTTTTCTGTCTTGGACTACTGTTGGAATAAACTGTGACTTGAATGCTTTAAGAAAATTCTCCCATGTCTGAGGTATACCTTCCAGTTCCCAGCTTTTACTCAACACTTGCCACCAATGCTCAGCGGCTTTCTCAAGTTTAAAAGCTGCAAAGGTTACCTTATCACCACCTGCACATCTCAAGGCTGTAAAGATCTTCTCAATGCTTTCAATCCACTCCTCTGCCTTTTTAGCATCAAATTCCCCGTCAAAACTGCGAGGTTTCAGCTTCAAGAACCTTGTAAGGCGATTAGGATAATCCCAGTCAACATTATCAACCATTTCTTCTTGAGGAGTTATAGATCTCAGCTGATTACTGCCACTAGTACCTTCAGAACTCATTGTACCTGTAGGTAAACACTCAGCGTTATTAATAACACCCCAAGACTCACCCATACCTAGGCCATAGACCCTATCCAGACTTAGAGCAAACCAAGGTAGCTAAACAGGGTAGCTAAACCAGGGTAGCTCTGATACCAACCTGACACGCCCCCAGGTCCTGGGATTCCCTAATAGAACCTCGAACTGGATGGGAGTGCCTAACGGGAAACAAGAAACTTAACAAGAAACTTAATGACATTTGTTTAACAAATTGACATGATATATATACTCTAGAGTAAGGAGCTATACTAGCTCACAACACGAGTTCTATACAAGAAAATTTAAAACCAAACTTAATACATACACAGCGGAAACATGCCTAGCACATAAGCTGGCATTAAGAGTACTATACAAGATGTCTAGTGACAACAAGAACTGAACAAGACTGTCTACCCCAAAATAAAGAGTTATACAACCCAATACATCGTCCTCACCAAGTGTAAAAGGACACAAGCCCCAAAATAATCACGACCTGCGAAGCAAGCTCCCAACTATGTCGAGCCTCACTGCGCACTATCCTTCTTTTCCTGGGGGGGAAGCAAATAAAGGGTGAGATAAATCTCAGTAAGCTATTAGATGCAACTACATGACATGTTATCATGCAATTCAAATAGATACTCAAGTAATCATTTATCAAGTATCATCAAGTAACAAGTATATGAGAGGATAATCCACTCATCAAGTAGCACATAAGCTAAACAAGCAATTTATAAGGATATTGCTTCCTTCCTTATTCCTCCCAAGAATACCATTGTTGTCGAAGCTTGTATTACTTTGACATCACGATCAATAACAGGAACTGATTATTCAGTATATATCAGAAGACCCGGTAACCAGTGTCATTCTCAATATCAGTACTCATGATTATTCATGAGGTGTTCGGGACGGGAATTTAGCATTCACTTTAGTCAGGCTTATTGCTCCAACTAAGGAAGCTATGCCCTTACTATGGCCGGTAGTAAGGGGTCGGGCGGAAATACATAGGGACCCGATTGTCACTTAAACCCCAGCTCTCGCGACAAGCGTGAACCTATACATTTTCGAACAAGCAAGGAGAACCAGCTGGACTCACACAAGAAAGTACAAGTAGATATTTACTTGAACAACGGAAGAGGAACTAATCCAAATGTAGTGGACTAGCTCAACAAGGAACATGCTTCAAGTACTCAAGAAGTCACCTTGTATCAAGAAAATGTATGCAATGTTTGCACATACACAACAAGAACATGTTTCATACAAGTTAGTGCTTGTTCATAGCACTTTCTAGTTCACTACCATACATATGTATTGGTGTCAAGCCATGTACAAGATTTTATTATCTTATATTCAAGTCTTAATCCATTTCTATGGATGTTCAAGTCATGTACAAGCTTTTAATGTCTTATACTTCAAGTTATAACTTCCAATATTTGGACATTCAAACAAGTATAAGAGTTATACATTTACTCTTACCAAATTCCAATCCTATTCTTAGGATGTTCCAAGTCTAAGACCTTATGCTAATGCCTCTAAGGTGCACAATCATTGGATTCACAACAAGTATAACACATTAGTGCTTGTTCATAGCACTTTCAATACATAAAGAAGAGTTACTACTCTTATACTTATGTTCTCATTTTAATTCAATGAGTATACATGTTTAAGACCAAGTCTGATGCCCCTAAAGTATCACAACACTTGCTAGGACATCTTATATTAAGGTTATATACCTTAACTAGGGTTACTTCCAACTTTATACAAACTTTAAACAAAATCTTTGTTTTTCAGACAACTGTGCGGTCGCCCACAATGGACTGTGCGGCCGCACACAAGCATGTCAATTTCTTTGAAAAATCCTTCAGAAAGATGTGCGGTCGCCCAGGTATTTTTGTGCGGTCGCACAATATGCTAAAATGCGAAAATTCCCATTTCTTTCCCAGGTTGAACTATTTCCGTCCCAAAACATAGGAGTAACATTTACTACCAATTTCACAACCTACAAAAGGCATAACATTATTTAAACTCATATTTCCAAGTCCCTTTTCATCATTTCATACAGAGGATTTTACTCCCTTTGTCCCAAATTTACAAGTATCCCAAAAATCACCCCAAACACAAAATTAACAATCACAAGTATCGAGAATAACATTCATGCATGTTATTACAAGTAAGGGGGAGCTAATAACTTACCTAGTCAAAATTCAAGTTGACCAAAACTTATTTCTGTTCGGTCTGGAACGCTCTATTCAACGCCACGAATATTAATCCGGGATCGGAATCAAGAACGGAGGGATAATTAAACTCGAGGAGTCGAGAATAGGCAAAACCCTAAACCTAGCTTTTCAGAACAGATGGAGTGTGCGTAAAGAATTTGGGGAAGAAATGATTCTCCCAGGCAACACAAGATATACTTAACAACTTTCAAAGAATTGCACTTAGGCCCCTCAAGTTTCACTTTTAACAAGAAGACCCCTGAAGTCAAATTTCACAAATGACCCAAAAGTCAAAACTAGACATTTAACCACCTTAACTATTTAAAGCAGTTAAAACTTTAACCCAAGTAAAACTAACACATAATATGCAAGTTCAGGTATTTAACAAATATGTCAAATATTTAACGATAATAAGGATGGGCGTTACAATCGCCAAAGCGGACTTGAAATTAAATTAAAGTTGGATCTTATCCCATTTAAATTATATCATACATTGGATGTATATGAAGGTTATATAATCTAGGGGGAGTATTTGTGAAATACTAATATTTGAAATATCTTTAAAACTAAGTTGGTACTTATATTTAATTATATGTTTGCATAATTGTAGATAATGGCTCAAAGTACAAATTTATCATTGCGATCTATCCTTGAGAAGGAAAAGCTTCAAGAAAATCGGTTGTCTCATCTGCCCCCAAGGATTAGAGAAACGCCTACAAGAAGCACAAGAGTGATTCTCGTGAGGTGGGTTGTCTCATGCTTGCAGCCATGTGTTCTGAGCTTTAGAAGACTCTTGAACACTTGGAGGCATATGACCTTGCTGTTGAGTTGAAAGACATGTTTCAAGAACAGGCAAAGCAAGAAAGGTTCGATACTATAGCTGCCATCGTCTCATGCAAGATGAATGATGGGCAGGCTATGGGCCCTCATATTTTAAAGATGAAGGCTCACTTTGAGCATCTAGAGAGGCTTGGTCATCCCATTGAAGTTGAGTTGGCCACTGATTTTATTCTTAATTCATTGCCCAAAAGGTATAATTAGTTCGTAATGAACTTTAATATGCATGGGATGGATAAGTCCCTGTCTGAGTTGCATGGGATGCTAAAGACTGCGGAAAATAAAATCGGTAAAGAAGACGCTCCTGTGCTTATAGTATCAAAGGAAAGAAATGGCCAAAAAGGCAAAGGAAAAGGGGGTAAGACAAAAGTTGTCAAACCCAAGATTGGCAAGACAATTGTTGCTAATGCTAATGTGGCTAAACTTGTTTCCCAAAAGTATACAATTTGTTTCCACTGCAATGAGATTGGTCATTGAAAACGGAATTGCAAGGTTTACAAGGAAGAGATGAAGAAGAAGAAGAAGAGCAGTGGGATGTGTGTGGACCAATGAGCAGCAGTGCTAGGGGAGGATATCAATACTTCATAACTTTTACTGATGATTTTAGTAGATATGGCTATATCTACTTGATGAAACATAAAAGTGAATCCTTTGAGATATTTATAATATTTCAAAATGAATTACAAAATCAAATTGGCAAAACTACTAAAGCACTTCGATCCGATTGTGATGGAGAATATTTAATCAAAGAGTTTGACAATCATCTTAAAGACTGTGAAATTGTTTCACAATTAACTCCACCTGAAACACCACAATGGAATGGTGTGTTCGAGCGGAGAAATAGGACCTTATTGGATATGGTCCACTCCATGATGAGTCAAATTGATCTTCCTTTATCCTTTTGGGGACATGCACTAGAAACTGCTGCTCTTACACGAAATAGAGTTCCAACTAAATCTGTTCCAAAGACTCCATATGAGATGTGGACTGGAAGAAAACCTAGTTTGTCTTTCATGAAGATTTGGGGTTGTGAGGCTTATGTTAAGAGAATGATCTCTGACAAACTTGCACCAAAATCTGACAAGTGTTATTTTGTGGGTTACCATAAGGAAACTAAGGGTTATTACTTTTACAACCGCACGGACAACAAACTGTTTGTTGCTCGAGATGGTACCTTTCTAGAGAAAGAGTTTCTCTCCAAAAGAATTAGTGGGAGTAAAATTAATCTCGAAGAGGTTCGAGAACCCGAAAATAATATGGAACAAAATGTTGGATCTGAACAAGTTTCACAAGGAGTTGTGGAACCTATTCAGAATACTCAAGTTCCTCGCAGAACTGGTAGGGTGCGATCCGAACATGAGAGATATGGATTTCTCATGACGGATAGTAATGATGTAGAAGTCATAGTTGATGACGAACCTACTTCCTACCAAGAAGCGATGTCCGCTCCTGATTCAAATAAATGACTTGGAGCCATGGAATCTGAAATTAAGTCCATGTATGATAATCAAGTTTAGAACTTGATTGATGCGCCCGAAGGTGTAAAAACCATAGGATGCAAGTGGGTTTTCAAAAAGAAAACTGACATGGATGGAAAGGTGCATACTTATAAAGCTAGACTCGTAGCGAAAGGCTATAGGCAGATTCATGGAATCGACTATGATGAAACCTTTTCGCCCATAGCAATGATCAAGTCTATAAGACTTTTACTTGCCATAGCCGCATATTTTGACTATGAGATATGGCAAATGGATGTTAAAACAGCGTTCTTTAACGGGAACTTACTTGAGGATGTTTATATGACACAACCTGAAGGTTTTCTAATTCCAGAAAATTCTAATAAAGTATGCAAGTTGCAAAGATCTATTTATGGATTGAAGCAAGCTTCAAGGAGTTGGAATCTTCGATTTGATGAATCGGTCAAAAATTTTGGCTTCATCAAGAACGAAGATGAGCCTTGCGTATACAAGAAAATTAGTGGGAGCATAGTATTATTTATAGTACTATATGTTAATGACATAGTACTCATTGAAAATGATATTCCTGCACTGCAGTCTGTGAAGACTTGGTTAGGAAGGTGTTTCTCAATAAAAGATATGGGAGAAGCCGCGTATATCCTTGGCATTAGAATCTATCGTGATAGATCTAAGAAATTGATTGGTTTAAGTCAAGATACATATTGACAAAGTTCTTAAGAGATTCCGCATGGAAAACTCTAAAAGCGGAAATTTGCCAGTGGGTCATGGCATATCTCTAAGCAAGAATCAGTGTCCTAAGACGACTAATGAGCGTAAGAGAATGATTGGGATTCCATATGCTTCCGCAATTGGATCAATCATGTATGCCATGATATGAGACTCGATGTCTCGTATGCTTTGAGCATGACGAGCAGATACAAATCAGATCCCGGTGAGAGTTACTGGATTGCAGTCAAGAGGATTCTTAAGTACTTGCGAAAGACTAAAGATTCGTTCTTGGTGTATGGAGGATTGGAAGATGGTCTTGTTGTAAATGGTTACACAGATGCAAGCTTCCAAACCGACAAGGATGATTCAAGATCGCAATCTGGATTTGTATTTGTGCTAAATGGAGGTGCTGTTAGCTGGAAGAGTTCTAAGCAAAGTAGCGTTGCCGATTCTACAACGGAAGCTGAGTATATTGCTGCATCCGATGCTGCAAAGGAGGCTGTTTGGATCAAGAAGTTCATTGGTGAACTAGAGGTGGTTACTCGCATTGCTAACCCAATAGACCTTTAGTGTGATAATAATGGTTCTATTGTTCAAGCAAATGAACCAAGATCACATCAGAAATCCAAACACATACTTAGGCGTTTTCATATCATTCGAGAGATCGTTGATAGAGGAGATGTAAATATATGCAGAGTACCGACAGATGATAACATTGCCGACCCATTGACAAAGGGTCTTCCACAAGCAAAGCATGATGGTCATGTTAGGTCTATGGGTATTCGATACATTAATTAGGCCTAGTGCAAGTGGGAGATTGTTGGTGTTGTATGCTCTAGGCACGTTATGAGAACGATTAATGTTATCTATTGATTATGTTTTAATAAAGATATTTAATGTTGATTATTATATCCTTTGCACGTTTATTATAATAATCCCCATCCCTGATAATTATGTATTAATTGTTAGTATAAGTTTAATAGATAATCATAAGATGATTATGGTGTATAGGATACAATTAAACTTATAGGTATCTGTTGGAGACCAAATACTGGACTGACCCGTATGAGATTTATGTCGTGGTCAAAATGTCATAATTAAGTCTTATATAGTTATATTACTGGAATTTTTAGACTTGAGGTTATTACAGTCTTCCACTTGATGAACATTATGTTTGACATATTCAAATGTTACCCCTAACCGGGTAGTTATAAAAATATGATTGGCATAATCGGAATCATGTAGGGAAGAGTAATAAGCCAATAAAGGATTTGTTCCTCGTCAAGAGAGATGTCAAGCTTTGGCCACTCGATGAATGGTATTGATGAAATGCATGGCCGTGCTTAAATAGGATTTGTCTTATCAATACATTCGGGATCGAGAAAGCATTGGACTATGTAAGTTGACCATTGACCATGGCTTACGTTCAATAGACATCGTGAAACAAAGAGATTGTAATATGTTCTATAATGGATTAACGAACTTTAACAAGTTATATCATTTGGGTAATCATGATGGCCTGCTAGGGTCCGCTCATGATTTATGAGACAAAGTGTGTTTGGGCTCATTATCAACTTGATATAATCCTATGGGGTCACACACAAGAGAACGAATTGGAAAAAGGGAAAAATGGCAGTGTTTTGGTCTGGCATGGTCGTGCTCTTTAAAAGACACGACCGTGCCATAAATCGACCAAAGGGCAATGCCTGGCGACAAGGTTGGCACGACCGTGCCAAAATATCAAGCACGACCGTGATGGGATCGGCACGACCGTGCAAAATATAAAGCACGACTGTGCCAATAATGGGCGGCTGGGAAGCTTGCCTCGAAGGCATTGGCACAACCGTGCCAGTTTTGGGGCACGACCGTGCCAGTGATGTCGGCCAGGAATTAATTGCAGCACAAATTGTGACGTGATTTGGGTATCCTAAGTTCTTAAGGGTTAAGGACTTATACCCATATAAATATATCAGTCCCAGCCATTGTATATGATTGATTCACTTGTTTGGAGAAACATTATTGTTGATTAAGATTGAGAATCAAAGATCAATAATACATAAAATGATATAGTTCCTTTTGATCTAGCAGTCAAGATTAAGAAAGAGTTCTTAATATTCGTTCGCGTGTGGATATCCATAGAGGGTGATTCTATTATCATCTTCGTGTTCGTGTTCCTGCGTTCGTGATTCGAAAGCCGCGAAGAACCGAAGACTCAAAGATCAAGAAATCAAGAAACGCTTCAAGGGTTAGTATTCGTGTATTCATAGTAGATGTATTTGTCATAATCATATGAATGGATCTATAGGCTTTGGGTTTCATAAATTTTAAATGCTTAATTCCGCTGCGCATGTTACTACAAAACCCAACAGGCCGCCCCCTCCTTCCCACCCCCAACCACCCTCACTCCGGCAACGATTATTCATTGTTTCTGAGAATGAGTTCGAGATTAGATTTGGAAGTCCTTATGGTCCGTTTCCAGATCTGGAATTGTTTGATTTTCTTTAGTGGGTTCTTGAATTCCCCCCCCCCCCAAAATCTATGAAGAAGTGTTGATTTTTCCGACGTATGTATTTGTCGGAGGGAAGTATCAGCCGGATATCATCAGTTTGAATTGCAATGAGTTGAATTAGAGCTGGTGTTCTTTGCCCAGAATTTGCAAATCAGATTTAATGGATTTGTTAGAGAAAAATGTGTGTTTAAGGTCTTTTAATGAGTATAATTTTTAATTTAAAATATATATGTTCTTTTGAACATAAATATACATTAAAATTGCTCAAAATTTCACATGTTAAAATTATGCATTAAATTTTTACACAAATACTTATTATATATTTAAAAATAATCATTTATAATTTTAGTTATTTTTAAATAATTATATTGTACATTAAAGAATATATTAAAGATTTTTGTTTTAAAATGGTTATTTAATATTGGGAATATATTTAATTTCGGAAATATATTTAATTTTTCTAACCCTTTAAATTTAAGAATTTGCTTTAAACCCCTTAATAACAAATATTTTTCAAACTAACAGATCTGTTAGTCACGTGCCGTGCACACGACCACTTAACTGAGTTTTTAACGAATTCCGTCAAAAAGCCCTTAATTGGCGAGAAAAATTCATATTGGACCCTGATGTGGCGAGAAAAAAAAACACCAGGCCCTCCGCCGAAGACCCCCTACATTTATGGCCCTAAATTGTATATATAAGTAGCATTTATAACTGTTCAAAGTTCCCTCGTAGTAACAACGGAAAAAAGTGGACTATCTTTCTGGGGCGGAGGGAGTATTTTTAAAAAAATGAATGATCGTTTGCGACATAATGATATCACGTCATTTTTAAATACTTCTTCCGTCCCATAACTATTTGCACAAATTTCATTTTTTTGTGTCTCATTGATAAATCATATTTTTCTAAAATGACAAAGAATCTTTACAATTCTTCTCAATCATTCTCTCTCCTACTATACTTTTATACTCACAACACCGATCTACCTACTCTTCCCTACCTCACTTTCTCTCTCATATTTCACTTTTCACACTCACAACAACTACCTACTACTATGCATCCCTTAATTCCCGCGCATTACTCATTTTGTGTAGTTATGGGAGGGATGGAGTATAAACTGTTAAATTAATCATCAACAGTCATACAAAAGGGGGTACGAGTTAAATATCTGCCACGATTGGTAATGACTTAGTGTAATTTATTGCTAATTAATCCGCTTGAAGTAGTGAGACGGATATGTTATCTTTATTATGATTTCATTGTCTTGTACCAAACGGCAGTTAGGGAGTTGATTAATGTGTTTCTTAGGCAATGATAAGGTAATTAAGCCAACTGAAAATGTGTGTACCAAAACAAACAAACAAACCCATAGGATCACTTGTTTAACGTTTAGTGGTCGAAACTCTTTTTGTGGGGCCCAATTCATTGTGCTTTCTAACGCGTATCCACGTGTGTCTTGTAACAAGTTAAAACAAAAATGTGCAATACTAGTTGATAGTGATCACTTTGTGCACAGAGCTATCAATAATTTTAATTCGGAGTACGGTTGTCGGACTAAGGCCTTGTTTGTTTTTTTAATTCAGATCTGAAATGGGTATATTTGTCTGAGCGAGTCAGACACTAGAGCGTTCAATGTGTTTGGTTTTCCTCCTCTGAATCAGACGTGAGCCACTGAATTACCTCTGAAGCCTTCAGACATAAAATCAAGTCTTATTTGTCTCTGAATCAAATTTGGACAAAAGTATCCTTGCTATATTTCATAAATTCCAACCATACCCTTCTCATTTCTTCTTCCTCAAACGTTCCTCTCTCTTGGCCTCTCTCCTCAGGCCTCTCTTCCTCCATAGATCTGACCTCACGCTCAGATCGTTTCTTCTTCTTATCCATTGCCGTCACCTCCACCGTCGTTCTCGCCTCCATCTTGCAGTCCTCCGGCAACGACCGCCCCTATTTTTGTGTTGATCGACACATAGAAGACATCACAGAGGCGGAGATAGTCGCCGGAGGAGGCGAGGATGTCACCGGATTTCCGGAAAGAAGAGGCGGCGGGATTAGGCTGGAACATGAGTTTAGTCGGAGGGTAAGGGTGCTCAAATGAGAGATTAGGGTTAGGTTTAATAGAAAGGGTTTCTTCGTCGAATGAAACGAAGAAAGAATTACTCCAGATCTGAGTGTGAATCATTGCAGGATTGGGGTTAGATTCACCGAAAATTTTGGAAATTTCATGATTTTGAAACCCACCCAAACACACATGTACTGTTGAAATTTCAAAAAAAAAAAAATGTTGTTGAATCAAAGTGTACATCCTTTCTCAAGTCTTTGGCGTGTAGTTCCATTAATTACTCACTCCGTCCCAAAATGATCTTCACGTTTGGCATTTTTCATTATCCCAAAAAGTTCTTCTCATTTCTACAATTTAGGCTTAAAATGTGCATAAACACGATATAGCTAGTGAAGCAAATGTTCATATCCTTAAAAAGTTTGAATAGTCAAACGTGAAGATCATTTTGGGACGGAGAGAGTATATTTCATTAATTAAATTCTTTGACAACTTTTTTCAATGGGGTTTTTTCGTCATCCATTTAATTTTAATTTCAGTTCTTACCAATTGCTTTACAAGAATCACAACTTCCTTGCAATTTGTGTAGAAATTTGGTTAATTATTAGGGTTGCTTCTTTGAAAGGGATTTTTTCAAAGAGAAATAATTTTAAATTTATCTAATATTTGAAAAGGTTAAAATGGTAAACAGACGCATTTCAGAAAAGGAATTCAGATGAAAAAACAAACAACTTGAACAATTCAGAAATCAGTCTTCAGACGCTGCCTCTTATTGATTCAGACAAATTCAGATGTGAAATCAGATTTCAGGACTTAACACTTAAAAAAAACAAACGCCACCTAACATTTTTCTGATTTTTAAAGTGAATTTTAGAGTTATATTTGGAGAAGGATAATGATATACATAGTGCAAATTTATAGTGAAAATTCATATAAAGAAACTCTGTAATCAGTTGGATGAGTTTTTATCACTGGGGTTCACAAAGATTTATTACAATCTAACGGATTACATAGTTTCACTGTGAATCTTCACTATACATATCATTGTTCTTTGAAAAAAATATGACTATCAAAAGGGAACTTCCCTGAGGGCTCTTCACACGATATTTAAGTCCAATGTAAGACATAATTTCAAAAATCTCACACACACCTCCCGTCTCTTATAAGTGAAATATAAAACTTCTTCGTCTCATATTATTGACTTGCAAGAGTTTTTTTTTTTTTTCTTTTTCATTTTTCACATTATTAAACTCGAGTAAAATCACTTATTTACGAAAATGCCACCAATGAAGTCACTTACTTACAGAATTGTCATCTTACTCCTAATGCAACTCGTATAGTTGAAGTATAAGACCAATTCACCTCTTCTAATTCAACTACTAGACAATTTATTCATCAAAAAATCAAAAATGTTTCAATAATAGCCACAAAGTAATCTCATAATTTACATATTATAACTCTTGTAGCTTAAGTATAAGAACAAGTCACCTCTTATAATTTATTTATTAGACAAATTTTTCAAAAATAAAAATAAAAAATGAAAAATCTAACAATAGCATGAACTAATCTGATAGTTACAAATTACAACCCTTACATCTGAAAATACGACCAATTAAACCTCTTATACTTTAGATGTAAGATTATTTTTCAATTAAAATAATCAACAATTCTAATAATAGCAATGAACTATGAACTAATCTGATAATTTACACATTATAACTTTTATAACTGAAGTATAAGACCAATTAACCTCTTATATTTTGTTATAAGACATTTTTTTTAATAAGTTGGTTTTTGAAACCCAAGATCGTCGGAATCTCACAGCACAATGGATCTGAGATTTAGCACCACAAAGCAACACTAATCCAGCAAATAGCACAACTATTTGAATTTACTCGAGCAATCTAAGTGATGCTATGAGTTTTATCATTTGTCACTGTAGACACCCCATTTTGAATTCATATTTATGATTACACTACTCTTCCGTCTCGCCTTTGTGTTTTGATGAAAACTCGTCAATTTCATCATATTTCATTAAGTTTCTGATTAACTTCGTTAGTTTTGGGTTTAACTAACTAACGAAATGATCACCGATGGCCAAAACAATCATTCTCTCTTGGTTGTATCATACGAGACATCTTTGTCTCGTACGAGACACGTATCTCAGTCAACGAGTTGGATTCACTTTCCTTATTTCTTTCGATCACTTTCTTGGTCATCAATCTCCTAATTTGGGAATAATCAAAATATGTGATTTTTAGAAGGATTCTGCCTCTTTAAAACTCTCCAAATAAGGATTTTATTTCCTATCAAACTTGGAAATCTTTTTCACGGTGAAAAAGTCTATGTAAACCTATAAATAAAGGGTTCTTCCTCTTTGTTTTCTCCTAACGTTCCTAATCACTCTTTACTAATCACAATCCTTATATTTCTCCATAAAAATCTCTCCCCAAATACATTTATACACTTTAAGCTTTTGGATCATCACAGCATTTGTCTAAACTATCCATTGGAATTCTTAAGGTTCTTCGAGGTTAATCTCCCTAAACCTTTTATTTCTCTCTTCTCATCTATTCTTTGTTTAAAAATAGTGTAATAATCTCCATTAAAAGGATTAGTCTAAAGTCCCTTCAATTCATGAAGGCGATCTCGAAGCACATAATCTGACATTCTCAATAACTAAATAATTAATTATTGGTTTTATTTACACCTAAGCAAGGCCAATATTAGACTAGGTGAAATTGGTGCTAATTTGACCTTCCAATTCCATAACGTAACCCTCGAACCCTTGAATCTCTTAGTAATTTCATTTCTTAATGATAAAATAAGTGGCGGCTCAAATAAATTGAATGAAGATTTTTTCACATCCTCACAACCAAAATTAATATTTTATATTACAAGGCTTTAGAGAGAATATGTTGGATGGGAACAATGGAGGTTCGATGGTGACTGCGTTGAAATGTCTAGATGAGCTTGGTGGCCAGATCTGGAGGTTATACAGTGGGAGACAGCGGTGGCAATGGAGAGGAGTTGTCGGTTTTGGTGTTGGACTTAGATAAGAGAGAAGAATGGATAGAGCTAGACAACCAGTGAAGAAGGAAGAAGGAGGTGAGAGCACACCGTTGTCGGTCGGCAGAGAGAGTGAGTAGCCGGGAGGTGAGGGGGTTTTAGAGAGATAAATAGAGGTTTTTAGAGAGAGAGAAAAAAGAGAAGTTAGATCCAGGTTTGGTCCTAGGGATGACCAAACACTGTTCCGTTTCGGAACCGCCGGTAAACTGAACCGTTTCTCTTCCGGTTACGGTTACGGTTCAGAATCGCCGGTTCACGGTTCGGAACCGCCGGTCCACAGTTTCATTTAAAAAAATATATATATTAACAGAAAAACAATTATAATATTATTTTATTGCCGATTTTGTTTTTACAAAAAATGTATAGAAAAAATGTTAAAAAAAACTAAAGAGGTCCGTCCCTCTTTTCTTTTATATACTCAACAAATTTTTATAATTTTAATTAACTGAATTTGGCTAACAAAACCAGTCAAACTCAACTTTTCTTGTCAATGTTCCTTTAGTAACGGTTAATTATGATGAAACCGTTAGAAATCTAACGATTTTGACGGTTTTCTAACGGTTTTGATAACGGTTCCGGTTCCAGTTCGTTCTAGGCGGTTCATGGCGGTTCACGGTTTTCAGAGAGGATGAACCGGAACCGGACCGTGTTATAAACGGTTCCGGTTCACACGGTTCCGGTTTTCGTCAAGGTTCAAGGCGGTTCCGAGCTTTTCGGTTACGGTTCCGGTTCCGGTTCGGTTTGGCCATCCCTAGGTTTGGATGTAGGATTTTAGAAAGATGGGAGATAATGTGTGTGTGTGTGTGTGTGTGTGTGTGTGTGTGTGTGTGTGTGTGTTTTAGAGAGTGGGAAAGATCAAACTGGGAAGGGGAAAGGAAATGACGCGAGGGCAGGGAGGAGGGAGAGCCTAGAGGTGTTTGCGAAATTACAATTTTAGGGAAGCTCCTTGTTTGAGATTTATAAAAAGTCTCTCTTTTTGAAAAGAATAACATCTGACTGGGGGGGGGCTTTGAGGAATTTTTCCCTGTCAAAATCGAGATGAAGGACCATATGCCTCACCGTTGAGCATTGATAGTGCCGCCCCCAAACTCCAATAATTCTCTTATTTTAGTTGTTTTAATCATCTTCGATGAAACTCCTATTTTAACCACTCATGCACATTTTTAATATTGTTAGCCACCCTATTATGTATATGCACTTAATATCACCTAACACCCTACTGAAAAGAAAAAAAGTTAACAATTTGTTAGTTAATGAGATAGCGAAAACTAACGGAAATCAATTCCACCGCCTCTTTCTCCACTCTTTCCTCAACATCCCTCGTGACCTCGACTCTAGCTGCACAACCCTCATTTTTCACCACCTCCCTCTCCAAGATGCTCCAACACCTTAAAACTCGATGTTTCGTCCCTACAATAACAACGATAAAATTTTAATACACGGTGCAAACAGCAACAATAACAACAATACAATTTTAGTCTAATAAAAGTGATTTGAGATCAATTAACCTAAATCGTCCCATGTAAATTCGTCACAAGAATTAAAAACAACGAGTAAGAAAAAGAAAAATATAAATTAAAATAACATGAATTGTCAGTCAATGTGATAGGAGAATTTGTTTTCTATCTAATCTAGTGTACATATACGATGAAAAAAAAAAAAAGGGTAGTACACTAGTTTCAGTGAGAGTAAACTTCTTTTCCGCCCCTCGTACTATGACCCCAACATCAATTTGACATTCGTACTATTGAAACAACAAATGTATGATGCGTACTATAGTTTTATTAGCAAAATTAACCAATTTACTATTCATTTGTTGACTTTTTTAACGAACATTATTTTTTTAACGGGCATTAATTTATTTTAACAAAACTAACTTTTGGGGCGATTTTTGAGTTTTTCGCCGGATTTGCGCCGTTGGCCATATCTCCGGCACCGCTTATTGTTTTACTGATCCCAACGGTCAATATGAGCGCCTGAGTGATGCGAACATATCTCAGAAATTTGACGACGATCCAACGGTTAATGAAGCGGGAATTTGATTTTTAATATAGCGAATTTTTGGAGATTTTCGCCAGTTTTCGCCGCCGGCCATTTCTCCCTATCCGGCAATTATTTGGAAGATCCCAACGGTCATCATGTGCGCCTAGGGGATGCGACCAAAGCCCAGAAGTTTCACAACGATCCAACGGTTAACGAAGTCGGAATTCGATTTTTACATATGCGATTTGGTTTTGATGGAGATAACAAAAGTTAGTTATAAATTAATGCTCGTTAAAAAAATAACGTGTGTTAAAAAAAGTTAACGACTGAATAGTAAATTGGTTAATTTTGCTAATAAAACTATAGTACGTATCATACATTTGTTGTTTCAATAGTACGAGTGTCAAATTGATGTTGGGGCCATAGTACGAGGGGCGGAAAAGTAGTTTACTCTTTGAGTGAGGAAGAAAATGAAAAGATTTTGTTTTGGGGTGGGACAGGGTGTGTAAGGGAGTACAGAAGATGAATCCGAATCTGATATTCTGTTGTCGGCCACATTTGGAGTATACTACTCCGTCCTATATTTATTGTTATAAAATAAGAGTGTACAGTAATTAAGAAAATATATTACTATATCTGTCTTTAAATGAGTGCTTAAATTTTATTTTAAGAGATATTGAAAATCTTAACTTTTATGTATAATTTGGTAGCAAAGATTCATATATAATCTTGTAATCTCATTTCCAAACATTTAGTTTTGCACGTATAAAGAAACCGGTGAAAATTTTTTCGAAAAAAAACATTTAGGGACAAAGTTATGTTAAAAAAAGACACTCATTTTGGGATAAATATTTCTTGAAAATGGACACTCATTTAGGGACATAGGAAGTAAGAAAATAAGTATTATGAGTGGGTAATAGAGAGAAAATAAGTTAGTAAATAATTGTTGTAAGTAGATAAAAGAGAAAAAAATGAACATTTTAAGTTATTAGCAATAAATATAAGACTGACAAAAATAAAAATAAGTAACGATAATTGTGAGACAACGGAGTAAAGATTGTTAGCCATAAAAATACAACCAACCAGCCAAGTCGACAACACAACGTGACCGGTCAACATGCTCCCCTTTCCTTCCCGACCCCGTTTAGCTAGCCACGCCACGCCATGCCACCTTATCTTTTTCAACCCACGTGCGCCTTCCTCATCTTCAACCCCACATTGTCCAATCTTATGATTCCTTTTCTAATCATCGCCCTTTTCTTTCCACTACCCCTACTCACACTTCTCCATCTACCATTTCCATCAACTCCTCAATAACAATAAGACAATGTCCAATAGTTTCAACCCTCAAAAACATTCAACTACCTTAATATTACGACACTTCATCTTCTCTCTCCATCCACTTAATCATTCAACTACACTCTCAACTACCCCTCCCACAATAAGCTAGTTTAGTTTAAAATTCAACTCCTCCCAACTCATCATTCTATACCCCACCACTTTTTATTTTATTTACAATATTTATTTTTATAATTAAAAATAAATATTGATATTAATAATTTATTATTAAAAAATAAATTATTAATGTTTTTAATTATAAATTCGAGATTTTTTTTTATTTTTTTTAATTCAAACTTAATTAATTTTTTTCGAAGCAATTAAATAAATACGAGAATATTTTAATTTTAATAAAAATAAGAAAAATTACAATAAACTTAGCTCGTTCCACAAATGATGAAAAACAAAAAAAACATACGATACATAGACTCGACTCACAGTACAATAAAATTTAAAAATCACTGATTTCCGAACTTTGCCCATATGTGTTTGACTAGATCGTTCTGCAATTGTTTATGAGCCCTCTGATCACGCAAATCCGATCTAGTACGTACATGATTTTCAAACACTGGTAATACCTCAGTTGAGAATGGTTGTTGTGTACTAGACCCACTTGCCCCGGGCTGATCCTGATAGTCAAGCCAATTTTGAGAATACGTACCACGTTTGTCCTCAACGATCATATTATGTAATATGATACATGCTCTCATGATCATAGCCAAGTCCTTTATATGCCGCATTCGAGCTGGTTCTCGAATTATTTTAAATCGAGCTTGGAGCACTCCAAATGCCCGTTCTATATCCTTCCGATAAGCCTCCTGGTATTTTGCAAATAACTTGTCTTCTTCACTTTGAGGAAGTTTAACGGATTTGACGAAGGTCGGATAAGAGGGGTAGATACCGTCAGCAAGATAATATGTCATATTATACTGACGTTCATTCACAAAGAAATTGACTCGTGGAGTATTTCCTGCTTCAAGATCATCGAAAACTGGTGATCGGTCCAGAACATTTATATCGTTTAATGTTCCCGGACATCCAAAAAAGCATGCCATATCCATAAATCATGACTGGCAACGGCTTCAAGAATAACCGTAGTGGTTCCCTTATCACCTCTAGTAAATTGACCTTCCCAACCAGTAGGACAATTTTTCCACTCCCAGTGCATGCAATCAATACTCCCGATCATCCCTGGGAACCCCCGCTTCTCACTGACCTCAAGAATTCTTTGCAGGTCAGCTTCGTTTGGGGCTCTCAAGTACTGACGCTCGTACAATTGAATGACCCCCTTGCAGAATCTCCGTAATGCCTCAAACGCTGTAGTTTTCCCTATTTTAATGTATTCATCAATAGAATCAGCGGACATACCATATGCTAACAATCGCATGGCTGCGGTACATTTTGCTAATAGAGATAGGCCTTCTCTGCCGGAACAATCGGATCCTTGTGTGAAGTACGTGTCATGGCTTGAAAGATCCTCGACGATGCGGAGGAATACATGTTTCTGCATCCGATATCGGCGCCGAAAATAATCTTTATACATAGCATTTTCGGAAAAGTAGTCATCAATCAGGCTCTTATTGTGCAAAGCGTGATCTCTTTTCAAATTTTTTCGAGTTTTTTTCGGAGGTTTATCATCAAAAAACTCGTTTATGATAAAACTCTCCTCAATTTCAAGTTGCCTTTTGTAGGCTTCGACATCAAAAGGAAGAAATCCAGATGGATCCATTGATGTAGGAGGAATTCTGAAAAAGGAGAGAGTGTTTGATGTAGGGAGAAGGAAAGAAGAATGTGTTTGGTGTAGGAAGAATGAAAGAAGAGAGTGTTATTTATAAGAAAATGAGTGGCTGAGGTTGACGGATTTGAAACTTCTATTGAATTGAGTTAGTTAAAGGATAACAAATGAGTGGTCGTGGTTGACGGATTTGAAGCTTCAATTCAATTGAGTTAATTGACGGACTCCAATAATAGAATTACATAGATTTAATTAAAAGGTAAAGTTACATACTGAGAATCTTGAAAGTAGTACATCAGTGCAGAAAATTGACATAAAGCTAGAAAACAAACATTAATTGCCAAACAGCTCTTCAGTCAACATTTCAAAAAGCTGTTGTTGATGATGATCGCGAGACTCCATTTGACTCAACTGCATCCACATTTTTCTATTTTTAGCCCGAGTCTTGTTAAGGGCAATATTGTTTGCCTTCTCTTGTTCTGAGACTAAGTTGTCCATTCGTTCCAATTCTTTCTCTTTGAATTGTTTGAATTCTGACCACTTTTGTTCCTTTACCGGTGACAACCCCACTTTTTTCTTCCCCGCCTTTTTCTTAGCTGCCTCTCTTCCCATAGGACGAGGAATGGATCCAACCGAGCTTGAATCACCTACATCACCTTCTCGTGCTCTCTTAGATCCACTGCTATCAGATCCAGTATTTCCTCCAACCTGACTTGCATAGCGTGGTTGATCTCGGGTAGCTATCCACTCGTCCATCAAATTAAAAGTGCTATTGTTAGCATTTTTATATAATTCGTGAGCTTTTTTCAAAACATCATTATCCGACCACCCGCTTTGTTGCATACGTTTAGCGTTATCGTATGCACCTACCCATTTGCCCAATTTGGCGTTTATATAATTGAAACGATTTTTGCATGAAACTACGTCACGGGGAGGGTTAAATTCACAATGTTCGTTACAATATTCAACAATCTTACCCCAAAAATTTTCGCTCTTCTGATTTTTTCCGACTACACTGTCGGTTCCAAACTTAATCCACCCACTGATTAGCACTATATTGTCCTTCGTGCTCCATTTGACATTTTTTTCTCCGACTAGTGGTTGAACCTCCTGCATCTGGAGTTGGGGTAGCTTCATCAGCACCGCTATTGCTACCCATAACCATTTGTGTTGAATATTCGGGATATTCTGATTCTTGAGAGGGTAGTGGTGGTGGTGGAGGTCGTTGAAATTGCATACCATAATATGGATTCCAGGTGGGTACAGCTTAAGGCATGGCATTTGGTTGATAATAAAATTGTGGGACATTTTGAGGACGTGGTTGGTTAGAAAATTGATTTGGCGATTGAAAATCATTAGGATTGTAGTAATTTGGTGGAAAATTACTTGAATTCTGAGTGTTGAAATAAGGATTATTCGGATTATTGGGATCCATTTCACTAAAAAGATGATGAATATTTTAAAAAATAAGGGGTTAAAGAAGGATAATTAAGATTTTTTTGAGAGAAAAGAGAGGTTTTTTATTGGTGTACAAATAAAATGAAAGTTATATCAATTTATAGAGAAAAAAAATCCAGAATTTTCGCGAAAAAAAAAAAAAAAAAAATTTGCTGTAAAATAATTGAGCTCGAAAATTTGGGTTGAAAATCATATCAAAAAATCTGGACGGACCAATCGTAGGCTGACATTTGGCAAAAGGAGAAAAAACAAAAAAAAAAAAAAACTGGCAGACGCTGCCCTCACGCGCCTCTGTCGGCGGTGAGGCGCACGCGCCATGTCGGCACCAACCAGGAGGCGACGCGTGTCCATGGCGGGGCCCCTCATTTTTCATTCAACCCGGTTGAATTTGTTCAACCTCCCAATTCAACCCCCTACCTCTCAACTACCTTATTGGACACCCCTCAACTAGTTGAGCCCCCATTCAACCCCCTCTCAACCCCCTTATTGTACATGGCCTAAGATCGAATATTAGAATCATAATACCTCCATTTCAAATTTTTTTTTTATGTTTCAATTTAAGGTTTTTAATTGCTTTATTCTTTAAATAGCAAAGGATGGATAGTGGTTTGGATAATCTTGTTTTCATAAAATTCATACTCCCTCCGTTCCCGGTAAGTTGCAATATGGAAGGGGAATCACAAAAATTAAGAAATGAGAATAATGAGTTGATGACGCCAAAATCTGGTTGGATCAGTCTTCGTCTAACGGGTCGGATAATCCCAGCAACAGTTCTTGATGGCTGAATCTGCACACGCGAAACAAACGTAAATTACACCGGGGCTTCACCGGCGAAGGCCCTCAGGTGTAAGAATAAGGATATGGGTGATTAGAAATAGAGAATCAATTGACTAGATTAGAGCCAAAAGTTCATTACCCGTTTCTTGTGTAGAGGACCTGTTTTTATAGGCGCGGGTATATGAGTTCTGACTTGATAGGAAAGCCAGGAAGCCCTTGGTGATGTAGGACTCATATTCCTTGGAGATAGACTCCTGATAAGGATGGATGATATCCTGTTATCTGATAGGAGAGTTATCTTGGTTCAGATAAGGACTCTTGATTTTAGAGTTGTAATATAACTCTGTATGAGGTTTCCCAATGATAATGGGAGGTTTACGATGCAAGTCGGCCCGTCATCTAACTCGGCTCGTCATAGAGGCCGGCTAGGGATTAGGCTTCTCGAACTCGGCCTAGGCAAGGACTGCCTGCTCGGCCTCACTGATGTCGACCTATAAACATGGGCTTGTGAGTGGGCCTCTCGGTATAGGTCCATTAGTCACGCTGGGCCTCTCGTCCGGGTTCCCATCTACTAGGTCGGTTTATGTCGTTCAGTGGCCCCCGAGTTTCTACTCGGCATGCCGAATAGAAATTGTTGGGTATTTAATTTCTGGTTGATTGATGTGACAGTTGTAGCCGCCAAAATCTTTGCTTCGATTTGCTGATGCTAGTAGGATTTATTGCTAATTGAATCATTGTTCTTCTTGGAATGGGAAAACTCCAGTTGGACTCCACATATGAATAATATTAATTACCCTTCAACTAACTCCATCTTAAGTACTATAAATAGAGAATCTGTGTTTCAATTTTCCACATTATTCATGCCTTCTTTCCTTCTCCCAAACTTTATCCATGGCCCAGAGAGAGTATGATAATGCTTTTCCAGAAGAATGTGATTCCTCAGATGACGCGAAGGACTCACCTGTCCTGATTGACGAAAAATCTGCTGATGGCTCCTTACTTTCGCCTGAGGATTACTGTAAGGATGGTGAAGACTCAGATGATAGCAATCATGAATGGGAGGAGTCCATCGCCGAAGGTAGTGATGAAGACTCAAGTGATGATGAGGACAACAGCTCCAGCGAGGTTGATGAAGAGGACGAAGAAGAAGAAAAAGACTTCAAAGCTTTCCAGGAAGAGATGAAGTCATACCGAGAGAACCAAAAATAAATAACTTCATGTTGGCCTACTGATAGTAGTAACCCCCTTTTTTTTTCTTTCTTTTTTGTACAGGCTAAGCCCCCGGCCTTGTTGTGGGGGCCTTTTGTTGAATATATATATATATATATATATATATTGGGGCTCTCTCCTTTACCCTCCTTGCTCCGTCTTTGAATTCTCTATGATTTGTATGACCTTGAATCTTTCCATTATCATCACCTTTCATATGATGCTGCTACAAAGTAGTGCCGATCGTCCAATCTTAGTCATTATGCCGGCACGGAAAGCATTTATACCTGTCGTTCAACCATAACTTCAATCTCTGCCCGACATCGACTTGACCTTTCCTCATCTCGGCTTCGTCCCGTTCCTGGATACCACCAAGGATGTCGGTCCGTCGTAGAGGTGTCGGCTACCTCTATGTGCTGAACCCTTCAATGTCGATACAGGCATCCAAAAAGCGTGATTTTTGAAGCCGACTGGCATTCCTGCTGTAGGTCTCGGCTTGACACGTGTCGATCTAGAATTTGGCGGTCCGTGTTTCTCAAACGACGGTTAGTTCAATCGCTTACTCTTCTCTTCGTACGGCGCACGTCAGTGATGGGACATTTACCTTGAAAAACGTGGCCCATTAATTAGGAATAATGATGGGGTTTAATGGGAAACGTGCCAACCCGTGGGTACAAGGATATGGTCGGGTCAAATTCGGATCCGACCCGCTCCACCCGGGATATAACTTCAAAATTTCACTCCTTGTTTCACTTTTCGAATTTCAAAAGGGGAAACCCAAAGCTTTGCATTTCACTGACCTGCATTTCCAACTGGTGCTGAGCTTTTCCGTCGATCTATTCTTTCTAAAGCGTTCAGAACGACTTCCCGACTAATTTCGTCCGATCCTTTTCCATTTCCAAGGTATTTTCTCGCTTTCCTTCCTTTTGTCCATTTCTAGGGTTCCGACTAATTCCTCGAACAGTACATCATTCTCCGTCGGATTTAGTTGTTTTTGCTGACCAAGAAACAGACCCTCATTTTCCCCTAATGTCGGACCTATCAATTCCTGATGCCAAACCTGTGTATGGTTTTTACCGAAGAAACAATAGGATTTATGTTAAATCGAACGGGCATTGGGGCTGTTGTCTTTGCTCGTCGTAGGAGAAATATTGTACTTAAATGGGTCGCTGAGAGAAGACCTTAGATATCCTTCTTGTCTTTACGTGACGAGTGTTAGGACTGACGAGGATGCCAACATGGTCGTCCTTGATAGCTTAAGCGAGGTCCTTGATCATATTTATCTGTTTTATGTAAAGGATAAATCCTTGTTTCGGTCTCGTCATATGAGTGCAACCTCCTCGGCCCCAGTAGTCGATTCGGGGGGAAAATGGCCTTTTCAAGGCTTATCGATGAGTCTAAACCCTCTGTTTCTTCTACAGGTATGGCCGGGGAAAGTACCTCCGAGAGAATTGTGGATCGTTTTGACTCAAGCGTCGTCAGGCAGGGACGAGGGGCCAAAACTAAGGGTAAAGGGAAATCAGGGCCAGCCGCGAGCAAACATCCTAAGCCGGGCAAAGAAATGCTTGAGGTGCTGTATTCTCGGTATGGGATAGACCGTGATGAGTATTGCTTGCATTATAGAAAGGTCGTTCCCTTAGATTCAGAGGAAAAAATCCAGAACCTCTACTATAATAAAGCCGTCGTTTCTTTCTTTTACAAACAGTTTCAACTAGGGCTAAGACTTCCTCTTGACCCCTTTATAAATGAGTTCTTGGAGATGTGGGGGATTGTTCCAGCCCATATTGGCGCCAATGCTGTCAGATATTTGATCAGCTTCATAGTGTTGTGCCGTAGTCTCAATTTCGAACCCTGTATGTCCGCTTTTGATCATTTCTTCAATGTGAGCTATAATAGGACTTCTAGGACTGTAAGCATCAAGTCTGACCCTGCTAAACCCAAAATTATCTCCCCCATCTCTACCACTGTCAGCAAGGTGTCGGGGTGGAACAAACATGTAATTGGGGTTGAATCTCGTAGTGGTTGGGAGTTCGCGCTTCCCGAGCTTGGTCCTAGTCGTCCCGAAGAGGTTCACAGACCGACATGGAGTGATAGCCTGATTGCAAAGCTAGAAGAGTTTGCCAGTCTCGGTACCCTTGACTGGAGTGAATTGGAGAGGGATCCTCGCTATTACGTTCAGGCCGGGTTGATGGCGGGCCCCCTTGACGGCATTATCCCCAAAGTCATCGTTAAGAAGGGGAATAGATTTCCGAACTGGATCGTTCATCCCAACTTTCTTTTTCATCATGAATGTACCCGTTGCCAGGAGCAGAACGACATCTGTCTTAAGGCCGTCGACACGATAGGCTGTAATTCCTAGATCTTTCAACGTGAATTTATCCTTTTATCTTGTCCCATTTTGACGCTTATCTGTTTCGTACAGATCTGACTATGGAGCAAGCTGATGAGATCGACTCCACTTATGTTGATCCCGTTAGGGCAGCGAGGGCCAAGAAACAAAGATCTCGGTTGGCCGCCTTGGAGCAACGTCATCAAGATATGGATGATAGGCAACTCTTGTTGCAAAACAAAGATGCTTCTGCAGTGCCCATGGCAGATCGGGTCGTCGAGGTGCCGAGTGTGAACACCGATCAAATAGCTCCTGAAGCCGAAACGAATGTTCCTGACGACCAGATATCAAGCCAAGGCCAAGACCAAAGTGCCGATGTGGATGTTGAGGTGGACCAGGACGATACTCTTCGTCGTTCGAAGAGAGCAAGGGTGGAACCTGGGTAAACACCGGATCATCCTTTGAAAGGAACCCCTCGGCCTACTCAAGCATCAGCCTCCGCCTCAGTTTCACCAGATGAGGAGGTTAGGAATTGGTTGGAACAACACGGCGGAGCCCCTGTCCTTTCCGGACTAGATGTCTCGGTTCGTGCCCGTCCGAGTTTGAAGAAGGGGGGCGTGGTCGTCAGACGGGCCATGAATGTCGAAACTCTTGAGCAGCTAGTCTTCGAGAAACCTACCTCCCTCCAGCTCCTGAACCGCAAGGGTTTAATCCTTAGCGAGGTAACGCTCCCATTATTTCAGTCCTGTTTTGTTTTCCTTTTCACCGTTTGTCTAATCTTTTCCTCTGCTTGCAGCTTGCCTCCCTTGCCCAACAGGACTATGCTATGTACCGACAGGCCTACGAACTTTTGAGGAGCACCGAAGCCGAGGTCGCGAAGCTCAGAGATGCCAACAGTGACCTGATTGAAAAGGAGACCGCCTTGGAGAAAGACAAGGCTTCCCTTGACGAGCTGTACCGTGCTTCCCAAGCCGAGGTGGAAAGATTGAAGGATTCCTTGCTAACTTCTCAAGCCGATGTTGAAGGGGAGAAGAGGAAAGCCGAGATGATTGCTGGGGAGAAGGCCACAGTTGAAGAAAAGCTTGCTTTACTGGAGGACAAGTATGCACGTTTAGAAGAGAGCGTGGCGGAGAAAGAGAAGGCTGTTGTAGAAGCGTATAAGAGGGGGCCCCAGTTTAGGGAAGATTTGAGCGATCGTGTCGGCACGGTGTACAACGACGCATGGTCCAACCTGACTCGCCTCCTCTATATTGATCCGGAGGTTGACGTCCCGTTGGAGAAGTGCGCCCGTCTCTTTCAACAAGATGCTTATAGTGTGGAGGTGAGGGCGGCTCACTCTATGGTTCCGTTTTCAGAGGGTGCTCTCAGGATAATCAAGGCTAAAGACAGGAGCGCCAACAGACCTGTTTGGGACCCACCGGCATTGGACCCCAACAACTTCGAGAAGCTTTTGGAAAAGGCCGAGGCAGATCGTGAAGCCGGGCTGGATTGATTTTCTTTTGTAGTATCGGCGAAGTTCCTTTTTTGTAATACTTGTATTTATTCGACTCGGCCCAGAGTTTTCTGGGGGAGTTTAAACACTGTCTTGAGTATTCCCACGACTCGGCCCGTAGTATTTGGGGGAGTCAAAACACTTGGTTATTTGTAGGGATTTGCTTGCCTCGTTTGAGGCGTATGCTATCCCCGGTCTTCTTCACTGTTGCATAGTTAAGCATTACCTCGTCATTTGTTAGCGTTCTATCTTGGTTTGCAGGCCGTAGTCGTTCACCGATATAGATAGCCGTAAGTCGTCTTGTGTGCTAGTTGTTAGAACTAGGCTTTAGAAGTCATGCGTAAGTGTGCTCGTCAACTTCGTTAGGGTGCTAGCTATTGACACTAGGCTTTAGAAGTCATGCTTTAAGTGTGCTCGTCGACTTCGTTAGGGTGCTAGCTATTGAAACTAGGCTTTAGAAGTCATGCTTTAAGTGTGCTCGTCGACTTCGTTAGGGTGCTAGATATTGAAACTAGGCTTTAGAAGTCATGCTTTAAGTGTGCTCATCGACTTCGTTAGGTGACCGTGTCATGTACTATAATCAAAGCTTGATTGAGGTAAGTGAAATAAAGGAAATTTTATTGATAAAATCAAACTAAGACAACTAAATATCAACTATATCAATCTAAAACTGAAAAATTGATAAAAAGAATCAATGGCTAACCGAGATGCTACTGATAGTACTTTCTCAAGTGCTCGGAATGCCATGGGTGCTTAAGCTCTTTTCCTTCCAGAGTTTTGAGCATGTAGGTCCCTTCCCGTATAATGTGGGTGATGACGTAAGGGCCTTCCCAGTTTGGCGAGAGCTTGTTCTGTTGTGACTTCAGGTGTGTCGACTCAATCTTTCTGAGTACCCAGTCACCGACTTCAAAGGTTCTCTTTTTTACCTTGCTATCATGGTAGGCCTTGGTTCTTTGCTTGTAATTGATCATTCTGAGTTGGGCGGTCACCCTTTTTTTGTCGACTAGGTCTAGGTCCAGCAGTCGGTTGTACTCATTGATGACTTCGTCATAGTTGTCCATCGCTTCTGAACCATAAGTCATAGCAAAGGGTGTCTCCCCAGTTGGCCCCCGAGTGGTTGTACGGACGGCCCATAGAGCTAGGGGGAGTTCGTCCAGCCACTTTCCTTGCCTTCCAAATTCTTGGTGAGTGCTTTCAAGACAATTTTGTTGGCGGCCTCGGCTTGTCCATTGCCTTGGGGATGGCTGACTGACGACTTCTTGTGTTTGACTCCCAACCTATTCAACTCCTCGGTGAAGGCATCAGAGAATTGTAGGCCATTGTCTGTCACTATAGTGTGCGGTACGCCAAAACGGCACCATATGTAGTCATGGATAAAGTTGATGGCGTTCTCTTCAGTGATCTTTGCTAGCGGTTTCGCCTCTATCCACTTTGTGAAGTAATCGACCGCCACAATTACATATTTGTTGCTCCCTTTGGCTAGTGGAAATGGTCCAATGATGTCGACTCCCCACATGTCGAATGGCCATGTCGGTATGACCAAGCTTTGCTCTACGGCAGGTACTTTGGGTAGGTCGGAGTAGCGTTGACATTTGTCACACCTTTTTACGTAGGCTTGGGCATCCTCCCTCATGTTCGGCCAATAGTAGCCAAGTGTGATGATTTTGTCGGCAAGGGTTCTGGCCCCCGGGTGTCCCCCACAAACTCCCCCATGTACCTCGGCGATGAGTCTCTCGGTGCTTTTTGGCGCAACACATCTTAGGAGAGGTCTAGAGAATGACCTTCTGTATAGGATGCCATTCCAGACCATATATCTTGCCGTCTTCTTTTTGATCGATCTGGCCTCTAATTCGTCCTCGGGAAGTTTTCCCTTTTCCAGGTAGTCCTTGTAGTCGTCAATCCATGTCATTTCCTCGTCATCTAGGAGCAAAATCTCCAGTCTTTCATAGGCAGGCTGGTCGGTGTAAATGATCAGGGGGTCCGAGTCCTCAGCTGTTGCCATCTTTGAAAGTAGATCGGCTTCCAGGTTGTATTCTCTACCGACTTGTTGTATTTCCCAGAACTCAAAGTTCTTTGTCAAGTTTAGGACGAGGTCTTTGTATTTGGTCAGCATGTGGTTTTCGGTGTTGTATTCCCCTTTAACTTGGTTCACCACCAGTTGGGAGTCGCTGTATGCTACCAGTCTTGTTGCGCCAAAGAACTTGGCTCTTTCAAGTCCCAGGATTAGGGCTTCATATTCAGCCTGATTATTTGAGGCAGGGAACTTGAACCTGATAAAATCACGTGCAACATGCTCACTGGCAGGGCTAGTCAAGTAGACCCCGGCGCCGCTTCTTCCTTGGGTAGTTGACCCGTCGGTGTATAGGACCCAACAGTTGGGCGGTAGTTCTTCCAAGGGCTCTCTATCCATAGGGAACTTCCTTTTTCGGGTGGTCGCCGTATGTTCACTTGTAAAGGCGGTCTCGACTAAAAAGTTAGCAAGAGGTTGGGCCAGAAGAGTCTTCCTTGGCTTGTAGGTTATATCGAACTCGGTCAGTTCGATCGACCAGTTAAGTAGGCGTCCTGAGCTGTCCATCTCATGAAGTATTTTTCTAAGAGGAGCATTGGTATAGACCGTGATGGGATGAGCCGAGAAGTAAGCTCGTAGTTTTCTGGCTGCAATTACCAAGGCATAAGCAATTTTCTCGGCATTGAAGTACCTACTCTCGGTATCCGACAGTGCTTTGCTGACGTAGTAGACCGGCTTCTGGATATCGCCTTCTTCTCTGCTAGCACGGCTGCTACGGCTCGGTCGGTTGCAGCTAAGAAAACGTACAATGTCTCACCCATGGCCGGGCTACTAAGTAGGGGTGGAGAGCCGAGGTAGTCTTTCAGTTGCTGGAACGAGGTCGAACACTCTGGCGTCCAAGCAAAATCCTTGGTTCCCTTCAAGGCTTTGAAGAAGGGGAGGGACTTTTCTGCTGATTTATCAATAAACCTACCGAGTGATGCTACTCTCCCATTCAACCTTTGAACCTCTTTAATACAAGTCGGCTCCCTCATATCGATCAAGGCTTGGATCTTTTCTAGATTAGCCTCGATGCCTCGCTGAGAAACCATAAAACCTAGAAACTTGCCCGCTGTAACCCCGAAGACGCACTTTCTAGGGTTGAGCTTCATATCGTTAGCCTTTAAGTTGTTAATGGTTTCCTCCAGATCTGGTATATGGCTGCCGATCTTGGTCTTGATCACCATGTCATCAATGTAGGCCTCCACATTCCGGCCTATCTGAGATTTGAAGACCTTGTTCACCATCCTCTGATACGTGGCTCCTGCATTCTTTCAGCCGAAAGGCATCATGACGTAGCAGTATACGCCGCCTGCAGCTTGGAAATCCGTCTTTTCTATGTCGTCCTCTGCCATTTTGACTTGATGATAGCCAGAGTAGGCGTCCAAGAAACTGAGGGTTTGATGGCCGGCAATGGAGTCTACGAGCTTGTCAATCCTGGGGAGGGGATAGCTATCCTTGGGACAGGCCTTGTCCGGGTCCGTAAAGTCAACGCACATCCTCCATTTACCATTGTGCTTCTTTACCATGACGACGTTTGCAAGCCACTCAGGGTAAGTTGCCTCTCTTATGATGCCGGATTTGAGGAGTTTATCGACCTCGGTCTCAATTGCTTTTTCCTTGTCGGTAGAGAAAACTCGTCTTGTCTGCTTGACCGGTTTGAAGAACTTGTCGACTTCCAGTTTGTGGAGAGCAACAGCTTCCTTCACTCCCACCATGTCATCTACTTTCCAAGCAAATACGTCCAAATTGTTTTAGAGCAGGGAGATGAGCTCTTCTCGTTCTTGTTGGGAGAGTTGTTTCCCAATCTTCACTTTTTGATCTGGATAGTCTGGGTTGATGACGACCTCGTCTAACTGATCCACTGGTTTAAGTTCGGGGCCGTCTCTGAACTCTAGGGTCTCGACAATGATCTGCTTGACCTTTTCCTTGTCTTCCCCTTCCAAACTTAGGTTTTCCATGTCCAACAGTTTCTCGATCTCGGTTTCCATATCAGTCGGCTGTGTGGCCCCCGAGCTAGGGACAACGGCGAGAGCCCAGTTGTCCGTAGCTGTGTTCATCGAGATGCAGCCAAAGCCGTCTAAACTGTAGGTAACCTCGTCCCTAGTTGGGATGTCGTTGTCAGGAATAACCCACTCTTCAGGTTCATCTTCAACAGACACCAATATACACCGATATGTGGCGTTGAGGTTGTGACCGTGGTTGATTTTGAAACCGTGATTCTTTTATCAGGAGTATCAATTTCCATTTTGGCCTTTGCTTTCCTGGACTTCATCACATGCTCCAAAAAATCTTTCGGTGACCCTGGGACGCACCCAATTCCAGCCGGGCTGGGGAACTTCACCCTTTGGTGAGGGAGGGAAGCAACCAGACCCAACTTTCCTTGACTGGGTGCACCTAGGATAGCATGGTAATCACTGTCTATATCCATGACTATGAAGGTGACCGTGGCCGAGGTTTTGTAGGGGTGAGTGCCAACTTCAAGGAGTAAGTCGACGGTTCCTTTGGCATCGGCCTTATGATTAGTGAACCCTTCTAGCCTTCCATTATACGGGGTCAGCATTGTATCAGGAAGTTCCATCTCTTTAAAGGTGCGATAATATAGCACATCCTTGGCCGCTCCGGAGTCTATGAGGAGTCTGTCCGACTCGCAGTTATCAATGCGGCCTGTGATGACTAATGGTTGTTCTCTCATTGCACGGTTTCCCGCCAATTCATTCGGAGAAAAACTGATCACTTCCTCCTTCTCATGGATCCATGGATGGATGTGGAAGACTTTACTTAGCTCGTAAATCTGCTCCTTGAGTTTCTTGTTGGATGGAATTTCCTCTCGGATCACACCTATCAACCTAGCCCGAGGTGGCCTGTCGACCTGATCATTGTTTTTGTCTTCTTCCCTTGGGCGCTTATTGTCCTTGGTCATGAACTGATTGAGCTTGCCTTGATCCGCCCATTTCTGCAGAATCTTCTTCAGGGCGAAACAGTTCTCGGTGTCGTGACCGTTATCTCTGTGATAGGAGCAATACTTTATGGTATCCCTTGGGTATTTCGGGTTGTCTTTTAGAGGCTTGGGGTTGGGGAGATCCACCAGATTCATGATCTCAGAGATCGGTTTATTGAATGTGGTAAATGTCTCGGTCCCCCTGGTCCTATTTTTGCCCTTGCCGTTTCCCCCGTTGGTCCCCTGGGACGAGTTCCCGTTATGTGACTTGTCATGATCTCGGTCTCGTTCCTTATGACCATATAACGTCTTTTTCTTCTCCTCGACGATGGCCGTGGCATAAGCAATGTGGTACAACTCGGCTTTGGTGAGGGGCTCTCTGACCGACAATTCATAAGTTAGCTGCTCTGACCTATGACCATTCGTGAAGCATACAATTATCTCCCTGTCAGTCAGGCGTTCCTCTATTGAGTCGGCAAGATCCTTAAACCGGTTGTAGAAACTCAGGGTGGACTCATTCTTGCTCTGGACCATGTTGGCTAGGTCAGACAACCTTTTCTTTCTAGCACCAGCACTAGCAAAATATTCCAGAAATTATGATTTCAACCTGGCAAAGGAATTGATGCTACTTTTCTCAAGGTCCATGAACCAGGACCGAGCTGCCTTTGTTAAGGTGCTTGCAAAGGCCTTTCACAGCACGTCATCCTGATTGGACACTAGGGCCATGGTGGCCTCAAAGGCTTGGATGTGATCCAGAGCGTCGGCGTTGCCGGAGTATTTGTCTAGATGCGGGAGCTTTAACTGCGGATTAGGTGGTGCATCCTTAATCCTCCGCGCGAAAGGGCGCATGGCATCGTAATCATTATTGGGTTTCCTGTGCCCCTGATTCATCATTTCAACGTTGTTGAGTCTCTCTCTAAGGTCAACAATGTCCCTTGTGCTGAATGCCGAGGTATGACTGGAACTTACTATGCTTCGATCACGGCGTCCCCTTTCACCTTGGATCGGTTCAAGGCGATGCCTTGAAGGAGTACGGCGGGGAGGATCCTGCCGGGGTAGGGTGCGCCTTAGTGGATCTAGTCTGAGAGGCGAATGACGTCGGGCGTCCCCACAACGTCTTTCCCCTACAATTCTCACTCCAAGGGATTCATCTTCTTGTTCTTCCCGACGGCGATTAATGTGGTCCCTCAGATCTTCATCTAGACTGGGTCTTCCTAACCGTCCGTCTTGGCGACTTACTCGGCTCCGGGGAGGCATATCCCGTCTACAATTTTGTAGGGGCTCCCTTCTGCTCACTCTGTCGTCCGGATTTGTCCCCCTCGTTCCAGATGGCTGAAGTAGGTTAGCCATGGAATTTTCGGGGTCAAAATCTAACAGGGCCCGCTGGGCTTCGGACAGCTGTTGGAGTGTGTGAACGTTCTGTTGAAGCAACGCTCTTTTGTCCAGTGGCGGCGGTTGTGATGGTCCTGCCCCATTATTGCGGGATCCTGTCCGTCGGCGACGCCCGTATTGGTTAACAACATTGGGGGCCGAACCCTTTGAGCAGGTATGCATCCCTCCCCCTTGTGCGGGTGCCGTAGGTGGGAGTCTCTGGTTCTGTGCAGCAGTGTTTGTGTTGTCGGGGGGCGGTGCATCCCTTGTGGTTTCTTTAGAAGGGGTGGCCTCTCGCCCGTCAACTAATTCTCCGGCCATGATCTTAGAATTGTCTGACTAAAGAACTGATCAATCGATTTTCCCGGCAATGGAACCAAACTGATGACGCCAAAATCTGGTTGGATCAGCCTTCGTCTAACGGGTCGGATAATCCCAGCAACAGTTCTTGATGGCTGAATCTGCACACGCGAAACAAACGTAAATTACACCGGGGCTTCACCGGCGAAGGCCCCCCGGTGTAAGAATAGGGATATGGGTGATTAGAAATAGAGAATCAATTGACTAGATTAGAGCCAAAAGTTCATTACCCGTTTCTTGTGTAGAGGACCTGTTTTTATAGGCGCGGGTATATGAGTTCTGACTTGATAGGAAAGCCAGGAAGCCCGTGGTGATGTAGGACTCATATTCCTTGGAGATAGACTCCTGATAAGGATGGATGATATCCTGTTATCTGATAGGAGAGTTATCTTGGTTCAGATAAGGACTCTTGATTTTAGAGTTGTAATATAACTCTGTATGAGGTTTCCCAATGATAATGGGAGGTTTACGATGCAAGTCGGCCCGTCATCTAACTCGGCTCGTCATAGAGGCCGGCTAGGGATTAGGCTTCTCGAACTCGACCTAGGCAAGGACTGCCTGCTCGGCCTCACTGATGTCGACCTATAAACATGGGCTTGTGAGTGGGCCTCTCGGTATAGGTCCATTAGGTACGCTGGGCCTCTCGTCCGGGTTCCCATCTACTAGGTCGGTTTATGTCGTTCATGAGTGGTTGGGAGGAAGAAATAAAATGAGTGGAAAATAATGAGTGGTTGGGAAGAAGAGAGAGAATGAGTGGAGAATAATTAGTTGTTGGGAGGAAGAGAGAGTGTTAGGCCCAATTGGTAGGAAAATAGGCTAGAGGGGGGTGAATAGCCTAATTTAAAACTTTTACAAAGAAACACTTTATAAATGCAAAGTCACTTATCAGTTTGCAAACTATTATCAGTAAGCGCAACGAGAAGATATGACTTAGTTTTACTCACACAAAATCAGTATGAAAAGGTTTTGAGAGATTGGTTTAAACACAAACTAGTTTCTAAAAGTTCAATGCAGTTTTAAGAGATTGATAAATAGAAATGACAATGAATCAGTAAGAACAACAACGATTTGCCGGTGATAAAGTTCCAACCGGCAAGGACAAAGAAAGTAACAGGGGACACAATGATTTGGAGAGGTTCACAGTGTAAATACTGCTACGTCCTCTACCAAGTTTGGTCAGAACTTGGATTTGGGTTAAGAGCACTATTAGATATCCCTAGTCTATTACAAGCACGGCTTTGCCGGATACAAAGACTAAATTCTAGAGATCACTAATGGATCGTGATACAAGTTGTTGGGTATGCTTATCTCTTAACCCTCCTAATTATGTTAGAATTGATTGATACCATCTCCTAAGAATATTCTATGGACTTTAGGACCCTATGTAAGAAGTTTTATAACTTCAATTTTTAGCTTAGTCCATTTTATAGTATAGGCTTAGAATATAGGACTTAGAGCGAAAAGGAATGAAGATCTAAGCAAGACTTCTCTGCGCAGGACACCACTGCGCATGTCTCTCCTACGCAGCATCCTACCTTGCTCAGCTTTCGATACATTCAGATCACCTAACTTGGAAAACGCATAGAAGATGCACGCTTATTAACGTGCTGAGGTGTGCAGAAACGACAAATTTCACACTCAACATATCCAACGGTGGAGATGCGCTCAAATGAAGCAATTCAAATAAAGACAGCTGTCAACCTTCTAGAAAAATCTTTTGTATTTGGTCTTCATGCTCAGTCTCCAACGGCTCAAAGATCCCTGCGCACCAATCATATTATGTCAGGTCATCAACTTTGATCAGAGCCCCAACGGCTATAAAGGACACCTGCGCACCAATCATATTGTGCCAGCTCATCGTCCTTGCTCAGAGCACCAACGGCTAGTTTTAAGCTCTCTGCTATAAATAGCTTGCTCATCTTCATTTCCAAGTTGCTAGAGTTTGTGCTTTCATAAGTATCCTTGAAGTTAAGAAGATTGCTGCTAATATTCTCAGATTCAAGATCAACCTTCAAACTCCTGCCCAGATCCTAAGCCTTACATCACCAGAATTCTTCATGCTCTTCATCTCATAGATTCATAGAGCCCAGAATTTCTGTCACACACACACCTCTTGAAGCTTCGATCATTTAGATCTTACTTCTTGAGATACACCGGTTTAGTCTAGGATTTTCTCTTCATAGATTAGATTTTGATTTGAGTTTTGATTCTTTGTAATCTTGTAAAAGCTCCTCACATCAATATAAATCTCATTAGAAAATCCAAGACTAACCATCTTGGTAGAGGACGTAGATCTTTCATCGATCGAACCTCTCCAAATAGCTTGTTCTCTATTCTTATTGCTTATTTCCTGCTTACATTATATCTTAATAGCTGCTTTGTTTGATCTTATCAGATTGCTATCTGCTACTGTTTTGTTACTGCTTATTGTCTTAGAACATTTTAACCAACTCTTTAGCCAAAACTTAGCGCGTTCGTTTTTACCTTCTGCGCAGTATACCCTGCGCATTAGCTGCTTAAATTTCCGCTGTGCATTTCACACTCTCTCTGCGCGCTATACTTAGCTTATTTGAGAACTGTGCGCATAAGCCACTGCTTCGCAAAAGGGTTTGAAAAGAATTTTTAAAACGCTATTCACCCCCTCCCCCTCTAGCATTTTTCATACCCTTGTTGCCCCTTTGTACCAACAAGTGGTATCAGAGCAAACACCTTCATAAAACTTGTTCTATTTTTTCAAGCTTAACAGCTTGGGTGCCGATTCAAGATGGCTTCAAAATCTTGGGCAATGGCTAACTATTCACATGTTCCAGTGCTGAATGATGATCGCTTCGAAATCTAGAAGAACTGCATGCTCACTCATTTTTCTTCTATCGACGAGATCCTCCATGACATCGTTCTTGAAGGACCCTACATCCCTATGAAGGCTAATCCTGATGCTGCTACCAACAAGGACAATCCTACAATCAAGAAGGCCAAAGAAGAATGGATCGATGAAGAAAAGAAATGGGTTGGCTACGATTGAAGAGCAAGAAACATCATTCTTAGCACTCTAGACCTCTCCACGCACAATCAAATTGTGAACGGTGAAACTGCAAAGGAACTATGGGATGCTATTGAAGGATATGTGAATGGAGACAAAGTAAGCAAGGAAAACAAAATATTTGTGGTGCAAAGAAAATTCAACTGCTTCATGAGAAAGGATGGTGGAACCTTTAGACAAACTTATGATAGCTTCTGTGCTGTTGTTAACTCTTGTAAATCTCTTGGAACTACTTTCACTAATAAAGAAGTCAATTCTCAATTCTTAGATGCGCTAGGTTCCAGATATGTGCACAAGGCAAGTCATCTGGAAGATTCTGGATTTCTAGATACTTGGCCTCTGCGCATCTTATACGCTAACTTAAAAGTGTATGAGCTAAAGCTTGATCGAATTGATGAAACTGAAGGCAAAGGAAAACTTGTTTCCTACGTTGCGCAAAAGGAACCTGCGCCTGCTCAAACCTCAGACAAAGTCTCTACTTCCTTTTTACTTGAAATGGATGATGATGATTTCGCTATGTTCGTTAAGCGATTCCAAAAATTCAGGAAATTCTCTAAACCTGGATCCTTGAGCAAACCACCTGCTAAGTTTTCTCGAGGCAGAGATTCAAAGAAAAATGATGACTTGGTTTGCTACAACTGCAGAAAGCCTTGTCATTTTGCTTCAAAATACCATACTCCAAAATTTGAGTACATGAAGAAGAATACTGCGCAGAGATCATCAAAGTAGCGCGGAATGATTGCTGAAGAAGACTGTGCAGAAAAGGAACTGATGACTTGGATAGAGACTGACACTGAAGACAGTGATGATGATGACTCTAAGGATGGACTGCTCTGCTTGGTGGCCAATGTTGATGCTGATAGCGATTCAGACAATGATCCCGATACGGACACAAAGGCTGCGCCAAGGAAAATTCAGAAGAAAGGTCCCACTATCACAGAACTGGTGGAAATGGGACATCTGACTCCAAGCAGACAGAATGGCAAGTACTTATTTGCCAGAGCAGACCTATCAAAGAAATTGTTGGTCCCTAAAGGGGAAACAAGGGTGTGAAAATCGCTAGAGGTGGGGAGTGAATAGCGTTTTAAAATTCTTTTCAAACCCTTTTGCAATTCAATGGCAGATGCGCACAACTCTTATTTTGGCTAAGTATAGTGCGCGGTAAGAGTGTGAAATGCACAGCGGAAATTTAAAGCAGCTCTGCGCAGGGTATACTGCGCAGAGATAAAAACGCACGCGCTAAGTATGAGGCTAAAGAGTGGCGCAAAATGGGATTCTAAGGCAAATGAGCAATAACAATTACAACATCTGAGAGTGGCAATCTGAAAGATCAAACAAAGTAGTTCATAAAAAGTTAAGCATGAAATATGCAGTAAGTAATGAACACGCTATTTGGAGAGGTTCGATCGATGAAAGATCTACGTCCTCTACCAAGATGGTTAGTCTTGGATTTTCTAATGGAGATCTTATTATATGAGAGAGTATTACAAATTACAACATTTGAGCTCAATACTAACTCAAGATCTATTATCTATGAAGAACAAATCCTAGACTAAACTGGTGTATCTCAAGAAGTTAGATCAAAATAATCAAAACTTCGAGAGGTGTGTGTGTGACAGAAATTCTGGGCTCTATGAATATGAAAGATGAAGAGCACCAAGAATTCTGGTGATATAGGCTTTGTGATATGAGCAGGAGTTTTGAAGGTTTGAAGATCTTGAAGGCTGTTCTTAAAGAATCTGGAAAAACTAAGCAGCAGTCTTCAGATCTTCATGGTTTTTCAGTGAAGCATAAAACTCGAGCTCTGAAGCATAGTGGCCAACAAGAGGGGCTTGATCAAAGGTGATGATCAAGGGCCGATGAAAAGGGCTAAATCAAAATGCAGCTTGGAAATGAAGATGAGCAGGCTATTTATAGCTGAGAGCTTGAATATAGCCGTTGGAGCTCTGAGCAAGGACAATGAGCTGGCACAACATGATTGGCGCGCAGCTGTCCTTTATAGCCGTTGAGGCTCTGATCAAAGATGATGACCTGGAACAATATGATTGTTGCGCAGGTATATAGAGCCGTTGGAGACTGAGCATGAAGACCAATTTCAAAAGCTTCTTCTAGAAGGATGACAGCTGTCTTCTCTTGAGATATTTCTTTGAAGCGTGTCTCCACCAATGGTTTTGCTGAGTGTGCTTATTTTGTCGTTTGTGCACACCTCAGCTTTTTTAATAAGCGTGCATCTTCTAAGAGTTTTCCAAACTTTCTAGAATGAGAGATCAGAAGATGAGGAGTTTGACCAAGGTTGTGTCCGCGCACAAAGGCATGCGCATTGTCGGCGCGTATGGATTCAGCGCATGAGCAGCATGCACACCATGCTTGGTCACAAAGAGATCTCTTGAGAGTTTAGGAAAAAATATCTTGAAAATTGAGCAGGGTCAAGGTCTGCGCAAAGATATCTATGCGCAGTGGCGACCTGCGCAGAGAACATTCTGCGTAGCGAAATGAATCCTTGCTTAGGTGATCTTCGATCTTTAAAGCTTCAAGTCCTATCATCTAAGCCTATACTATAAAAAGGACTTAGCTAAAAATTAAAGTTATAAACTTCTTTACATGAGGTCCTAAAGTCCGTAAAAATACTTATAGGTGATGGTATCAATCAATTCTAACAAATGTAGGAGGGTTAAGTGATAAGCATACCCAACAGAAATTTGTAGCTCCACCTCCGCAAAAAGAATCTCTTGAAATTCCTGCTGAAATTGTAATAGAAAAGGATGACTCTGCTGCTGAGCGTGAGTCTATTTTCAATCAAGCTGAAAAGGTAATCAAGAAATTTAATTCTATGAAAGAATCAGTGGACTTATCAATTGGAGAAATTTCACAGCTTAAGACGGAGAGAACTCTTTTAAAATTTGAGATCACCCTCCTTAAGGAGAAGATTAAGAGCATGACTCCTCTTACTAAAAAGAACCGTTTTCTTACAGATCAAAATGCGCTATTTAAAGTAAGAAACGAAGAATTGGCTGCTCAAGTAGCTGATCTCACAAAAATTACTGATGAGTGGACCAAATCTCGTGTCACTATGGATCAAATTCTAGAATCCCAAAAAGCTAGTGGAGACAAGGAAGGCTTGGGGTTCTCAACTAGTGATAACTTTAAATGCGCAGTTTGCTCTGAAAAGGAAAAGGAGTTTACACCACAGCAAACTATTGAAATTCCTAAAGCAAACCATTCTGCTTCAATGGGTGAAGGACAGGAGAAAGTCCAGAGACAAAATTTCCATTATGTCTACCCAAAAAAGCAAACTGGAAAAGCCAAGGGTAAGACTAAAGTTGAATCTGCGCTTGACAATGCATCTTTTGATATTTGTTGCGCTTCTCCCTTCGAATGTCAAATCTGCGCATAAGGGTCATGCGCATGAAAGCCATGCGCCTCAACGCCAGATGCGCATACTTAAGAAAAGCGCACCAAAACTTCAAAAGATGGTGTTTGTCAAAGCTAGTCCATCTTCTCCAGTTAAGAATGTTGCGCCAAAGAAAAGTAAAGAGTTTGTGAAAACCCAATCTATAAGTGGCGTACATCATTGTGTTGTGTGTGATGGTTTAGGTCACAAGGCTGCAGAATGCCTTTTGCGATTTGCTCCTAATGCCAAGGGACGTAAAAATCCTAAGGTCAGACAGGAGTGGGTTGTCAAAAGTTGCTAACTCTAGGACCCAAGAATAAAAGGGACCTGCGTTTTTTTTTAATGTCTATTTTTTCAGGTATCCTGCTTCACTGCGCACTCTTCACAAGTTAAAACACATATATGGTACCTCGACAGTGGATGTTCTAGACATATGACTACAGATGTCACCGCTCTAGAAGATGTGCATGAAGGAAGAGGTCCCTCAGTAACTTTTGGAGATAACAACAAAGGGCACATAGTTGGATACGAAAGAATCAGAAAAGATAAAGTGTGCATTGAGAAAGTTGCGCTCGTAGAAGGACTCAAGCACAACCTAATCTCCATATCACAATGAACGGGGCTCTGATACCACTGTTCGGTTTGGATGCATCATGCACAGCGGAATTGAACATATAAATCAAACACCCAAGAGCCCGGATCCGTGCATGTTGATTAAATTAAATACAAGATGAAAGAAACATACCCTTGAAGATCGAATCCATGAACACGGACTTTAAGGTGCTAACGCAAACACCCTCTATCAGTATCCACACGTCGAACGGATATCAAGAACACCTTCTTGATCTGGATTGCTAGACCCAAGGCTTGATGAAGAAACGATTTCTTCATAGGAATTATTTTGCTCCATTGATTATTGAGTTTTGATGATTCTAAATCTCAAAACTAATAATCCCTTATATATGTGTGTAATTGTTTCTCAAACAACATGTTATGATTTCTAAAATCAACCATTTTGTTTCTCAAACCCGACTGCACACATATATAATAGGGTATAAACCTAATTCCTTTTGGGATCAGAATTCCTTGTCAAACAAGAAGTCTGAACAAACTGTTTTCGGCCGGACAAACCATCCGTACGGATTGGTTGGGTGGCTCCCAAACCATCCGTACGGATTCTTCCAACAGGATCCAGTTTTTCCCGTTTTCTGTGCCTTATTCAATCCGTTCTATTGTGTGTGACCCAATAGGATTATACTAAGTTGGCAATGAGTCCGAACGAGTCAGAATCCGTAAGTCATAAGCGGACTCTAGCAAGCCATTATGACTACCCAATTAGTATAACTTTGAAAGCCCAAAGTAACCTTATAGAACATATCACAATCCCTTTGTCACGCGATATCATATTGGACATAAGTCATGGTCCACGTCAACTTATGTTGTCCAATGCTTTCTCGATCCCGAGTAAATTGATATGAGCAAATAACATTGAACGCTTCAATTCATTTGGGTACGGCCGTACACTTTTATCAATCTCACTCATCGAGTGGCCAAGCAGATATCTCTCTTGAGAGAGTGACAAATCCCATCTTGACTTATCATTCTTCCCTACAAGAATCCGATTATGCCAATCGTAGCCTTTATAACCACCCGGTTAGGGGTAGCGTTTGAGTACGTCAAACATAATGTTCATCATGTGGAAGACTATGATAATCTCAGGTCTAAGGATAAATGATATAACTATTATGAGATTTAATTATGACATTTGACCATGACATAAATCTCATAACGGGTCTATCCAGTACTTGTTCTCCAACATGTACCCACAAGTTTAATCCGCATCCTATGCACTATAATCATCATATGATTATCCATTTAACTCATGCTATCCCTTCATAAGTGCTAGGGACAATGATTATTATAATAAACATGCAAAAGATATAATAATCGGGTTTGTTATCTCTATAACAATGAAGCTATGATATAACGCATAGGCCTTTCTCAAGGGCCTAGGGCATAATATCCAACAATCTCCCACTTGCACTAGGCCCAATCAACGCGTATCCAATACCCATTGAGATTAGTTATGATCTTCATCATAATTGCAAACGAGCTTATGGAGGATAATTATCCTTGTTATTATCATAAGGTATTTTGCATATTTTGACATCTCCCATCTTTGACGATTTCTCGAGTAAGATAGAAATGTCTGAGTATATGTCTAGATAAGATATTAGTCCCTTGACTTGTGTAATAACGATTATTGACACAATGAAGGTACATTAAATTAGTGACACTAGAAACGATTTCTAGTTTACTAATTAGAATCTCAATCTTAACATTTTTCTAGTTGCATCTCATGCCACTAGACACTCAACCCTTTTTGTAGAATAGTAATGGTATACTTAGAACTCTTCTAACACCACTATTAAACCTAGACATGTATTTATACTGCAATATTTATCTTTGATGGTTCGTAAGAATGCATCTTTGTAACTATTTACAGGATCATTTTATACTCCATCAAAGATCAAGAACGCATCCTTTAGTTCCTTTTAGAGAACATAAGAGTGTTTCTCAACTAGTGACTCTCACTAGGATCTGATTGGTATCATCTCATCATACTCCAAGTATATGAGACATACGGTCTTAGTACATTTACATGGCTTACATGATAGATCCAATTACCGAAGCATATGGAATCCTAATCATGTACTCTTGCTCATTAGTCTTCTACTAAGACTAAATCTTGCAAAGATTAATGCCATTAGACTTTCGCAAGTAACCTCTCCAAGAGTCTTGCATGGTGAACTTTTCACTATCTTGTCTTTATTAGTACTTTGACTTTAACCAATCAACGTTTTAGATTTATCTCCATAAATTAGTCCAATGATGTAGGCTTCATTCAAGTCTTTCATTTAGAAACTCTTTCAAAATGATTTATATATCAACCATATATATATTAGACTATGAATAAATTACGCTCCCACTAAATTTATTGTAATCACAAGTCTCATCCTTGATGAATTTCAATCTCTTTGAATACTTCATCAAAATGAAATTTCACTCCAAGTAGTTTGCTTCAATCCATCTCATGAATTTCTGCAACTTGCATATTTTATTAGAATTTTATATATCAAAACTTTTAGGTTGTATCAAACACATCCTAATGTGAGTTCCTATTAAGGAATATAGTTTTGACATCCATCTGTCATATTACATATTCGAAATATGAAGTCATGACAATTAGGATTCTAATAACATTAAGCATGACTACGGGTGATAAAGTTTCATCATAATCGACATTATGAATTAACTTTTCTCAATTAGTCTTGCTTAATCAATATACACTTTTAGATTTTATGACTCCAAGTCATTGATCTAAATTTGGAGCGAACTTTGCATCTTGATAGGTAACAGGTCAATCATTCGCAATGATATCTTCCCTATTACTTTCTATTACGAGAAATCAATATTTCTTATTATAGATAGTATCCTATCAGTTATGCAAATTTCTTGTGTATACTTGAACGAATTTCCACAACTCCTTGTGAATATTTGTTCAACTTCCATCTTAGGTTCCATGTCATTTTTGGGTCTCGAACTCTTCGAGATACATTTTACTCCCACTAGTTCTTTAGAGATGAACGATTTATCTAGAAAGTGCTATTTAGAGTAACAAACGATTTGTACTCTAAAGGGTGTAAAATTAATATCATTAAGATATCCCATGGAATTACATTTATAAGATTTAGGTGTGATTTTGTCCAAGACAAAACTTTTCTCAAAAGTATCACATCCCAAATCTTTATGAAAGACAAGCCAAGTTTTCTTTCACTCCATATCTTATATGGTATAACGAACCTCCTTAGACGAATCTTAATTCAGTGTAAGCGCAGCTGTTTCCAGCACATAATCCATAAGGATAATTAAAGATCAGTTTGACTTATTATGAGACGAAAAACTGTGTTTTACAGATAATCTGTAAACTTCTGGAACATCATCCGTACGGCTGATGTTTCCAGATTCTGTTTTTCTTAAATTGCAGACTTTCTGCAGAATTCTCATCGAGTCCAAGGCTCAAATATCCATTATTTTGATCTAATCAGAGTACATCAATACTTTTGCCATGAGGTGTTGAAATCCTTTCTAGCATTGTTACTTTAATAAACTACATACATCAAAATGTATAAGTTCAATAGAGTACTTCCTCTTACTACTATTAGTAAAAGATATCTTGATCAATTTCTAAGATTCACATCTATCACATGATTCGAAATCATATGAATTTAAAAGTCCGTCCCATGGAATTTTAGATATGTGTTTCTTATCATTTGATATAGACATTAATGCTTTTTAAGAATGTAACGATTACATCCTTATATTCAGATTTCCATTATTTACGTCATGCTCATTATTTTGTTCTTCCAAGATAAGGATATTAAGTCCCATTATATGATTAGCAATACAATAAGGCAAATCATATTTAATGGAACACTTTCTTATTCGAAATAAGAAATATCCATAATCTTCTAATGAAGAAACCAAAATAATATTTCTACTTAAAATAAGAACATAGCACCATTTGTTCAAAACAAATATGAACTTATTAGGTTAAGACACTTCACAAGTTCCTATGAATTATGTTGCAACCATTGCATCATTATTGCCACATAGGTTAATCTTTACCTTCCTTAAGTAGAATTTTAACATAAATACTTGAAGTGGTAGTCCAACTATCCTTCATTTTGATATTTTAATTCAAATTGTAATTTCACCAACGGTCGATCCTATCGCCAAGGTACAAATTACATTCTTTGGATTTTAGGTTTTGCCACAAATATTTTCTTTTAGGCTTGACAACTCTTGTCTTGCCTTTATCTTAAATCCTTGTCCTTATTAACCTTTAGAGTTTGAGAATGTTTCCATTTGATATTAAGATATAGCACTTTAAACATCGAATGTCGCTTATGAATTAATGTCAAATCCGTTTGTTAGTTCCAAACTAACTTGATTATCAAGCCAAATCGAGGTAATTAATATGTCTCTCCATGTTCGAAACATGATAACTTATTGACATACATTTCATTCATCAAATGAATGTTAGACTCTAATCAATCTCAAACTTGTCTTGCCTTTCTTGCTTGTAGGAACGCTTCCTACGTGATTGCTTATCAAATAAACATCCATGTGTTTCAGATACTTCTAAAGTTCTAAACATATGGTAGCAAGTCATAAGACAGTTGACATCTATAGAATCATCCACATGTTTCTAATAAATGTCTTTGTCCATCCTTAAGCATTAGGTTTCTTAGAAATAGGATTTATTAAGAATTCATAACTTCCGTTCTTGCTTTAGAACAATTCTTAAGCTCATGACTAGGTCAAGGAAGTTAATCTTATTCTCTTTAAGTGGGGTCTATTGCAGTGATTATACATGATTATAGTTTAAGACATTCTACAAAATATGCAAATAAATATACACATATATTTCATACCATTATCATTTAGAGACATATAATATATTTTATAAATACTCCCACTAAATTATACACCTTCAAATATAACAATTGTATAATATAATTTAAGTAGGCTAAGATCCAACTTTAATTTAATTTCAAGTCCGCTTTGGCGATACTGCTCAAAATTAAATTAATTAGGTAGACAACTCTTTGTCAATCATATCATATATGATTCTTAGATCCTTTATGAGATTTGTTAGACATCTTATGTCAGACATGTTTTAATCTCATCTTGTGCCTTAGGCCCAAAACTTTGTCTTTTGATAGCCTAATTAAGTCAAACCACGTTAAACGTATAGGAAACTCTCATTCCTCATCTTGCTCATACACTGATAGAATTAATGCACCTCGCTTTGGCAGAGCCCACATAAAAATACCCGGTGTACTCACAAGTGTTTTAATAATGGATTGACACATGACTTAAGTTTTAAGAAGGCTTATTTGCTTAGAGATATGCATCATATATTTAATTATGTGAAACATAATATAATATAGTCTTTTCATAATGATGTTAACTAATCCAATTAATTAACAGAAGCAAAATCTTGTGATTTAATTATGAGGCAATATAATAGGGACGGAATCTAAATTATTTGTAAACGATTTACAGATTGGATATTTCATTCGCATTCCCAGAAACAAGGCGTAAGCCTGCCATTGGTCCATGCAATGAATTAATCCAAATATAGTTTCCTTCTTTTGCAAACGATTTGCACTTTGTATAGGGGTAATTCTGAAACTTTGAGATTACGCCAATTTTAAACTCCTTTAAGATTCTGATCTCATTAACAGTTTGGACTTCTGAACTTAAATCTGTTTCAGGAAACATGGTTTCTAAAACCTGCCCTCTGAAACAGATCAGAATCAGTAATGCCCAAACCATCCGTACAGATGTTTCTGGAAACATCCAGATTTATCCGTACGGCTCTTTCATACACGTCACATAAACTCTGAACTCTTCAGAATTCTGAAACTGTATCCGCAGAGCATCTTGAAATTGAAAGCACAAACTGCACGGCCGAAACGAAGCCAAAAGGCATCCACATTTCCGTGCTAAGGTCAAGAAACCAAGCAACTTCTCTATACGGTTGAAACTAAGCCAAAAGGCATCTACATTCCCGTATAGATTGGATACTTGTTTCAAGATCTTTCATTGTCTCTTAATCTCACAGATTACAGCAGTTCTAAACTCTTTAGAACTCTGATTTCTGCAATTCCTTTTGAATTCTTCGGCCGAAAACTGTTTCAAGAAACACGGTTTCGAAAACCAGCCGTCTGAAAGCAGTTTCCAGTTTTCAGATTCGAATTCTGTAAACAATTTACAGAATAATCTGAACACCAGAAAACAAAATCAAATCTGAGAATTTCCAAACTAGCCGTACGGATCAGTTTGGCATCACCCAAACCATCCGTACGGATCCATTGGTAGGATCCCAGATTTCCAGGTTTTTCAGAATTTCAGAAATTCGACCAAATCCAATATCATGTTTGTACATAATCAGATTACAGAAACATGAATTTACAGATTACTAATTTAATTAGATCTAATCAATACCATGAATAAACAATTTATTACATACACAAATTAGATCCAAATTATCAATACACATAATCTAATTATTTATTGATATCCCAAACATGCAATTATTCATATGGATCAAATCAATAAAATAATTACATAATCCCCATATTCATGCTCATATATTTTATATCTCATATAAAACTCAAATCACATATTCATCTTATTATCATGCAAATTATATAATCGGATTAAACAATTTCAACATGATAAACTAAAATAATCAACAATGAACGGGGCTCTGATACCACTGTTCGGTTTTGATGCATCATGCGCAGCGGAATTGAACATATAAATCAAACACCCAAGAGCCCAGATCCGTGCATGTTGATTAAATTAAATACAAGATGAAAGAAACATACCCTTGGAGATAGAATCCATGAACATGGACTTTAAGGTGCTAATGCAAACACCCTCTATCAGTATCCACACGTCGAACGGATATCAAGAACACCTTCTTGATCTGGATTGCTAGATCCAAGGCTTGATGAAGAAACGATTTCTTCATAGGAATTATTTTGCTCCATTGATTATTGAGTTTTGATGATTCTAAATCTCAAAACTAATAATCCCCTATATATGTGTGTAATTGTTTCTCAAACAACATGTTATGATTTCTAAAATCAACCATTTTGTTTCTCAAACCCGACTGCACACATATATAATAGGGTATAAACCTAATTCCTTTTGGGATCAGAATTCCTTGTCAAACAAGAAGTCTGAACAAACTGTTTTCGGCCGGACAAACCATCCGTACGGATTGGTTGAGTGGCTCCCAAACCATCCGTACGGATTCTTCCAACAGGATCCAGTTTTTCCCGTTTTATGTGCCTTATTCAATCCGTTCTATTGTGTGTGACCCAATAGGATTATACTAAGTTGGCAACGAGTCCGAACGAGTCAGAACCCGTAAGTCATAAGCGGACTCTAGCAAGCCATTATGACTACCCAATTAGTATAACTTTGAAAGCCCAAAGTAACCTTATAGAACATATCACAATCCCTTTGTCACGCGATATCATATTGGACATAAGTCATGGTCCACGTCAACTTATGTTGTCCAATGCTTTCTCGATCCCGAGTAAATTGATATGAGCAAATAACATTGAACGCTTCAATTCATTTGGGTACGCCCGTACACTTTTATAAATCTCACTCATCGAGTGGCCAAGCAGATATCTCTCTTGAGAGAGAGACAAATCCCATCTTGACTTATCATTCTTCCCTACAAGAATCCGATTATGCCAATCGTAGCCTTTATAACCACCCGGTTAGGGGTAGCGTTTGAGTACGTCAAACATAATGTTCATCATGTGGAAGACTATGATGAGATTTAATTATGACATTTGACCATGACATAAATCTCATAACGGGTCTATCCAGTACTTGTTCTCCAACATGTACCCACAAGTTTAATCTGCATCCTATGCACTATAATCATCATATGATTATCCATTAAAATCATGCTAGCCCTTCATAAGTGCTAGGGACAATGATTATTATAATAAACATGCAAAAGATATAATAATCGGGTTTGTTATCTCTATAACAATGAAGCTATGATATAACGCATAGGCCTTTCTCAAGGGCCTAGGGCATAATATCCAACACCTTAGTTGTGGTGGATGACTACTCAAGATACGCATGGGTCGAAATGATAATATCCAAAGATGACTGTTATGATATCTTGACTGCTCTCTTTCGAAAGCTCCAAACTCAAAAGGAAGACGACATCGTGAGCGTTAGATCAGACAATGGAACTGAATTCAAGAATAACGGTGTTTCTCAATACTGTGATGACCATGGAATTGATCACAATTTCTCTGCTGCTGGAGTTCCTCAACAAAATGGCGTTGTGGAAAGAAAAAATCGCACGTTGATTGAGGCCGGAAAGACTATGTTAGCAGAAACTAAGCTTCCAAAGTATTTTTGGGGAGAAGTTGTCAACACTGCTTGCTTTACTCAGAATAGATCCCTCATCAACAAAGCCTACAACAAAACTCCATATGAGCTATGGAGAGGAAGAGCGCCCAACATTGCTTTCTTCAAGATTTTTTGCTGCAAATGCTATATCCTCTACAATGGCAAAGATCATAGAGGTAAATTCGACGCCAAAGCAGATGAAGGTATTTTCATTGGGTATGCCAAACACTCTAAAGCTTTTCGTGTTTTTAATAGAACTACTCTAGTAATTGTAGAATCGGTACATGTTACTTTTGATGAGCATTCTCTCCTTGAGCCATATTTGGCTCCAAATGATTCTGATGATTCTGCTGAGAATGTTGAGACAGGTTCGCAGCCACAAACTGCACCTGCGCAGAATGATAATCAAGCTGATCACAATCAGAATCAAGCAAGTCCATCCCATGCGCCAACTCCGGATGCTGCGCCAGAAGTGACGACTCCTGATGCGCAAACACCTCCTCCTGCGCATGATATTTCTCCACTTCAGCAAATCATTTTTGATGACGTTAATGCTGGAGCAAATGAAGTACCCATTGAAGATCTTCGTATTCCTACCACTCAACCTAACTTACCCCCTGAGGTTTGTGAAGTTAGAGATCATCCAACTACAAATATCGTTGGTGATATCAATGTAAGGGTTCGTACTAGGAGAGCATCAAACTTTGATGATGAGTATCACTCTTTTATCTCCCAAATCGAACCAAAGAAGATTGATGATGTGCTCCAAGATTCAAGCTGGGTTACTGCCATGCAAGAAGAGCTTAACCAATTTGAGCGCTGCAAAGTTTGGACTTTAGTACCCAGACCTCATGATCAAGGCGTTATTGGTACAAAATGGGTATTTAGAAACAAGATGGATGAGAACGGAAGCATCACCAGGAACAAAGCAAGGTTGGTTGTGCAAGGCTATAGGCAAGAGTAAGGAATCGACTATGATGAAACTTTTGCGCCTGTAGCAAGACTAGAAGCTATCAGAATTTTCTTAGCTTATGCCTCTCACAAGAAATTCAAGCTTTATCAAATTGATGTGAAGAGCGCATTTCTCAACGGTGAACTTCAAGAGACGGTCTACGTAGCTCAACCTCCTGGATTTGAAGATAGCAGATTTCCAAATCACGTCTTCAAGCTTCAGAAAGCTTTGTATGGACTTAAGCAAGCTGCAAGAGCATGGTACGATACTCTATCAAAATTCCTGCTAGAAAAAGGCTTCAAGCGCGGTAAAATCGATACAACTCTTTTTATTGCTAAGTATAATGATCATTCTTTACTTGTTCAAATTTATGTCGATGATATTATATTTGGTTCTACTAATGAGTTACTTTGTAAGAGCTTTGAGAAACTCATGAAAAGCAAGTTTGAGATGAGCATGATGGGAGAACTCACATTTTTCCTCGGACTTCAAATCAAACAATTAAATGATGGCATCTTCATAAATCAAGCCAAGTACACAAGGGACTTAATCAAGAAATTTAAACTTGAGAATGCTAAAGCATACGACACTCCAGTGGCTACAGGCAATAAACTTGATAAAGACTTAAAAGGTAAGAAAGTTGATCAAACTTTATATCGAGGTATGATTGGCTCTCTACTCTACCTTACTGCAAGTAGGCCAGATATTATGTTTAGTGTTTGTGTCTGTGCGCGCTATCAAGCGGACCCTAGAGAAGCACACTTAACTGCTGTTAAACGCATTATTCGTTATCTTTCTGGAACTATTAACCTTGGACTTTGGTACACCAAAGATTCGAATTTCGATTTGCTAGGTTATTCAGATGCAGATTATGCAGCATGCACAATTTACAGGAAGAGCGCAAGTGAAACTTGTCATTTCCTTGTAAATCGACTTGTTGCATGGGCAAGCAAGAAATAAGCTGCTGTGTCCATCTCTACTACAGAAGCTGAATACATTGCTGCTGGAAGCTGCTGCTGCCAAATCCTATGGATGAAGCAACAACTAGTGGATTATGGAATTAATGAAGGAAATTGCCCAATTTTCTGCGACAATATGTCCACCATAGCAGTCTCCAACAATCCTGTCATGCATTCAAAGACAAATCACATCGACATCAAATATCATTTTCTCAAGGACCACGTGGAAAAAGGAAATATACACTTAGAGCACGTGGGCACGGATAATCAAATTGCTGATATCCTCACAAAGGCTCTTGACGCAAAGAGATTTGTCATCTTGAGAGGAGAAATGGGTATGCTTGAACTCAGCTAACTTGTCCATATAATTTGTTAATACTAATGTTTTTGTATTTGCTTGATAAGTTCTTAAAGGTTAAGATTTCATGCATCTGCGCAGCTACTGCGCAGTAAGTTAATGCACATGAAAAATTAAGTTGAGATTTGAAGAATCTCTGCACAATATTCGCTCTACGCAAAACGACATGCGCACTTCTAAGTGGACCGCAGGTAAGTGTTCTATTCATTAGATTTTGCACATAGGTCCTTGACTGAAAAGTCAACACTTAGTCACAAGGGTACTTGTGTAATTTAATTTTTTCCGCGCCTTTATTTTTTGAATTTTCTTGGGAAATTACCTTTTTACCCATGCGCATGTCCCATTGTCATTTAATGCAAACTGTGATTAATGACAGCGCACCTTTCGAATGTCTGCTCACCATTTAATGAGGAAGGTGATGCGACAGCCATCATCTTCTCTTCGCAGACAGACGCGCGCGCAAAGACTGCGCACGCGCGTCCTCCCATTCAGCCACGCCACCCTGCTAACGTGCGCCCGTCCTTTCACTGACTCAGCATTTATGAGGAAGTTGACTCGACAGTGACCGGCTTAGGACTTCACACTCACGCGCGCGCTAGGCCTGCGCACGCGCGCATCCGGTTGGGCCACGTCAATGCAGCACGTGCCCCACTTCGCTTTTCACCAAACTGTCCTTGCGCTGATGTCACTAATTTTTCACTTTTCGGCTTATAACCGTCTGCAACCTCTCCTTTCTTTCTCTTCTAGCTTTCTATCTTTCACCAAACCTTCATTTCTCTCTCTACTTACCAACTTCCAAAGATTTCCTCTTCTTCTCTCTTTGACCTTCAACTTCTCCAGATTTCATCTTCCCAAAACTTCCTTTTTCATCTACATCCCTTTCTATAATAATGGCCCACAAGAAGACTTCCAAGAAAATGCCTGAAATCATTCTTTCTTCTTCATCTGAGGACGCTTATTCCTCCTCTCGGTCTGGATCTCATCAAGAACAACAACATCCCAAGCCCACTGTCAAAGATATGGTATGGATTCTCATACTATTTCTCTTTATTCTATGCTTTCCGCCATTATTAGGGTTTGAAGCTTTAAAAGCTTCCCTTCGTGATTGTGTGCTTATTTGATGATTATTTTTGAAATCGATTGTTGTGTTGTGTTCGTTTCTCCCTGATCTACTCTTTCATGTAATTTATTTCATGATCAATACTCTTTTTAAGTGATTTCTACAAAATTTTATGTCCGAAAACCTCCATAGCAGACGAACGGTTATTCTGAATTTCTGGGTTTGTTTTAATGTTGTTGTCTATATTGCTTACATGGTTGACTTCGTCCTGTTCATGCGGTCATTTCGATGTATTTTTATTGGATTTGGACAACTTTTGATTTTTGGTGTTCTTGATGTCCTTCGTGTTCATGAACAGTTCATTTCGTGTTCATCGGGTTCTTAATTTTTATCTTATGCTCTGGTTCGCATAAGAATTTCCAATTGTTTACGTTTTGCGCATGCTTGCTTGGACTTGCGCATTACTTTTATAATATTTTATCAAGTATGGAGGTACTGCGCATAGGTATCCATGCATAATCTGCGCATGCGCAACGCTCCATGCGCAATATAACTTGTCTAATTCATATTTTTTGTTTTGCGCAGAATCCCTTCTATTTCATTTGTGGATGGGAAGTCAATCCGCAAGATCTTAATCAGGATGCTGTTGGGCGCAGATTGATAAGGCATCTGGGATCCTCTGGAATTCTTCCTCTCTTCACTTTGGATCAGCCATTCTACGTGCCTTCTCTTGTCGATGAATTCGTCGAGACTCCGCGTGTTGTTCCTGCCAAGAATAAGGGTGAGAGCACTGAGATCATTATGGCGGTGGTGCAGAATTGCGAAATCTTGGTACACCCAAACCACATTCGCAGACTTTGCGACTTCGATGTTGGTGATGCGCCAAAGACTTTTGATACTACGCGGCAAGATATATTGGCGATGAAGTTACTTGGCGATCCCACTCTTGTCAAGCGATGGTCTGTGCATGATCGCAAAGAATTTGGTGAGGTGATGTATCACCTGTGCACCTTGATTGGCGATTCCCTGAACTGCAAGAATGGGAAAAATGGAAATTTTATTTCCAAGCAATGGGAATATTGCTCCGCCATCTACTTAAAGGAAAATCTCGATTGGCCCCAGATAATCTGGAATGAGATCACCAAGGCAATGACGAGCTATGATACGCGCCTCAACGCGTCAAAACCTAAGTATCGGACGCACTGTCGCCTGCTATCCAAGCTCCTGCTCCAATACACTGAATTAATTGACTTTGTAAGGAAGGAGCCTATTCTAAAGCAGTCCTGTACTTCAAAGTTATATTCTCGAGTGCAGCTTCATCTGCTGCGCGATGAGATTGGCGATGCAGACTACTACAGAATCTAGAGATCAGATGATGATCCCAACAGGGAACCTTAGTTGGGAAAGTTACCCAAGGAAGGCAAGGCCAAGGGCACAGAAGGCCCAAGTGCTGTGCAGGAAACGGCTGATGAAGCCTCCAAGCGCAAGGGCAAGGGCATTGCTGAGCCCAAGTTAAAGAAGCACAAGTATGTTCCCAACGTCCAATCCACCGCAGGCATTAAGATCAGAGAGCCTGTCACTGCTGCTCCAAAGCCTCCCTCCAAGAAGAGCAAGGGTGATGCGCCTGCGCCCTCCCCGAAGAAGACCAATAGTGCCTTCCAACGTATTCCTCCTTCTGCGCATGACTCTGAGTCGAGCATGGATCACACTGGTGATTATGAAGATGCTGTGATTCAGGGGGAGACTCATCCCAAGGCCCCAGCTGTGCAAGACCCTAATGTTGCGCCCGCGCCTTCTGCTGATGCCCCCTCTTTCTTCTCCTCGGCGCAAGCAGAAGGTGCGTAGTAGTGCAAAGGGCTCCAAAAAATGACATACTCCTTCTCCTCCAAGCTCTCCTCGAGAACCAACATCCAGCGCATTTCATCGCGTTAATATCCCTGTTGGCAATAAACACAGGGTTACCTCTGTTCTGGATGAAGGCTTGGACATTGAGCTTGAGGCTGAGAAGGATGATGCTGATGAAGTGGATCAGACTGTTGGTGGTGATGGCGCAGCTTCTCCTGAGCCTACTGCTGCGCCCACTGTCCAACCTGACTTTGTTGCGCCAGAGATTCCAGCGCCTCCTCCTGCTGCTGATCCTATCCCTGAAGATTCTGCTAAGGATGGTTCCACTGGCTCTGAAAGCAGTAAACATTCTTCTGCGCATAGATCTCCTACGCATCTGTCTCATCCGCGCTAGTCCCATCTTGATCCCATCTCAACCACCTCTCCTCCCAAGACAACAGAGCAACCGCCTCCTGCTACCTCAACGGTTCTTGCGGTATCTACCTCGTCTCTCTCCTCCTCAAATAAGCTGCGCCAGATCTTACAAGCTTTAAATTCTATTCAAGTGAATCAAGTTGCTGCGCAGTCTCAGATGGCTCAACTCATCACTGCGCAAACCGCTATTCAATATCAACTTGATGCACAACGATTGGACATTGCTGCCATTAAGGGGGAGAATGCATCAAAGGCAAGTCTCTCTGCCGGCCCCTCTGCGCAGCGAGTCCCTGATGACTTAGATAATATGGTCCTGGACTCACTGAAGTCAATAGCTGGGATGCTTGAAAATGTGTGCACCTATGAAGCTATTGATGATGGGTTCAAAGAAATTCTGAGGAAGCTGCGCAAGAACTTATCAGATGGCTTATATGAGGGGTTTGCCAGTTTGAAAGCGCAGTTAGTAGAGAAGACTGCGCAAGGTGGACCTGCACAAGCTAGTGCGCTCAACATGGAAAGTGTCAGGGAGTACATAACTCAAGCTATGACTGACTTTGCTGATGGGTTCAACGCAAGGATGGATCAAGCAATGTTTGACATTCAAGCCAGCGTGAACACTCAGTGCCTCCACACCGACACTCGCCTTGAAGCTACGCAAGCCACCATCATCGACACCATCAATGTTGCTGAGCAGTCATATTTCAACCAGATGACTGGGCATCAAATGGCCTACGCAACAAACTTCCGAGAGCTGCAAGCAGATAACAGGGATGTGCGCAGAGGGATCACAGTTTATGTTGAAGAAGCTGTTACGTTCAAAGACAAGTTTCAAGCGCTCAAAGTTGAGCTTATGAACAAGTTCAACAGCCTGCAGAATGAGCTGCGCGAAGCCCTACACCGGATCAACATAGATTAGGCTCTATGTAATTTTTGCTTTTGCGCAAGGTATATTCCTTTTTGTGCGCATTTTGTCGTTTTTCTTATTCAAACTTGTAATTCTCAACTCTTAACAGTCCAAGTTTTAATGAGAAAAATCACATCATTAGCTTCCAAAACCTTGTTCAATTCAAACTATTCGTTTGTGGAACAATGAATGTTTTATTCCACCTCATGCGCATATTATTAACTGCTCACATTTTCTACGCATAATGTTTAAACATTCAGTTTAAACGCATACTTAAACAAAAACTCATATCATTTGTATGCGCTACATGTTATTTCTGTCTTTCCCATACTGTAAGTTAATCTTTTGGATAGAATAGAAATCTATAGCATAGGCTAGTGTGTGCATTGACTTGAGGCATGATTTACCATTTTCATTTTTATGGACATGTTATTATCAAGTACAATGAATTGCCTTTGTTATAGTAGGTAATGGCATCAATCATTTAGGGGGAGATTGTTGGGTATGCTTATCTCTTAACCCTCATAATTATGTTAGAATTGATTGATACCATCACCTAAGAATATTCTATGGACTTTAGGACCCTATGTAAGAAGTTTTATAACTTCAATTTTTAGCTTAGTCCATTTTATAGTATAGGCTTAGAATATAGGACTTAGAGTGAAAAGGAATGAAGATCTAAGCAAGACTTCTCTGCGCAGGACACCACTGCGCGGGTCTCTCCTGCGCAGCATCCTACCTTGCTCAGCTTTCGATACATTCAGATCACCTAACTTGGAAAACGCTTAGAAGATGCACGCTTATTAAAGTGCTGAGGTGTGCAGAAACGACAAATTTGCACACTCAACATATCCAACGGTGGAGATGCGCTCAAATGAAGCAATTCAAATAAAGACAGCTGTCAACCTTCTAGAAGAAGCTTTTGTATTTGGTCTTCATGCCCAGTCTCCAACGATTCAAAAATCCCTGCGCACCAATCATATTATGTCAGGTCATCAACTTTGATCAGAGCCCCAACGGCTATAAAGGACACCTGCGCACCAATCATATTGTTCCAGCTCATCGTCCTTGCTCAGGGCACCAATGGCTAGTTTTAAGCTCTCTGCTATAAATAGCCTGCTCATCTTCATTTCCAAGTTGCTAGAGTTTGTGCTTTCATAAGTATCCTTGAAGTTAAGAAGATTGCTGCTAATATTCCCAGATTCAAGATCAACCTTCATACCTTCAAACTCCCGCCCAGATCCTAAGCATTATATCACCAGAATTCTTCGTGCTCTTCATCTCATAGATTCATAGAGCCCAGAATTTCTGTCACACACACACACCTCTTGAAGCTTCGATCATTTGGATCTTACTTCTTGAGATACACCGGTTTAGTCTAGGATTTGCTCTTCATAGATTAGATTTTGATTTGAGTTTTGATTCTTTGTAATCTTGTAAAAGCTCCTCACATCAATATAAATCTCATTAGAAAATCCAAGACTAACCATCTTGGTAGAGGACGTAAATCTTTCATCGATCGAACCTCTCCAAATAGCTTGTTCTCTATTCTTACTGCTTATTTCCTGCTTACATTATATCTTAATAGCTGCTTTGTTTGATCTTATCAGATTGCTATCTGCTACTGTTTTGTTACTGCTTATTGCCTTAGAACATTTTAACCAACTCTTTAGCCAAAACTTAGCGCGTGCGTTTTTACCTTCTGCGCAGTAGCTGCTTAAATTTCCGCTGTGCATTTCACACTCTCTCTGCGCGCTATACTTAGCTTATTTGAGAACTGTGCGCATAAGCCACTGCTTTGCAAAAGGGTTTGAAAAGAATTTTTAAAACGCTATTCACCCCCCCCCCCCTCTAGCATTTTTCATACCCTTGTTGCCCCTTTGGGACCAATACAAGTACTGACCAAGTGTTTTTGAGCGGCAAGTCCAAGATAACTTATCTCACTCAGGTGGGTGTGTGAATAACTCAAGCAACGTATTCCTTAGAATAATCTAGATCGGGAATACTTACAATGTTGATGAGTTTGTGCACAAGTGTATGTCCTAATAAATGTTCTAATGATTATCTGGACAGAATGTTTGAGCTTTCAATGAATGCTCTAAACAACCAATTCTCTTCAATGCACTAATTTCACCAGCATTCTTCAATGCTCTAAGTCCTCTATTTATAAGAGGAGTTAATGATTTGAGTCTTGTGGAAGAAGGCTTGCAATTTGAATTTCCAGCTGGGTAGTTGAGGAGCATTAAATGCAGTATCTTTGGCATTAATGGCGAAGATATGTAGTACACGCATGCTTGAAAAAGTCTGATGGGTAAAGACCCTTTTGTCTCAACCGGTTACCTGCAAAAGCAAGTAGAGACAGAGTATAGCTAAAAATAGCTATGTGTCAGACGGCACAGTAATCATGACTGAGCAGATAAACTACTTTCTGATAAGACAGTACAGAAAGAACAAAGACAATCGGTAAAGTTGACTTTAAGATAGAACGATGAAACCTGACTACCAGTAAAGTCCAGACTGTCCTTGCTGTTTGTCATGAAGTCGGCAACTTGATTGTGAACTAAGTAGCAAGTTGATCGGCAACTTGAATGCTGATCTGCTGATTTGATTACTGTTGTCCTCTAGCTGGTTTGCCTTGTATTGAAGAGTTGTAAAACACTTGTGCTGGTCACAAAGAATCCTAAGGGTACCTAAGAAGGTTCTAATGAAAATTGGGGGATCCTAAGTGTTAACTATGATTGGGATTAAGCAATTTTATGTCCTAAACATATATTTGAACAACAGAGAGAATAAGTGGAGGATTATAAAAGTAATAAAGAGTTTCCTTATTTGACATTGTTGCAACTTAAGTGGAATGCCCAAAATGGCAAATTGTTGCAACTTACCCGGAACGGAGGGAGTATAATACAAAAAAAAAATAAAAAAAATCACTTACATAGCTACTTTTGTGAAACCCCCCATCCCACATCGGAAAGATATGGGCTTTGAGTGTGATATATAAGTCTCCACTATACTACCATTGAGTACCAATAACATTCATGGACTTTTAGGTGGGCATGTGGTAAGCCAACTGGACCCAGTTGTTGTGCTCGTGGGCCAATTGAGTGGTGCTTAAGTGGCGGGTCGGATTTGCGGTCGGATCAGTCAAATTAAAAACCTTAAACTGGGACGGAATGAGTAGTTTAAAAAGAGAGAATAAATTAATAAATAAATATCGTATTTTGTTTGTCGGTCTCAAAAAATATTATATTTATAAATAAAAAGAGCGTTTTAATACAATTATATTATTGTATAATAATGTACAAATGAATATAATATTTTTTTATAAAATATTGAGAAACTAAAAGCGATATTTATTTTAATACCGTGTAAAAAAAATTGAGATGTTATAGTCCTATTTTCTACTCGAAGTGGATCAGTTAGTGTAAATACCCAAGTCAATTGCATACTCTGCTGAGTAAAAGCAATTGCGTCTACTTAACTTTCTATAGGCCACCCAAAAATTCATTAATGTGATTGGTTCTTGATATTAATATAGTGAAAGCTTATATATCACTTTCAAAGGTTGTGGCTATCAATCTTATATCCAGAAGGCTTTATATTAACATCCAAAACCGTTTGAGAAGTTCTGACTATTTACAAAAATGCCACCGCACATTTTTTGAAAACACGTCTGGCTATCACTTTCACAGTTTCTGGATATCAATCTCATATCCAGAAGACACTATTTCGATATCCAGAACCGTTGAGAAGTTCCAACTATTTACAAAAATGCCACCGCGCGTTTTTTAAAAACACGTTTTTCCTAAGCGTTTCGTAAAACGCGTTTTACGCAAGATTTTGGCATTATTTACCGACACTTACATAAATTTACAACAGTTAAAGAGAAATTGAGCTAAAATTTTCCTCATTTTATAAGCAACAATAATTTCATACATTTTTCAAAGTTTAGCTAATTTATTTAATTATTTTCAACAAGGTTTATTTTGATATATATGAATCACATTTTTTTTATGTATCTGCATTAATTTGCTGAGTATATTAAATTGATATTATTAAAATCATAAAAGTAATGCATTACAAATATTTCCCGCCCATCAACCTACATAGTTTTCAAATAATATTAATGTTAACTAGTGCGAACCCCGTGCTACTCATGGGAAAGTTGAAAGTTTGATAAATAATTTTATTTTACTATAATATTTTTTATTTTATTATAGTAACAATTCTAAAATAAAAAATAGAAGTAAAAAAATGTGAAATATTTGAGTAAGTGTCAATCACTATAGAAGACCTTCTTTATCTTTTTTTCTTTAAAAAAAAATAGTCCTTGAAAATATATTTTGAATTAACTATTGTACCACGTTTGATTACCAATTGTTATCTAATTTATTTCTTAACCAAATGACCTAATTCAAAAGCTTAAATTGCTCTTAACTCAATGATAAATGCCCACAATTTTTTATACGATTTTAAGAGATATAAATCATATTCAAATTAATAAAGTTACAACATGCCAGTCTTAGATTAGTTGCTGCCAATAAAGCACATCAGTAAAAGATTGGAAAATTCAGTCATGAAAACGAACTCAAATAGAAAAACTCAAAACATGAAAGTTGTCGATAAAATAAAAATACATGAAACTCGAAGTTTTTAAATTCAGAAAATTAGTTTTGATCAATTAAATACATAGGGACATTTAAGACCTTAAATGGAAATACATTTTGACAGATTTTATTGTCATGCAAGATGGGTGAAAATAAATATGTAAATTATGTATAAAATTATGTGAACATCTAGGAACATACTTTTATAGGTTAAGAAGAGTTTCCAGTTTACAAATCTCAAAATTTCCAAGTATATATTTTACTATAATTATTGCAAAACAAAGTAGACATTCATAGTGCTTCATGGGCATATTTTTGTTACTTCAAATTTGTAGTCCAAAACCAAGACAAATGAATGAAGATTGTAGAGTTTTCTGTAAATAGATAAAGAAGAATCAGTGATAGCCAACAAAAGTGTATGTGATATTAAAAAAAAAACATAAACAAAAATAGAAACTTAAAGAAACAACGTGTAAAGCAATGAATCTTACAACTTTGAACGACAACAATTTCAAAAGTATCCACGTGGGTAGCTGCAAGAAATAAAAACATGACAAATTTAATAAAGCTCATAAATTTTCATCAACAATATCAATCAAAATATCACACAAACAAAGATAAGAGAAATACAACAACAAAAAAAATAAATTTTCTTTCTCATATTTATATTTCCATGCAAAGACTGTATGCATTCTTTTATTAAAAGTGATTAAAAAGTATTTATATTATTAATTAGGGAGTTTAAGGTAAGGAAACTAAAAAGACATGAACAAAATTTATTCAAACATAAATACTCCTATATCTTTCATATTCTTGGGTGGTTATGTATGAATGTGTAAAGTATCTTTTAATGAATGTCTAATGTATGACCTTTCACAATCCATACGGGTCTATGTAAGTATATGTAGTGCTAAATGTAATAATTAACATATAATGTAATTATTATAATTAATTAATAATTACCTAATAATATTAATAGTAATTTTAAAAATGATTAAAAAGTATTTATATTTCCATGCAAAGATTGTATGCATTCTTTTATTAAAAGTGATTAAAAAGTATTTATATTATTAATTAGGGAGTTAAAGGAAAGGAAACTAAAAAGACATGCACAAAATTCATTTAAACATAAATACTCTTATATCTTTCAAATTCTTGGGTGGTTATGTATGAATGTTTAAAGTATCTCTCAATGAATGTCTAATGTATGATCTTATAATCTTTCATATTCTTTATCAGTTTTCTTTTTCAATTAGGGATAATTATTGTAATTCATGCACCGAATTTAAATGCAATGAGTCTTATCCTATAATTTGATTAGTGTTTTTTTTTTTTTTTTTGAAGGATATAACTTGATTAGTTGAAAAGTCACATTAGTTGAAAAGTCACACATTTAAATGCATTCCCTACATTAGTTGAAAAGTCACACATTTAAATGCATTCCCTACCTAGTCTACATTTCTATTCTATATATAAGAGTATGAGTTTTATTATATACTAACATGTTCTTATAGAATACTCTTATCTTTATATATGTTCTTTACACAATTTATGTAAAGAGAAAAGTGATTCTAAGTACCCAGTTACATACCTATTTATGATCAACTAATATTATTACATAGGTAGCGGAATGTCAAAAGACTTTGGAAATGAAACAATCATCCTATATGGAAGCCTATCAAGATAAACCATTTTATTGCTTACGTGTCATACCTAGAATTGTTTTCACCAACATTAAAATACTATAGTATAGATTTTTAGGTAAAATAAAGAAAATGCCCATGAGTATTCACATGAATTTTCATTACTCACTCCGTCCTAAAATGATATTCGTATTTTTTTCTACGTTACTATAAAAGAACTTTGATCAATGACTCTAGGTTGATTTAGTTATCCTTCTAAAACTCGTTATTGTTAGTATTGTTGATGGTGTGTCAATAACAGTTTTTGGTTTTAGTTAGTACAATTGAGTCAACTGAAAATTATTGCTCAAAAATCTTCGTAGTAACGGCAAAAAAAAGTAGGAAGATCATTTTGGGTTGGGAAAGAGGGATTTCGAACCGCTGCACCCATTAGCAGGGGCGGACGCACGTATACGAGTGGGGGGTTAATTGACCCCCCTCACTTCTCTGTCTATACCCATTTTAGCCCCTTAAATTTTTTCAAGTTATAACCTTAACCCCCCTCAAAAATTTCAGTTAACCCCCCTCAAAATTTACATAAAACCCTAGATATATAAGCTCAATTTTTACACAACCAACCCACACTTATCTCATTAGTTTGCCGCAAGCGGGGAAGAAGAGAAGACGATTGTGCGATGCGCGAGGGAGAGACTGAGAGAGGTGACGCAGAGGAGAGGGGCGACGGCGACGGCGATCGGAAGCTGGACCTGAGGAGTGAGGACCTCGCCGGAGGCTGGAGCACCGGGCCCATAGTTTCGGTTCATAACAGATAATTTTTCTCATGTTTTTCGCCTACTATCTCAAATCCCTAAATTTCCCAAAAATTAGGGTTTCACCATTTCAATCAGATTTTTTTTTTAATCTCATTGATTTCTTATTGAAATATACACTATTAAATCTCAAATCAATGCCACTGTGACTTGTTTGTACTTTGTGTTGCAATTTTTAATCACTAGTACATATTGAATCTTAGGAAACACCACACACAATCGCACAAAAATCTGAGGTTAGTATTAGGGTTTATATTTGGGGATTTAATCTAATCCTTTTCTCTCTCAGATCTGAGGTTAGTATTAGGGTTGTTTTGATGCCAATAATTTATGCTTTAACCTTGCTTACAATAATTTTGTTAATGTGTTTATATTTTTGGCCATTTAGTTAGAAAATCGTGTTTTGGGGTTTGGGTTTTTTTATTGCTTTAATTCATACCTATATATCAAACTTGAGTTGCCAGTTTCCACCAAAGATAACCTGATGAGGGGTGGTTGTTCATACTCTAGTGAACTGTTTAGTGTGCCAGATTTACTAATGTTGGATACCGATTTTCTAAAATAATTCAAAACGACAAAAATTCACAGCTTGGGGTCACCTTAGTTGACTAGTTGGGGAGAGAAATAGCGTTCTAAAGGTTGTTGAATTCTTTCTCGTACCTTACAAATCCCATAAACCAGAACTCGTTATTATCCTCTGTAACTATAACATCTTGACTCGGTTTCTGTTTTGCAGGATGCTACTATTCTAATTCCCGTGCTGTCGTCATTTATTGAAGTTAAAATTTTGTTGAAGCTTGCTCTCTACAGAAAAATGGGTCCTCCTCGAAGTTTGAAAAAATCATGTGGGCCGTCTACTTCTGACTCTAAGGCGAATGAGGCTCCCCCGTCCCGGAGGTTAGAAACTATGAACTATAATCTTGTTATGTGTTTGTGTATGGCCAGTGGCATCGTAGTTGTTGTCTTGTTTGTGCCCTTGCTCGTGTGGTTGTTTATGGCCAGTGGCCTTGTTGTGATTTTATGGCCGGTGGCCCTGTTAATTTGTTTTGTACACATTTTCAAACAATGCTCGAAAACTATTTCAAGATTTGAATTCATGTGAAAAATGGCTTTATATGTGAGGTTTTTTATTGTTTTTTTTAATAGTGTAATTTTTTTTAAAAATCTTTTTATATAACCTTTTTGACCCCCTCACTGTAAAACCTGGATACGCCACTGCCCATTAGTTAGCTCCACCCAATGGTGGAGATTGAAGCCACCTCATTTTAGCTACACCCAACAGTTGAGATGTGGCCGAGCTCGGTGGGACCCAAAAAAATTGAAATCATCCTAGCCGCACAGATGATGAGTGTTTGAATGTGGCCTTGATCGGAGCCGTTGGGTGGAGGGGTGGAGCTAACTCGGTGGAGCGGTTCCGGGTCTGGGAAAGAGGGAGTATTTTCCACAAATATACAGTAATATAAAAATAAGATAGTCTTGCCATTTTTAGAATGAAACTCACATGCACCTCCAAAATAGAAAAGTTGGGTTAATAATGTCAAATATGTCATTATCTTTAATTTGACACAAGTAATCAATTTTGCATGTAGATTGATTTTATATGATACTTTTTATTTCTTTTTATTTAGTGAAAAAATGAATTATGATCAATATATAGTGAAAAATTACTAATTGATGCGGACGGGAAGTATTTAAGTTTTTGGAGTCATTTGAGCGTGTGCGCGGAAACGGTGCTAACTTTTGACTCTGGATAAACCAAGGAACGCACCGCATATCAAATCGAACATTGGAGCGAGACGAGCAAAAGTCATAAAGTGTAGCCCCTTGATGCAGGGTTTAAAAGGCCCAAAAATTTTGTTTAGGGCCTCAAACAGGCTGATAAACTTTTACAAGTTTTTAAACTTTTTTTTTTTTTTTTTCATAATTAGGGTTTATTTAGTTTTACGGTTGCAGAACGTTTAAATACTTTGTTCTAGGAATTTTGGAGGCAATTTTTGTCGTTTTATGATATTGATTATTTATTCCATTATTACTGCACGTTCATAGATTAAATAGTCGGGTTTTAGTTATGTTAGTTTTCTAAAAAAATTATATTAAAAAAATCTTTATAGTTTTAGAAATATTTTTACTGTTTGAGAGTATATTCTGAATGTTTAAAAGATCAGCAAAATGTTTCGTATTTTGCGAAAATAGCAATTTTTAACTTTAGATGTTGTTACTGCAACTAACGGATTTATGTGACATTAGTGTTGTTTTATTTAAGAAAGTAGTGTTTGGTCAACCATATGTTACCCTATCTCGCGTTATAGATGCAACTAACCTTAAGATATTGATATGTAACGATACATTTCCTGGCCAAACTGATGTTATCACTGATAATATTATCTTAAAAGAAAATTTTCACAATTATAATGTGCTATTCTTCAATTCATCTAAATTTATTCAAATTGCGTATATGTGACAGCCCGTAAATCGTACGGGAGTAACACTAGTGATATACAAAATGGAAAAACGGTCAACCGGTTGTTCGAGCCTGAGACTGGTCCGGGTCAGGCTTCCCTGAATGACGGTATGGGCGGGGCCTAAACTCGTAATACAGTCCTTAAGCGGCCGAGCTGGGGATGCCATATGTGCTGGGCTGCCGATTTGGCCATCATCATTTTAAATTCGACCCAACTGTTATGTTGGGCTTGGAAAGTCTTGTGAAAATAAATTCACTAAAATGGAATGGGCTCAGTTTAGGCTTCTAAAAACAGTGGAGCTCAATTTGATAAACTTGTTAAGATATCTGTGAGACTGATCTTGATCTCGTTGAGAGTAAATAATTTGTCTTTTATGGGCACGTTCATTTCTTCTTTCGGTGAGATCCGTCACACATTGTGAGACCGTCTCACACAAGATTTTCTCAAAAATTAATGAATGATATATAAACAAGTGTAACTGTGAAAGTGTTTGAAATTAAAAGGCCTACTAGTGAGAAACCCGTCATAATTCGACGGGAATAATAAGGCTAATTAATTAGAAAAAACTGATGCAAAACATTTTCATACTGAGAGAGAGAGAGAGAGTGTTACGAGCAGCCGTAACAGAACGAGTATTAGGGCGTGTAAAAGGTGGAATGTAAGCAATCTTTGAATTAGTAGTCCCCTTCTTACCTATGATGAACCAAAAAGGGAAATAATTTTAGAAAGAAGATCAGGAAGTAGGAACAAATAAAGTGAAGAGAGTGGGTTGGTTTGCTTCGAGGGAAACCTGACCTCCTAAACAAAGTAATGGCTTAATTGTTCTCCCCTTATTTCCACTGAAAAGGTACAAATAAATAGAAGAGAACTCAAGAACTTATCCCTAAAATTCAGCTATAAAATAACAAGAAATATGCTAACTGAACTCACCCACTACTCCTAGAATAATTCAAATTCCTAACATCTATTTAGGAAGACTTATTCAAACTACTAACTTATTCATAATTCTAGAAAATACCCCTACGTAACAGAGAGAGAGAGAGAGAGAGAGAGAGAGAGAGAGAGAGAGAGAGAGAGAGAGAGAGAGAGAGAGAGAGAGAGAGAGAGAGAGAGTCTTAAAACTATAGTTCAACATTTAAAGAGAATAAATCTGGCAGTTAGGTGTATAATAAGTGGCAAATATGTTAGACAACTCTACATTATGAAAAGTAATATAAAGTATAAAGACCCCCCAACCAAAAGAAAAAAATATAATAAAATAAACTATTATAGTATAGTCTGTGTAATGCTACCAGAAAATCATTTAGGGACGTGTTAATCCATCATTGTACATAAGAACCTACTTGGATTTTTCAGCATTATCCATTCTATATGCCAAAAAAAGTATTGAATGTAGAGCATATGGATCTTAAAAACTTATTGCAATAGAAAGAGAAAAAAGTGAAATAGTATCATCTACCACTTAGAAAAAAAGAATTCATCTACCAGTTTCATAATATATCAACAACATGCTTAAAAAAACAATGACGACAACCAAAATATATACGATAAATCCCACTTCACATGAACAATTAATTGAATCAATACAAAGAACAATAATCTATCACATACATTACAATTCGCATTTCATTAACAATGGTGCACTACCAAGTGTATTCCCAAGCCTAATTGCCCTATCACCATTCCCTCACAGGTCAGTGACCTTTTGATCAACAAGCAATGGGTGCTCCAACCCATTGAACAATATCTCCTGTTGGTCCCAAAGACACAACAAGGGTATGAAAAGAGGCTAGAGGGGGGGGGGGTGAATAGCCTATTTAAAATTATCAACCCTTTTTCAAAATTCAACCTTGTACTTACTATTGAGTTTTGTGGTCAAGTAAAAACCACTAGTTCAAAGCAAAATGCACAGCGGAAGTTTTCGATAAAACGAAGTAGAGTTGTTTTTGAAACTTAAAAACTGCTAGGTAAGCAAACCGTGCGGTCAGCAATATTGCGGTCGGCAATATTGCGGTCGGCAAAGATAGAGGTTTGAAAGATTCAATTTGCGGTAAGCAAAATGCGGCAAGCAAGTTGCGGCAAGGTAACCTTGCGGTCGGCTATATGCGGTCGGCAAAGGTTACAGACGAGGTAGGTTGAAAATGAAGTTTTGTGTCGGTGAGTTTTGGCAAAAGATAAGTAGTCAGAAGTAGTAACTTAGGCAATAGGTAAGCAACAAACACAATTCACAATCGTTTGAGTATCTGGAAAGATCAAAACACTAAACGACAAACAAAGTCAATATGAACAATAAGAACAATTGCAGAAAGTAAATTTGCAGAATGTAAATGACACAATGATTTGGAAAGGTTCGATCTGTTAAAAGATCTACGTCCTTTACCAAGATGGTCAGTCTTGGATTTTGAATGGAGGATATATTAATTCTCTTGAGTACAAATTACAAAGATGAAGATTTGAATTAATTCCTACTTTCTATGAAGAACAAATCCTAGACTTAGACCGGTGTATCCCTAATGATGCAATCTATGTGATTGATCAATCGGGGTGTGTGTGTGTAACGAATCAAGAGCTCTATATAATCTAAATGATTGAGAGCCTAATGAATCTTTAAGTGTTGCTGGGCTTGAGATTTGATGTTCTTGAAGGCTTGCTGGGGATCTTTGAAGATTTGAGGGCGAAAGCTTGAAGATTCAAATGATTCTGGAAATCTTGAGTATGATCTTCAATCACCAAGTATTTCGACAGCAATTTCTCTCTTTGAATCTCAGCACTCTTCAATGAAGAGTTCAAGGTCTATTTATAGCCTTGGGTTGAGAAATAGCTGTTGGAAGATGATGAGCTGTCATATTCTGATTGGAGCTCATATCTTTGTCTTGTAGTTGCAGAAGTTAGTGGGCAAGATGTACTATCTTGTACCAGACATAACGACCAAATTCAAATTTGAATTTTGCAACGATTAAATCAAACTTGTCGTTTCTTGGACTTCACTTGGTTGTGTGATAGCTGGTCTGCGGTCAGACAAGATTGAGGTAACCTTGTAATCAGCAAGGATTTTCGTCAAAATCATGCGGTCGTCAAAAACCATGCGGTCGCCAAAAACCATGCGGTCGACAAAAACCTTGCGGTAGGCAGACTTAGCCATTTTCACCATATCAGCAGCAGCAGCATTTCTTCAAAATTTGAGGGGCTGATCTTCTAAGCCTAGCTAAACTAAAAATGGACTTAACTAATGAAGTTGTAAAACTTCTTACAATAAAACCTAAAGTCCATAAAAAGTAAAATAAGGTTATGGGATCAATCAAATCTAGGTAATATGGTTTATAATGTGCATAAACAATCTCCTATTTTTGAGACCATGTTTATAACAAAACTTTCATTTTTTAATAACATGTTTCAAGAAATTAATTAATGTTCATAACAATGCAACAAAAATGTTATAGATTCATCCTAAAGATATAAAATAATTTATGTATAATTTTGATGTAATATGAAGGAAATGAATAGCATCAAAACAACACAATCATGACTAGTACTCTGAATCATTAAAGCGATGAAGCATAAGAGTACAAAACAAAAGAGAGAATAAAAGTAGTTGTGTTACAGACCCAAATAAGTTAAACAGAAAATAAAATTGTTTGAGGCAACCAGCCTAATAAAAAAAACACAATGGTAACATAAATAGTGCGGTCAGAAGGGCGGTAGAGAGATGCGGTCGGGGAGGTGCGGTCAGCTCACATATTCAGACCAGGGATCTTGACTTCATCTTCATACTCAGGAATAATGGGGCAAGTGAATGCATTGGCTAGCATGTAGTCAAAGCTGTTCACGGTCGGGAAATCGATGCTATTGCCTTCATCATTTTCTGCCTGTGAATGGACATTACCGTGACCGGCATCAGCAACCTGGATGGATCCTTCAGTTACTGCACTTCCAGACGATCTCTGAACAGATTCTTCTAAAGACTCCAATTTCTTTTCAACAACCTGAAACGAACCAACGACCGTGTTGGTCAGTTCCTCAATTCTTGTGCCTTGATACTCAAGCGGGGTTTTCAAAGTTGCATAAGCGGCCTTGATTGCTTCAAGCTTCTTTGCTTGATTTTCAGTCAGTGCTTCAAGAGAAGCCTTGATGGCTATATCAACTTCCTTTTCTATGCTGAACTTGATCTTTTTCAGCTCATGGACCAAATCAGTTTTCACTAGATCCAACTGCTTGTGGATTTCAATTGAAGCCTCAACAACCTCACGCGAAAGCCCACGGTTAAGGGCGTTTGTCTGAATGGTCAGAGCCTCCTTCATGAATCGAGGAGTAACCAATAAGTCAGTAGAGAGAACGGTCGAGGTTGATGCGGCAGGTTGAATGGCAGCAGAACTGGAACTGGTATTTCCACGAACAATATCTTTCACAGTCTTTGTTATAGCTACTGTCTCCCCCTTAATGGTGTCAATCATTTTAGAGTGAAGAGAGCAGAGCTCTAGCTTTAAATCAGCTTGAGTGGACTTAAGATCAATGACCTCTGCGGTCAACTGAGCAATGGCAGATTGGTTTTCAGACTGGAGTTTAGTCAATGATTGAACTGCGGTCAATAGTGCGGCAACCTGTCCTGCGGTCGCCGGAATGTCATCGGTCTTGACCGGAGAGGGAGGAGTTGGAACAGGAGAATGAGTAGGAGAGGCAGCTGGTGTGCGGTCGACAGGACGGTCGATGTTAATTGGCAGCTGAGAGCGGTCGACGTCAGCGACCGTGCTTCCTTTCTGAGTGGCAGCATCAGGACGGTCAAAAGTGGGGCTATCAACATTGATATCCCTGTCCTTCTCATCACTATCACCTTGTTCACTCCCAACAGCAACTTGTTTATCACCATCAATGTTATCACCTTCTTCACCACTTCCAACAACTTCAACTTTTGAACCACTAGAAACCTCATCTTCAGTTTCCTCACTATCTGATTCATCCCTTAGAGAGTAGACTTGTCGTGCAACCTTTTTCAATGTAGGAGCAACATCAACAACATCTGTAGTGGGAAGAGGAGGAGACCCAGTTGGTGTAAAGACCGGAGATGCAGCCACCTTTGCTTTCTTGACAACCTTGACCGGACTGAGGGAGTGAATTCGCTTTTTCTCCCCTGAACTGTTGCGGTCGAAGGAGTCTTTGAGGATTTGAGAGATGGTGCGGCAAGGGACTTCAATGACGCGGTTGACTTGCGAGGAGGGGAAGTAGAGTAAGTAGACTTGGCGGTCGGTTCCCTGAACTTGATACCTGTAGCAACAGACGCTTTCTTTGCGGTAGGCTCAACAGCAATACCCTTGCCTTTTCCTTTGACCGGGGCGGCAGGAAGATATTCTTCTTCATCATCATCATCGTCTTCGTCACTTGCGGCAAACTGAGAAGACTTGAGTTTGGAGGGAGACTCATAGGGTTCATGAGGGTCTTTTGCAAGATAGACCTTGTAAAGTCTGGTTCCAAAACGAACACGAAAGTTTGCCTTCATGGTAGATCGGGTAAAAAGCTTGCTTTTTGAAATGGTAAGGAGAAGTTCACGATTTTTGGACATAAATTTTCGAAGCTCTTTTATGTGGGTCATGAGGAAGGTAAGGAAACGAGTGTGAGTACGGTACTTGATGGTTCCCTTTTCTTTGGCGTTATTGTATGCGGCAATGTTTGCAATCAAAGCATCGTAGATAATTTGACACCAGTCAATGTCTTTGCAAAGGTAGATTGCGGCAGAAAGAACCCATTGAGTGGTGTTGAGATTTGCTTGATTACCCGTCTTGCAATTGATGGAATGCCCGACCAGATGGCTAATATGGTACAGTACTTCATCAAATTCCTTCCTGGGTACCTTAGTGACATGATTGTGTCCCACCAACCGTTTAGCAAGAGCTTTCAATTCGTTGTCAGTGACGGTCGTTGAATAAGTAACACCAGCCCTTTTCTTGATCCCAAGAACCTCACTAATGTTGACGACATCCAAGGACATCTCAATCCCCTCAATTTCAGCATGGATAAATTTTACTATCTTGCCGGATGCACTTCGACCGGTCTCTTCTGTAGCGGTCGCAAAGAATTGATCGACGAGAGCAGGGACATGGAAGTCCTGATCAAAGGTAAAGAATGGTAGCAACCCCGTCTTGTCAAATCTCTTAATCAGATTTCTGCCAATTGCATCTTCTTTTAAATCTTCGAGGTCCATAAGAACGCCCGGTAAGAAATGTTTAGTATTCTGAAAAAATGGAAAGTTAGAACAGCATAACAAATATGCGGTCACTTGCTAGATGTTGCGGCAAGTGACTAAAGGTAAGATCCAAGTTGAAATAGATGCGGCAAGAATACGCGGTAAGCATAACACGGTAAGTATGTAACAGCAAGCATAATAAAGGCAATTAGAAGTGATAACAATCATGCGGTAAGAATACCACGGTAATACATGCGGTCGACATCAAACTTGTTATATGGTCAACAACACGGTAAGAGAAATCTATGCGGTAATACACACGGTTGACAAACATAGCAAGCAAATGAATAATCAATGCGGTAAGTCACACGGTCGACACACTTAGCAAGCTAATGAATAGACAATGAACAATGCGGTAAGTCACACGGTCGACATACTTTGGGAAATATTTTTCAAAAACAATGAAACTTAAAAACGGAACAAAGAGGATCAAAACACACACAAACACTTTGTAGTGTGTGTACGCTTAGTGGAAAGGATCAAAAAGGGAAAAGTTCAAGAACACCAAGAACATCATCAAGAACACGATGAAGATACTGTAGCAAAATCCCAGAAATTACGAACATAGCTAAAAATTGAAAAAAAAAAAAACAGGTACCCATATCCGAAAGATCCGATTAAGAGCAAATATACCATCAATTTCGTCAAATAAACAACCAATATGCACGAAATCGAAGAAAAACGAAATGGGGGGGGGCGAAATACGAAAAAACCCAGAGAAGTAATTTCGTCAAAAAATCATCAAATACTAATTATTTAAAAATTAAGCAACATATTGAGATGTAGAATGTTATCCCATAACAAGAATTAAGCAACATATAAGCATGGAAATCATCAAGATCAACAATGGGGAGAATATGAAAAGTTTTGAGAAACCCATTTAAAATAACAGATATTCGAAAATGTCATCAAAAATTGAGAGATTTAGGGACCGAAATCATACCATTCGAGATTGATAAGGTGAGGGATGGAGAGAGGATGATTTCTTGTGAGTTTTATCAACTCTAGCCATGAATTTATAGAGAGAGAGTCGGATATAGAGAGAGTTTAGAGAGAGAGTGTAGAGAGAGAGAGAGTTAGAGAGAGAGTGGAGCAGAGAAAGTGGAAATGGTTTAAGTGGAAAGGGGTATATAGGCGGTTATGGGGATGTGGAGAGGTGGAAAAGTGGGAAGTTAACTCTGTAAATCAGATAGGACAGAGAAAAGAGTCCTTTTTGTTTTCAAATGAGAGCCAATGACGGCGGAGCAAAAATATTATAATGATTTGAAATAAATAAAAGCGAGGGAATAATGAAAATTACCTTAATGCCCTTGATGTAAAGAAAATATCACTCCTAAATATCTCTAAGGTTAGAACACTTACCTGGAATCCATGCGTGCGGTAAGCAAAACTTTACCGTTTGTGCGGTCGATACACAATGCGGTCGATTACTAGCGGTCGACTTATATTGAGGTAGTGCTTTTAAAATATTAACACCTGGCATTGATCCGTGCGGTCAACAATTCATGCGGTAGGCATGAGTGATGACCAAAATACATATGAGGTTGCCACCAGGCGGTCGATGTAGTGCGGTAGGAAATAGCGGTAACCTATAAACTTGTGGTCGATATTTAAATGATATTAGCTTGATTCGGGCGGTCGACATAACGCGGTCGAATGAAGCAATGCGGTCGACATAATTGCTAGGTACCTACCTTTTTGAAGAAACTTGGAGAAACCAAAACATTAGTACAAAAATCATAAGGACAAGATATTTAGAGTTCTAGCATACCCATTTCTCCTCTGAGAAACCTAAACCTCTTGGAATCCAAAGCCTTGGTGAGAATGTCTGCAATTTGATTGTCAGTACTCACATACTCTAGATGAATGTTACCTTTTTCGACATGATCTTTGAGAAAATGGTATTTGATATCAATGTGTTTGGTCTTTGAATGCATCACAGGATTGTTGGACACAGCAATGGTAGATGTATTGTCACAATAAATTGGACAATTTTCTTCTTTGATTCCGTAGTCGACCAATTGTTGTTTCATCCAAAGCACTTGGCAGCAGCAGCTTCCAGCAGCTATATATTCAGCTTCTGTGGTAGATACGGAAACTGATGCTTGTTTCTTGCTAGCCCATGAAACGAGTCGATTTCCGAGGAAATGACAAGTTCCACTTGTGCTTTTCCTGTCAATGGTACATGCTGCATAATCTGCATCTGAGTAACCTATAAGATTGAAATTTGAATCTTTGGAATACCAAAGTCCAAGGTTAATAGTTCCAGATAAATAACGAATAATACGTTTTACAGCAATAAGATGTGCTTCTCGAGGATCCGCTTGATAGCGAGCACAGACACAAACACTAAACATGATATCGGGCCTACTAGCAGTTAAGTAGAGAAGAGAGCCAATCATACCTCGATACAAGGTTTGATCAACCTTTTTACCTTTTAAGTCTTTGTCGAGCTTATTGCCGGTAGCCATAGGAGTGTCGTATGCTTTTGCATTTTCAAGTCCAAATTTCTTGATAAGATCTTTTGTGTACTTTGCTTGGTTGAGGAAGATGCCTTCAGCACATTGTTTAATTTGTAGTCCAAGGAAGAATGTCAATTCTCCCATCATGCTCATCTCAAATTTGCTTTTCATTAACTTTTCAAATCGCTTACACAACAATTCATTAGTAGAACCAAAAATAATATCATCGACGTAAATTTGAACAAGTAAAGTATGATCATGATATTTAGCAATGAATAGAGTTGTGTCGATCTTACCACGCTTAAAACCTTTTTCTAGAAGAAATTTTGATAGAGTATCATACCATGCTCGTGGAGCTTGTTTGAGTCCATACAAAGCCTTTTGAAGTTTGTAGACATGATGTGGAAATTTGGGATCTTCAAATCCGGGTGGTTGAGCGACATAGACGGTTTCTTGAAGTTCGCCGTTGAGAAATGCACTCTTCACATCCATTTGATAAAGCTTGAATTTCTTGTAAGAGGCATAAGCTAAAAATATCCTTATAGCTTCAAGTCGTGCAACGGGGGCAAACGTTTCGTCGTAGTCAATGCCTTCTTCTTGTCTATATCCTTGTGCAACCAACCTAGCTTTATTTTGTGATGCTTCCATTCTCATCCATCTTATTTCTAAACACCCACTTTGTACCAATCACTCCTTGATCCTTAGGTCTTGGAACTAGATTCCACACTTTACATCTTTCAAATTGGTTGAGCTCTTCTTGCATAGCAACAACCCAACTTGAGTCTTGGAGTGCTTCATCAACTTTCTTGGGTTCAACTTGAGATATGAATGCGGTAAGAGCATCATAATTTGATCTTCTTGTTCGAACACCAGAATGTAGGTCACCAATGATATTTTGAATTGGGTGATCTCTGACCTCGCGCACTTCATGTGGTAGGTCGGGTTGAGTTGATGGTTGTTGAAGATCTTCTAGTGGTACATCATTTGTGCCATCCCAATCATAGGTAAGTTGAGGGATTGGTTCTTCAATATTGATGGGTGTTTCAACTTCAGCTCCATTTGAGGTAGCAGCAGATGCGGTAGCTTCTGGTGCTTCATTTGAGGTAGGTGGAGGAGTAGTTGAGGTAGAAGGATTTCCTTGAGTTGATTGATTTTGTGGTCGACTAGAACCTGTCTCATTAAGCTCAACAAAATCATCAGCAACATTTGGAGCCATATGTGGCTCAAGGAGAGAATGTTCATCAAAAGTAACATGGACAGATTCAACTATCTTAAGAGTGGTTTTATTAAATACACGAAAAGCTTTTGAGTGTTTAGCATACCCAACAAATATACCTTCGTCGGCCTTAGGAGCAAATTTACCTCGATGTTCTTTACCGTTGTAGAGAATGTAACATTTGCAACCAAATATCTTGAAATAGGCAATGTTGGGGGTTCTTCCTCTCCAAAGTTCATAAGGAGTCTTGTTGTAGGTCTTGTTAATGAGGGATCGATTTTGAGTGAAGCAAGCTGTGTTGACTGCTTCAGCCCAAAAATATTGAGGTAGCTTCGATTCAGCAATCATCGTTTTTCCTGCCTCAATCAACGTTCTGTTCTTTCTTTCCACAACGCCATTCTGTTGTGGAACTCCAGCAGCTGAAAAGTTGTGGTCAATACCATGGTCGTCACAGTATTGAGCGACGCCGTTGTTTTTGAATTCTGTTCCGTTGTCGGATCGAACACTGACGACGTCGTCTTCTTTTTGGGTTTGGAGCTGTCTTAAGAGTGCGGTCAAAATGTCATAACAATCGTCTTTGGAGATCATCATTTCGACCCACGTATATCTTGAGTAATCGTCTACCACAACCAATGTATATCTATTGCCTCCAATACTTGCGGTAGTGACAGGTCCAAATAAATCCATATGTAGCAGCTGCAAACATTTGAAGTTGACGGAGTCGTCTTGCTGGAGGAAAGAAGATTTTGGTGTTTGCCTAGTGACAAGCTGAGCACTTTTCATCGTGGTGGTCAGCAACTTGGGGTAAACCACGAACCAAATTATCTCTACAAATCTTGGGAGAGATACTTGAAGTTCAAGTGACTAAGTCGTTTATGCCAAAGCCAACTATTTTCGCTAACATTCTTTGCTACAAAACAGAGAGAGATTAGAAGAAATACAAGTAGAATTGAAATCAACATGTAAACATTTTTCTTACGAATCCCTTTGAGTAAAAGTGACGCCGGAGTTGCCATCCTTGATAAGACAATGAGTTGAAGTAAAGTGGCATTGCAATCCTTTGTCGCAAAATTGTGAGATTGAGAGAAGATTGTGTTTTAGAACGGTAACTAGAGAAACATCTTGGATTGTTATTTTCCTTTTCTGATGACTCCTAACCGATGGTCTTTCCTTTG